>VZTY01005534.1:0-19298 GCA_013400935.1 Turnix velox
AATGTCTCGTGTTTAAAGATTTTTACAGAAATATCTGATTATAGGATTGAACAAATGTTTGCAGTTAGTATAAATGTTTAATCTCAAGAAAAAAAAAATCTTTTGCTTTTTCTAATGGGATGCTTTTGCTTTGGCCTTGTATCCTGTTAACCCCAGTGTGTGCATAAGAAATGGTGACATGGTGATGGTGAGCTGTTTGACTTCTGTGGTGGGGTTTGATTATTAATTATTATTCTGAATCGTGGTGGTTTGAGCATTTTAGAAACTTTTGTTACAGTTTGGATGGATCCTTTTTGTTTCGTTAAACTTAGGGCTGAGTGGGATTTTACGGTGTCTGTATTGTCAGCAGTTCCAAACTACTTGCTCATGGATGAGTTGTGTTTTGAGCCAGGTTTTGGGGGAGGGTGGCAAACACTGGCACTTTCACATGTGTTTTGATTTCTTTCAGGATGGCACTGGCTCCCTGAAACGCAGTGGCTCCTTTAGCAAACTCCGTGCTTCCATTAGACGCAGCAGCGAGAAGCTGGTGAGGAAGCTCAAGGGAGGAAGTTCACGAGATGGTGAACCAAAGAATCCAGGGTAACTATCTGCTCTGAGCTCTGTCCTCCTCCTGTGCCCTCAATGTGACAGTATCCAGGGCAGGTTTTCTGGATTTTTTTATCTTTTTCCCTTTTTTACTACTTTAGCCACTTCAAGAATAGAAAAGCCTCATAGAATTATGGATAATTACCATTTACCTGCAGGTTTCTCCTTCTCATACAGATGTGAAGAATAACAAATGCTTTAATACAGTAAACTCACAACTAACATCCTTGTTACAGCTTAACACTCCTAATAGAGCTTTATTTGTGTATATTATTGTTGGAAACATAAAGGAAATTACTGACTTTTTTCCTTTTTTTTTTTTTTTGCTGTTTTGGCCACTTCAAGAATAGAAAATCCTCATAGAGTTATCAATAAACATCAGCTTGCAATAAGTGTATTGATTTTATGTAGGTTGAGTGTGTAAGACAATGAATATTAATATTTCTCTTAAGTTAACAGACATTTTTAGATCCTAGTTTATATTTGCAGTTGTTATTAAAACCAGCTAAGATTGCTGGTACTAGACAGCAGCTCTGTTGTTCATGCTGACATTCCAGGATGGCATTTTTATTTCATTTTCTGAAGAAACCTTAGTAAATAGTGTTTCATTTTTTTTCCTGCTTCCGAGTTTAATAAGAGAGATGCTCAATTTTTAGAATTCAAACTGCTGCTTATACTGGGCTCCTCTAACTGTTGGCTGTCAGTGCAGGTATGATTCTGAATGAGAAATATTCAAATAGAAGCACATTAACATCACCACACAAAATAAGGACTTAGTTTTTATGTTATTGCTTGATAACAGAGGGCTGAGGAGAATAAAGTGGAAAACTCTTCAGGGAAGTTGTTTCTTTAAAATCATGCAAAAGCCTTTTTGACAAAGAAGCAAGGCTCTTTAACAAATGATCTTTGAATTCCTTCTTTCTTTAACACACTTGAGAATTCAGTTCTGTAACAATTTGATTTTGCTTAATTAGTGGTAGGTTTTATTTTCCACTTGAAAAATTTTGATCACAGAGCAGAACAGTTAGGATTTCAAATGTAAAAGGCAAAAAACCCCACTCCTTTCCTAGCTGCTATTAATTATGCATCTCAAAATCCCCTTCATGCTGTTTCTAACAGGGAGGAGATGAAAGGTACATTTGCCAAAATAAAGTCCTTCATTTTGAATAAACAAATAAAACAATCCACATACAAACTGGCATCTCAGGTGTGACTGAAAATTCTTTTTTTTATTGGCAGTTCATCAAAAGCCTAAAACTATGGGTGTAAATATTTCCTGGTGGTTTTCTTTATTCCCTGGGGTGTTTTCCATAAACCTTTAGGCTCTTCTGGAGAGTTTTCTGTAAGGTTTTGTTTGTGTTTTATAGATTAACTTCCTTGGCCTTTACCCATAACCTGAGTTGTACATGTTTCCTTGAGGAGAGGTGTATGACAGCCTTGCATGAGTCCTTGCTGTGTTGTTGCTAACACTCCTGTCCAATTTTTTAAATCCCTGGCTTTTTGAAACGTTCAGATTTAATTCTAGACCCATCCCCAGGGTAGCTTTGACCTCTGTCTGTTTGTGTTTTGGTTCATTATACTTCTGAGCCTTTGAGAAAAGCTTTTAAAGCTTGCTCTTGACTTTGACTGTCAGTTGTCTTGCTTCAGTAGGAAGAAAAAAGGGTTTTGACATCTGTAGAATTACAAGGATTTGGGATGGGCCCCAAATCCCCTAAAGATGTGGGGAACTCTGGGCAGGATTAAGGTCTCACTGTCTTGTGAATAGACCATCAAAGATGGATGTGAAGCCCTCAATGAAACAGTTGGAAGAGCCAGGGGAAAATAGGAAGAAAAATTGTATGTTCTGAATATACATGGACACTAATTTATATTTGCATTTGTTGTTAAAATCACCTAAGATTCCTGGGACTAGGCAGCAGCTCTGTAGATGCTGGAGCTCAGCTCCACATCCTGACATTCCAAGGTGTCATTTTGGTTTCATTTTCTGAAGAAACCTTAGTAAATAGAATTAATGTTTTTTTTCTTGCTTGGGATAAAGGCATGGAGCCACAGGACAAGGGACAATGATTTGAAACTAGAGCAGGGCAGAGGGTTTTAAAGTCAAAAGCTCAGACAGAGCTAAAAGCAGCCACCATCTTCCTTTTCTTTACTTTGTCATGTTTAAAATAAAATATTTCCATTATTTTTTGAAATTGATTCTCAAGTCCAACCTGAGGGAGGCAGAAGGTACTAAATTATGTTTGTTGTAGCTTTTCCAAGTGATAAATTTACTCATTTCATACCTTTTTTTTTTCTTTCTTTCTTAAAGTATCTGAATGTTTGATGGTTTTGCAAGAAGCTGTCTAAAATTGCAACTGAGAATTAGTTCATTGTGGATGAATACTAAATCTTATCACTGTACTAATTTCTTATGCTTAAAAAATTGAGTTAAAATCAATTTCCTTGATACATTCAAGCTCTTGTAATTTTTGAGGGGGGGGTTATATGTGATTTAATGCTGAATATAAACATGTTGCTTTATTTAGCTTAAGGGGTTTATCCCTCAGATGAATTTTGGGGAATTATTCAGCTTCCCTTGGTGTGGTTGTACTTGTGTTGATAAGAGCTGTGAGTTTTTCAGCTGTTCTGATGGGTTTATCCTTGCATGTTCACTGTCCTGGTTGCAGCATGAAGCGTGCCAGTTCTCTGAATGTTCTTAACATGGGTGGCAAGGCTACTGAAGATCATTTTCAAGTAAGAAGCCCTACCATTCTCTTACAAAAAAATACATACCATTAGTAGGGTTTGGGATAAAACCCCCAAAAAAACTATCAAAAATAAGAAAACAAACAAAAAAAAAACCTAAAAAACCCACCTCCTGGTGTTTGGTGAGAGGTATTTAAAAGCATATTTTTAAGCCAACACTTTTGTGAACTCTTCCTAGTTTTAAGCAAGTACTTAGGTCTAACTAGTAAAGCAAATTGGCTTTTATGACCTCAAGCAGTCCCTGGGTTTGGAGCTTCTGAATATGACAGTGAATATAAAACTTATAGATTCTTACATTCTTGTAAGTACAAATTTTAAAACTAAAACAAAAAAGAAAAAAATTGAAATATTNGGAAAAAATTTTTAAAAAAGAAAAAAAGGAAAAAAAATTGTTTTGAAAAAAGAAAAAATTTCAAAAGGAAAAAAATTTGAAAAAAAATTTGAAGAAAAAATTAAAACAGGGGAAAAAGAAAATTTAAAGTAGAATGAAAAAATTTTAAAGAAGAAAAAATTAAAAAAGAAAATATTTTGAAAAAAAAATTTTTAAGGAGAAAAAACTTTTAAAAGAGAAAAAACCCAGAGCTTTTAAAGCCCAGTTACCAAGTACTTTTTACTTTAGCCCCCTTATTGGAAGGGCCTGATAACCTTAATTACTATTAATTTTCAAATTCCCATAAACACAACTTGAGTGGTTTCTGAGGCTGCACAGGAGCAGTCAGTCCCTCAAAGGTGTCTCATCTCTTGTGCTTCTGCTAATTCAAATCCTTATTTTGCTTAAACTCTCCCTGTTGTGCCCAGTGGCTCCTTTCCATCTCATTTTCACCCAGTTTCTTCCACTGTCAAATAATGTGGCCGTGTCCTGTTGTCTAAACTCTGTGTTTTACTAACACAGTAACTGCTACTAATCCTTAGCAAGCTAAAATTGCTTCTGTACTAACAAAACGCTACCCCAGGGGCAACAAAGCCCAAACCATGGGGCTCTCCTCTCTCTGCTGGTGTCTTTTATCTCTAGTGAGTTCTGGAGTGTTGAAATGCAGCCAGAACTTTGCTTGGGCTGAACTTCAGCCAACAAAATAAATTAATCCGGAGTGAATCTGGAGGTTGAGATGAGATAGGAGGAATTTCTAACCCATGAGGTGCTCAGAGAGGTGGTGGAATCCCCATCCCTGGAGACATCCAAGGCTTTGAGCAACCTCATCCTATTGCAGGATGTCCCTGCTCACTGCAGGAGGCTGGATTTGTCTCTTGCAACTCTATGGTTCTATGAAGCCAAATTCTTTGCAGCAACAGCTCCCAGCTTTCAAACAAAACATCCAAAACCAGGGTGCTTCTGAACTTGGTCCTTAGTACAGAATAGATGAGACTTGAGGAAGAATAATTTATTGTGTGGTTCCTGACAAATTAAACTTAATTCTCACCTTCTCTGTGCTTTCCTAGCTCTCCCACTACACACCCTCCTGGCAGCTGGTTCCTTCTGAGGGCTGGGTCAAGGCTGTGAAGGCCTGATGCACCCTCAGGACATCTCTCCAGTTAAAATTTGGGGGGGAAAGGTGTTTATTCAAAAAGGGAAGAGTATCCCCTGTTTATTTAAATAGGGAAGAGTGTCCCCTACCCGGAGTGAAGAGGGCCAGTTCTCCCTAGTCCCTTCTATTTATTCGTTCTCGTTAGAACTAGTACTTTTTTTATTTCTTTGCTGGAACTGCTTAATTTTTTTGTGTTTTTCCCCGTCCCACAGGAGCGAAATCATTGTCTGACAGACTCGAGAGCTCTGAGTGTCAGTCACACTGACTTGGCCCACTGAGCTGCTGGGACAAAAGCTAGCTCATGTTCCTTGGTGAATAAAGAAGCACTGAGACCTTCAAACCTTTGGTTCCTCATCATTACCTACAGGAACACCTAGGTGGTAGATTTTATTGGGTTGTTTGGTTGGTTTTTATGGTTTATTTTTATTTTTTCTCCCATAGAACTGCTGGTTTTACTTTTCTAAATAGGAATGATTTTAAACACAGCATTAGTAGGTATTTTCTTCTAAAGGAAAAATATTTAGATCTCTGTTGCTCATTGCACTGCTCCTATTCTTGCTACTTACATCCATTTCTTTAATCTATCTGAATTTTACAGCAGCCAAAAAAAAAAAAACAAAAAAAAAAACAAATGTGTTTAAAACATACCAAAATGCAAAGGTGGCTGAAAATGCAGGCAGAATGGAAAGGTGTGGCAGTGAGTATGGACAGTGCTGGGATGAGAAAAGGATAAATTTATGTGCATTAACTGTATAAAATAAGCAAAATTGAGAATGCTGTAGTGGTGGGGCTTCCCTTTGCACCATGGATCAGTGTCCTCTCAGAAACCTGGGCTGGTGAAACAGCACTTGGACATGGTTTAACCACTAGACTGAGCTCCTGGAGGTGGCAGAGGCTGGGGTTTAGGTTGCACAGGGGCAGGAGGAGCAGCAACACTGTTGGTAGAAGTTTTAGGGCACAATAATGGATGGAGATAATGTGGTTGATGTTGATGAGGAGACATGGAGAAGACTTGGACCATTGTGTGGTTGGTGAATGCTGAAGTCTTGGACTGCAACCATCCTGGAGCAGCTGCTGGTGCTCTTAGGGTGACATCAAAGCCTCAGGGTGACTTTCTTGCTTGTCCACTGGAGCTCACAGCCCCCTCCTCCATGTGCTCAAAGTGCTCCAGCCTTTCCTTACTCTGATTCTGAGTCCTGATGAGAGCAGGAGGAGACATCTGTGAGCTGGGCTCTTGCTGCTGAGGACCTGCTGAGCAGAGAACCCTTGTGGCACCTGGAGGGCCCAGTAGAAGCAGGAGGCAACATGTTTGCCCTCACTCCCCTCACCCCTCTCCGTGCATCTCCTTGGGGCTAACACATGTTGCACAGGACTGCTGCTGGAACTCAGTGTGTGTTTGTTTGTTTGAAATATTTTATAGACACTAGTGTTTCCCTCTTTGCTTTTCTGTAAAGCTTGTCATTTTGTTCATCTTCCATGAAAATATTATTGTGTGAAGTTGAGCGAGAAAGTTAAAAAAATCCCTAAAGAGTGTACAAATGTATCTGTGGTCATAGCTGGAAAATCCTGAATGGAATTAACTATGGGAAAAGCTGGAATAAATTTCACTCAAGGTTAGCAGGAGGTAAAAGGCAGGGACAGAAGGAAGTTTTAGGGTTTGAACAGGCTGTGAAGGGTCTTTAGGATTAGCACTGGGTGGAAGTATCTGACTGGCATTGGGTCAGGGCAGGAAGCCCAAATGTGTGATGCACTTGATGATGTTTACCAGGAGGTTCCTTGTCAGCATCTCTGGAGGAGTCTGTGTGTGGTACCTACTGCAGGGACAGTTGAGGAAGGGTGGGTGGGACACGTTGCTGCTAATAGGTAGAAGTTTTAGCACAGAGCAAGTAGTGCAATTCATTCATGAACTCGAGCAGGAACGAGTTGTTGCTCAGTTAACAAGTATCTACTCCTATAACATAGACTATTGAGGTTTAATCTTTTTATTAAGAGCTTTTTATATAAAAATATACATAATATATATATATATATATTTCCCCCCCTCCTTAAAGCAGGAAGTGTTGTGTGCACCCACTGGTGTTTGTTGGGCTCTGCTCAAAGCCAGCCTGAGCTTGTTACACATTTATCCAGGGGGAGGGACAGCAGGAGAGACCCCAAACTGTGGTGTCACCCATCCTTTAGGTGACACTCCAGCTGCAGACACCCCTGGCACTCAGGAGGGGGGTAGTGGGGTGGGGAGATGCGGCTGTGCTTCACTCAGAGCCCATCAGAAAAAGTCTGAATTCCAAAATCTCCCCCACCTCCCAAAGCTATTTAGACACAAAACTGATTTTACTAATGAGGAATTACTTTAAAAAAAAAAAAAAAGGAAGTGTGTGGTTTTTCTACACCTTTCAGCTATGGATGAAAAGAGTTTTTGTCACCTCTCAAACATAAAAAAAACCCCAAAACTAAACCCTTGTGTAAAAAGCAGGAAAATATTTCTCTGTGTCAAATGACAGGGCACATGAAGTACTCAAGTATAGGACCAGAAGATTATAATCATCAAGGTTGGTTGGAAGGGACCTTTCAAATCAAAAAGTCCAACTGTGACAACCCTCCTACCTGCACAGGGACTTGAAACCTTAACCCTCAGATGAGGAATTTGATGTTCCCTCAACCCACCATGGCTTGGTGACAGTGAGGGAACCAGTTTAGGATCCTGCTGCTGGTGGTTGGTGTTGATAGCACTGTGCTTTTCTGTGTTTTAAAATAGTATTTTAAGCTATGCTGGAAACCTACATTGTTGAGCTACAGCTCATTTTTTTTTTTTTTTTTACATTGAAGAGGTTAATTTTCTTTATTTTTCAGAGAAGGAACATTCAGGACTCCCCTAATCCACGTTAATAGCTGGGTGCTTACAGTTAGAAGCCTGTGAACTATTTGTAGTTTGAGGCAAAACTTAAGAATAAAAAAAAAAAAAGCCTATTTTCCACTCAACTTTCTTATCTCTGCATCAGGAATTAATTAGTGTCAGGACATGGTTTGTGTAACATCTGAATTTCAGGTGAGCTCCTCCCTTGTCTTAAAGTTTTCATTATGAATTTTGTAGCTGAAAGTTTAAATTACAAGGAAAAAAAAAATTGTATAATTCTGGGATGACTTCATGATGGAGCTCAGTCTCCAGCTCTGATAGAGAACAAGGAAAGAGCAGACACCACGTTAGGAAAATGCAACTGTGGGATTGCTGGTTTTGGGCTTTAACTGGGCAATTTTGGCCTTGCCCAGAGCTGTGAGGATGAGCTTCATTAACAACTTCATTAACAGCTTCATTAGGGCTCCAGTTCCTGCAGACTCTGAGCAGTGGATGCTCATGGGGTGAATTGTTCCTGAAGGTATCTCTGTGCACTAACCCTCACAAATATGGGTAGTATTCATTTTTCAGCTTAGATACAAGTGTAAAACACAATGTTTTGTAGTTGGTTTTTTTTCCCACTTTTAGAGGAATAAAATGTGCTGCTGCAATGTGAGCTTTAGGGGAAAAAAATTGGCTCTTGTCTACAGTTTATACCTTCTCTTAAAACAAATTAATAGGAAATGAAAAATTTCAAACTTGAGAAATATTTGTGCTGAAGTTCCACCACTTTTAATCTGGTGTCTTTGCAAATGGAGTGGTGTAAAAGGGAAGGAGGGAGGGGAGGAGCATAGCTTCCCTTCAGAGTTTACAGTATTTTAGGAGTTCAAATTCCTTTGTTAAGTGGGTGATGTATTTTATTGCAGTTTTGGTCGTTAGCCTGGGCTGAGAGAATCAATAGTGAAAGATGTGATTCTGTGATGTTTACACTCCCTTTGTAGCTACTTTACTTTGTCACAGACTTACAGAAATATTGGTGTAAAAAACAGTTTGTGGGGTTTTATTTCCCCAGTATTTTAGCATTGAAGGAAATCTTAACATCTCTCCCTCCCAGCCCATTGGCATTGGAGTCACTGAATGCTCCAGGGCAGTAGTTTAAAAAAATAAATAAAGGCCAGAAGAACAAAGCAAGAGACTGAAAGCTGTTACATAGAGTGTGGAACAAGCAAAGTTGTTTCTAAAACCAGATCAATCCTTAGGCTCCCTTTTTTATACTCAAGGTCCAGCTCAAGCAGGGACAGTTTTTGAGGCTTTAGTTGAGTCTGAGGTAGAAGCTGAGCCATGAGTGGTGGCAGGTTACACATAACTTGGCCAGAAAAATAGGATTTTCTCTTTCTTAGGGCCTGGTTTTAAAGAAAAACAAACCCTAAACCAAACAACAGCAAAACCAGAACACTTTTTGTTATGTCAATTTATCATCCTTTTGGATAACTCCCCTGTTACTCCCCTTCCCCCCAGTTTTGCCCTGGGGATTTTGTGTTGATTTATTTATTTTGTTGGTTTTTTTTTTTTTTTAATAAATCTTTGAGGATTGGCTTTAAAATCCTGTGTTTTGATCTCCATGTATAATTCCTGCTTGTCACAGCTGTGGATGAATTCCCAGTGTCCATCTCTTTGTCTTGCCCTGTAAGATTTTTCTTGAAAATAAATTTTCACAAATGATTGTGGTATCAAATCGTGGTGATTCACAGCAGGAAACTTGTTTAGATTCTGAGATTGTTTTAGTGTTTTATGTGTTTTGTTAATAGGTTATTTATATAAATTCTTCACCTTTCCTAAACACACCTTCATTTGGCTCTGCTTTCCCAAACCCTTCCCCTGCTGAAAAACGTCTCTTCAAATACCTGACAGATCTGTGGATGGGACTGAAACTGTTAAAAAGTTTACAAATGTCATTTAACTGCTTTTATTTTTTCAAATTGTAGAAAAAAAAAATTAAGTCTGGTCTTGCAGGCTCAAGATGATAAAATTTAGCCTGCAAAGTTCATCATCTTTCATCATTCTAGAATGTAAACCTGTGTAAAATTTACTTCCCTTGTTTTTGGTTTTATTTCCTGTATAGAAACAAATCTCGGCTGTGAAACCCAAAGATGAATAAAAGTGTATAAAGGGAAGGTTCTTCAATTGCATTTATTGAAACTGTTTCTGACTCACAGCATCAAAAGGTGGCAGATGCTTTTTGCTCAGTCCTTCAGGAGGCTTTGTGCTCCCAAAACTGTACTGAGGTGAGATGAAGGACATTCCTTGTGTCCAGCTCTGACTGAATGAAGGGGTGGAAACTGGAGGTGAGCGTTCATCCCATGAGGGGTGACAGTGTCTTGGGGTTCAGCAGCAGTTAAAGGTTTGGGTGTGAGAACATTCTAGATGTCCTATACCACGCTTCAGGCTGTAGCTGCCAGCTGGAGTCAAGCAGGAACTCCCTGGGGCTATGACCTTCTGGCTCAGACAAGCTGGTGTTTAAATTTATTAGTAAAATGTTTTTCATCATTTAAAAGCCCTGTCTCAGCCCTTCACACACACACACTCTCAGGCTGCAAAGGAGCTGTCAAAATCCTACAAAGCTTGAGCCTAAAGATGAGCATTCTCCATTTATCTCCCACTCTGGCACCCTGCTGGGGCTGATGAGGATTGGGAACAAATATGAGTCAGGGCTGGCTGACTCCCCCATTCAGCAGCTATTACTTAGTTATTTGAAATCAAATTAGTGCATAGATTGGCTGAAGATCCTGTACCAGATAGGCCAGCAATGGGAGAGAGTAACTTCAGTGTTATCTTTGTTGCATTAGCTTATCTTAATTAAAATAATTAGGAAGGAGGCAGAGAAGATGAGGGTTTGAAGACTCACTGTGGTGTTTTATCCTTGCTGCTGCATTTCACCATCCCTTCCTCTCAGGAAGAATTTGGTGTTGCATATAATCCTAAGTAAAAATTCCCAGCAAAGTAGTTGTGAGTCCATTTTGTGAGCAGGCTGCTGTAGGATTTATGGGATTCCTCTTACACCTTCGGATTTGACTATGTAGTAGCAAAAGGATGGAGGGACGTGAGGAGCAAAAATGACTCTCAAAGTCCTCAAGCTTCCAGTGTGGGCTGAGGGGACTCCTGGTGACTCTGGTGGCTGTGACACCCTGCTGGCCATCAGCCTCATCAGCAACTGGTTTGCCCAGGTTATTCCCAGTGCTGGAGAGACTCTCTGATCCATCACCCTGTAAAGAAAGCACCACAGGTTGCTGCATGATTTAAAATGAAAAAAAAAAAAAAATCTCCTTTTTTTTGTTTAACTTTTGTTATTAAGAAATGTTTCTAGAAATCTTCACGGCCAGATTAGAAGGGACAATACTTGAACACCAGGGGCTCTATTTCAAGAGGAGAGCAGGAAGAGAAGTGCTTTTGTAGAAGATAATTCAGTCATTATTTCAGCTGCAACCACAGTGAGTACCTGCCTCTGTGCTGCTCTTAGAAAAATAGCAAGAGGAGAATTTTGGTGTATTTTAAGTACTTGAAGTTGTCTGTGATAAGACTCAAAGAAATATTTGAGTCTTATCACATATGACAGTCCCTACTTATTAATTCCCACCCAAACTTTAAAGCAGCTTTTTCCCTGCAAAAGAATAAAGTGCAACCTCTCTGGTAAAGAATGACAAGATAAATGACAAGGGGAAAAAAAAAAATTTAAAATCAAACCTTGCCATTGTTTTCTGTCAGTTTAATTGATCAATTAATCAGTGGAGGCTATAACTAACTTCTTCTAGACTCCTCTTCTACCTAGCTTGTAGTTTTTTATCTGATAAATCAAAATTATATCCTAGATTCAAACACAATGTTAGTATTTTTATGTAGAAAGAAAGATACTTTCTCTCCTATAGCCCATAAGGTTTGGTTGCTGCATTTTTCTAGCCAGTCAGCAGATGTGCTCAGCTGTGTCTGAGGCAGGAGGAGATGCAGAAATGCCCTGTGTAAGCAAGTGCAGCTGCAGAGAACTGATGATGAGGGCAAAGCATAAGTGATGGCTTCTTCTGCAAGGGACACTGGTGACTGCTGACCTCTACCAAGTCAGAGCAGGAGTGGATTTACCCAGGAGTGGTTAGTGGTGCTGTGTGTGACACTTGGGTTGCACAGGACTTACCCACAGCTCCACTGAGCAGCATCTGATTCACTCACTGTGTCTGTCACCTGAAGGAAAAGAACAACATTTGAAGGTGACCCATAGTTCTGCCAGCAAGCAGAAGTGCCAGAAGCAAAGGAAATCCATGGCATGGGATCACAGATGAAGCAGATTAAGAAAACCTCTACCTACTCTTTCGAGGAGCCATGACAAAAGGGAAGGTGTGTAGTATTATCTTAGAGTGCTACAGCAGATAATAATAGCTATAGCTTTCCTAGCTACAGCTTGTATGAATTTACTAATTGCTTGATGCTTAATTTGACCCAAAAAAAGAAGCAAAGAGTAACTCACTCACTCATTCCCTGCTGTTCCAGTGCTGTCTGAAGGCCAGGTCTCAAAAAGCTGTGCTGCTCCCAATGGCTGCACTGCCTTTGAGGGCCTCTTTCACTACAGCCTCGAAAACCCAAACCTCTCAACTCCTCCTGTTGTCCTTTAGTGTCAGGATTCTTCCACACCAGCCCTTTATAAGGACCAGAAGTGAAGTTAGAGGTACTTCTCCAACTGCCATGTACAGAATGGGTTACTTCACAGCTATTGTCTTCCTCAGCGTTACTACATCCACAGTTTATTTCTGTGACTGACTAATGTAGTGAGTCCCACATCTATGGGAAGAGTGATGAAAGGGCCTTTGTTAGCAAAGGGGTCAGACCATTGTCCCTCAGTGTCAGGCTGTGACCTCCTTATTGTGGAGCCAGCACCAAGCTCAGGCCATGACCTTGTTCCTGTGAGTCAGCACCAAAACTGAAGGTTTATGCCACGAGAAGGGAGATCCAGGAACCCTGCTCAATTCACCCTCTTCCTTCTCACGCTCAGCCACTGTAAGTCAGAGACTGGATCCATCTTCCCCTTACATCAGCTCTTTTGCCTGCTAGAGGGGACCTCAAACCCCCCAGGAGAACCAACTCTCTCTATTCATACCAAACATCAGAGAGCAAGTGCAGGAGATTTCAGTTTCCCTGAGAAGCTAGGAAAGATTGTGTAAGAAATAGTTCTATGAAAAATTAAGAGTAACTCGAGGCTGAAATTTAAATCTTTCTGAATCTAACTGAAAGTACAGATACTGCATGTCAAAGCTGCTCACACCACTGCTATGTACAAATTCTTCCCTCTTCTACTTCTGGTAGGAAATGTAAGGTTTTACACATTTCTAGAAGGGATCATGAGGAACAACTCCAACAAGTAACAGTTGACTTGGGATTTCCAGAACCTTTTACTTCCTGATCTAAAGTTCTTCTTATTTGTACCTTCTCCAGTTCAGTTTTTCTCTCTACCCCTCCTTTTCTTCTGCAAGGAAACCTTGGGGCTGAACTTCCTCATTTGATGGCAGGGCCTCCTGCAAAGTTTCCCAGCAGTGGTCTGTCTGCACATTTACTGCCCCTTTCTCGGCCCAAATGCTTCATTTCCAGCATTCACATGCTCTTTGGATTTGTGATGAGACTGAAAGCCCTGGCGTGCTGCTGCCAGAGGAGAGTCTGCTCTCCTTTTCTCAAAAGAATATTCCTTTTGACCAGTCCTGGAGGGTCTTTTCTTGCTACAGCTGCAGGCAGCTTGTGTGTGTCTAAAGCTTCAGCAGTCTCAGCAGTTACACAAAAGGCTGAGCAAACAAAATGCAGCCCCTGCCTCTCCCTGTGTCTCAGAGCTCCCACAGCAACCCTGCAGGCCACACCATTTGCAGAGAGCACTAAAAACTATCTCCATTACTGAAGTTCAATGCTTTCTGCACTTGCTATGAATAACTACCTACTTTTGTTTGCTCTTTGGACAACCTGGGAGAACATTAACAGTCAAAAAAAAAGCTTCTTAAACTTAAGAATATAAAAATATTCTTAAACTTTGAGAAGCCAAAACTTACTATTTCAAAGTAGGAATTAGAGAATGGTTCAAGTTGGAAGGGACCTTAAAGATCATCGAGTTTCAACCCCCCTGCCATAGGCAGGGACACCTCCCACTACACCAGGTTGCTCAGTGCCTCATCCAGCCTGGCCTTAACCACCTCCAGGGATTGAGGGGGCATCCACAACCTCTCTGGGCAACCTCTTCCAGTGTTTCACCCTCACCCTAAAGGATTTCTTTCTTATATCTAGCCTGAAGCCCCCCTCTTCCAAATTACATCCATTATTCCTAGTCCTTCCATCCCATATCCTATCCAAAAGTCCTACCCCAGCCTTTCTGTAGCCCCCTTCAGGTATTGAGAAGCCACTCTGAGGTCCCCCCTGATCCTTCTCTTCACCATACCTGATTAATGCACAAAACTGGAACCTTGAACCTGGTGCTGAGGCTGTGAAGCTGAGCTCCAAACGCCTGCAGGTACTGAGCCTTCAGCACAGAGTCCTCAGCCCCAAACTCACAGCGGAAGAGAGCGGCCATCGAGTCCACCACCACCAGGCGCGCCATCCCCCGGCACAGCAGCAGGGGGATCCGACCTGTGATGCACTTGTGGAAGGTCTCCTGACACACACACACAGACATACAGCTTCAGAACAGGTAAAAGAATTCCAATTAAAAGCAACTGTAGATATATATATATTAATAGACATGTGTTCTGTAGTGAGCAGTGGAGGGGAAAGGGACCTGGGAGTCCTGGAGAGCAGCATGAGCTGCAATGTATCCTTGTGGCCAAGAAGGCCAGTGGCATCCTGGGGGCCTTAAAGATCATCTAGTTCCAACCCCCCTGCCATAGGCACCATTTCTGGTTCTTTTTTCTTTTTTCTTGCGTCCAGTTCTGGAGCCCTCAACACAGGAAGGACATTGAGCTGTTGGAGCGGGTCCAGAGAANAGGTTGCCCAGAGAGATTGTGGACACCCCCTCTCTGGAGGTGTTCAAGACCAGGCTGGACAGGGCACTGAGCAGCCTGATCTAGTGGGAGGTGTCCCTGCCTATGGCAGGGGGGTTGGAACTTGATGATCGTTAAGGTCCCTTCCAACCCAAACTATTCTATGATTCTGTGATAATCTAATAGTTCTTTACCTCTGCAATGTCGAGAAGTATTTACTACAGGATTAAGTATTCACTGCAGAGCCTACTTCACTTTTAGCTTTTTGAAAGGCCTCCTGCACCAAAACACCCCCCCCAAACCCCTGTGGTTACCGGATTATGGTGTGGTAATTCTTTCATCCTCAATTTTGTGCTGCTACTTACAAGGTCTGCTGTGTGCTCCACAAATATGCTGTTTCCAAATTTGATCTTGTGGATGAGCTCAGCTGGAACATCTGCACGCAGGCTCTGCTGCTCATCTATGAGCTGCTGCAGGCGTTTGCTGGGGAAAGCATCTTCTGTGCACACATAGACAGCTCCTAAAGCCAAAGAAATCGACTCAGATATCACCACAGAGCTCTTGCCTGTGCAGATTTACCAGGCTTCACTCAAAAGCCAGGCATGTGCACCAAGAAATTTGTCTTGCTCTTGTTTTCAATCAGTGATGACCATCATGGGTTGGACTAGATGACCTCTGTAGGTCACTTCCAACTCTACGATCAAAAAATCCCACTCTTAGCATCATCCCTGTAGTCACCAGGGTGTTCTTTTTGGAGAAATCATGGGATTTTCAAACTCTCCACTAGGTGACACTAGTTCTGTAGAGCTGTGGAACACCTGGGTGATGATCAGCCCACACTGCACAGTCTGCCTGCTTTGGCCACAGCTCCAAAACACAGCACTGTGGCATGAAGAAAATTAACTGTCCCAGCCAAAGGCAGCACAACTCGGTATTCTGACTCATTTCACTCTCCTACAGAATCACAGAGTGTCAGGGACCTGGAGAGATCTGCCAGAGCAGGAACACCCAGACCAGGTCACACAGGAAGGTGTCCAGGTGGGGTTTGGATGTCTCCAGAGAAGAAGGAGACCCCACACCCTCTCTGGGCAGCCTGGGACACTCTTCTCTCACCCTAAGTTTTCTCTCCTATTTCTGTGGAACCTCCTGTGTTCCAGCTTGCACCCATTGCCCCTTGTTCTATCACTGGAGGTCACTGAGAAGAGCCTGGCTCCATCCTCCTGACACTCACCCTCTCCGAACTTACAAACATGACCGAGCTCACCCCTCAGTCTCCACCAAGCTTCAGAGCTCCAGCTCCCTCAGCCTTTCCTCATCAGGGAGATGCTTCAATCCCCTAATCATCTTTGTGGCTCCACCACAAAAAAAAATGACATAAACAAACACAAAAACTCCCCACCCTCAACTAAAAATGAATTTTGAGCCCTCCGGACATAAACCATTGAGCAACAAACCATCATGTTTCTCACAATCAGCAGCTTTTCTCTCCAATTCAGAATTCTGAGATGGAAATGCATTCATCACTTTGTGTTTGTGTGTCCCTGATGAATATGGGCAGAGAAAATCAATTCAGCCAACACACAACAAGGCCAGAACTGACATTCTTAGAAGAGCAGGAGGATAACCTCGAGGCTAAGGATGGCCTCATTTCTCTCTCTTGCTTCCTAAAATAGATTTGTACTAATTCAAGCCAAGTAAATATAAACTCTCTACTGTCTCTAGAAATGTATCACAGCATCATCAGCAGGGGAGTTTCTGGTCAAAAAAAAAACAAACCCCTCCAAACACCTCAACATAATATACAATCATTTTATAACATTTCAGCACTGAAACAAAGCTTCTATTGGTAGTGCCAGGCTTCTGTGAGGGTTTTTTTTAATGTGAGGGTGATGAGACACTGGAAGAGGTTTTCCAGAGAGGCTGTGGATGCCCCCTCAATCCCTGGAGGGGTTTAAGGCCAGGCTGGATGAGGCACTGAGCAACCTGGTGTGGTGGGAGGTGTCCCTGCCCATGGCAGGGGGGTGAAACTACATGATCTTTAAGGTCTTTCCAACCCAAACATTCTATGATTCTCCTAAATGTCAAATAAATCCATATTTAATGTCTGCACTTACCAGACTCTAATCCACCATATTTATGAGGATATTGCACAGACAGGCACAGCTGTAAACTCATCTGAGTCTTCCCAGCAGAGCTTTCCCCAGCCAGTTCTGTGATTCCCACCAAAGGAAGGCCACCTCTCAACAAGCCATCCAGCACGGGACATCCTAGGCTCAGCCTCTGGTGTTGGCAGCTGGGGTGGCCTTTGTCTTGGTAGAGCTGAAGTGCTGCAGGGTTTGAGAAGAGAGAGGAGTTTCATTTAGTATCATCATAGAATCATCATAGAATAGGCAGGGACACCTCCCACTAGATCAGGCTGCCCAGTGCATTGTCAGGGAGGTGTTCTAACATAGTTCTAATATAGTCTCCTACAGACTATATAAAACAGAGTCTGGCTACCAGGTTTATATCTCCAAGTGATGCTTATAGAGTTACAGATTCAGAGTTGGAAAGGACCATCCAAGGTCATCAAGTCCAACCCCCTGCAGTGAGGTTGCTCAGAGCCTCAGCAAGCCTGGCCTTGGATGTCTCCAGGCTTGATGGAGCCTCCACCACCTCTCTGGGCAACCTCTTCCAGTATCTCCCCACCCTCATGGGGAAGAACTTCTTCCTCACATCTCACCTAACCCTGCCCTGCTCTAGTTTGAACCCACTGCCCCTTGACAATTGGTTGCTTTGTTGATATAAGACTTTCTCAGTTCACCTTGGTATTCCCCACCTCCCTTTCCCCACAGGGCCTCCTTGACTGAAAGCCTCTTCAAAAATGGATGCCCTTTCCTTTCTTTGCCTCTAAGGACTCTCAGGGGAAAGCTACAGCAATTACTGAAAAGGAAAGCTTTAGCAGGCTATGAGCCAGCAGAGCAGGAACCGGGCCAAGGCCTGAAGATAAATGCAAATCACAAGCAAATAAACTCCCAGTACAGAGTTTCCACAAAGCATTTGTTCAGGATTCAGGAGGCACCAGGGGGTTTGGAGCTGGAAGACTTGGTTTGGAATTAGATGCTTCTATAAACTCAGTTTCTACACTTCAGAACATATAAGTTTTTCAATTAGTCCTAGACCAAATAGGAGAGGGATTTTTTTTTTCCTTCTAACCATATTTTTCAGGCTGCAGAATCATTCTGCCCTGTTTCAAACAGGCTTGATGCTGAACAACAACCACCATCCCCTCCCTTTTTTCTCTTTAGATATTAAATAATTCACCCCAGTGTAAGTAAAACATTGCTTTTTTGTGTTCAGAATCATGTTCCTGTGCCCATGGCAAACCCAAAGCTTATTTTCTCCCACTCACAGCATTTTAAAAGTTATTTTCTTCCAGTGAGTGTTTTAAAAGTTATTTTCTCCCCGTGGCAGTATTTTAAGAGTGAAACAGAGCAGTATTTTGATATTAACTTACCTGTAATCATGCTATTTCTCCTCAGCATGTGAGAAACTGTTTTAAGCAAGCACTGCACATCTGCACTGGAGACCTTCATCAGCCTTTGCAAGTCTGCTCCAGAAAGGTTTAAAATCTCTTTCACTGATTTTATTTCAGCTGAAATGAAAAGAACACTTGGAAATACTCCTGTCTGGATTACAAATGAGAAAGTTCTCCCACTTTCTGCAACTCATTTACTGGAAGTTTACCTGCACTGCAATTCTTGTGAGCAGAGGGCAGGCAGTGTTTGCTTCCTTTGTAAAATTAAAACTGGGAAAAAAACTTCTAATGATTCAAAAAACTTGCTTATGAAATAGTTCCAAAACAGTCCTACAGTATTACCCTGCAAAATTAAATCCACAAATGCACAACTATACAAAGGAAAACACCAAGGTTGCAGAACTGTTTTGCCAAATTACCTTTTTTAAGGGCAGCAATTACTTTGGGGTTCAAGTCAAACTGGTCCCAGTCCATTTCTTGACACAGCACTGGAGAGAGTTACCTGTTATTAAAGAGGCTTTTATCAGACACTTGAGCAATTAAAAGACAAAAATAAGCATCACTCCACATGAAAAGTTTGTAGAAATCTTCTTCTAAGTTGTCTTAAACAATGATTTAAAGCCTTTTCACACAGCAGCTGCTGAAGGGTTCAAGTAATAATAGAACACATTTACTAGAAGTTTTAATTCTTTGTCATTCTCCTCTGGGTGCAATTTCACAAAGACCAAGGAGTTATTTCTGTCCTGGCACTCTTTGCACAAGTTTTTTTCATTTTCAAATAGGTGGGGAAAAAAAAAATCTCATGCATGGACCATTCTGATTGATCCCCATCTGCTTCAAGCACTGGATAATCCAATGTATTCTGATGAGCTGGCAGAGAATTTTAAAATCACTTTGGTTTTGTT
This sequence comes from Turnix velox, assembly GCA_013400935.1. Classification (NCBI taxonomy): domain Eukaryota; kingdom Metazoa; phylum Chordata; class Aves; order Charadriiformes; family Turnicidae; genus Turnix; species Turnix velox. The sequence continues at coordinate 19,104 of VZTY01005534.1, forward strand.
TCACAGCAGAGATCATGGAATGGTTTGGGTTGGAAGGGACCATAAAGATCATCTAGTTCCAGCCCCACTTCCATGAGCAGAGATATCTTAATATATTTTTAATAATTTGAAGCATTTGCTGCTGCCCAGGAGAGTGTTCCTGTTATTCCCATTGCCTTTATGAAGGATTCTGGTAGACAGTTATATTAAAATATT
>VZTY01005543.1:0-33883 GCA_013400935.1 Turnix velox
GCTCCAGAACTGGACACAAAATTTGCTCATTGGTGTTTCATTATATATGAACTAAACACAGAAAAAGTTATTTACAACTATCAGGCTTTTCTACATGCAATATCAAGAGAGGTTTTCCCATTAGTTTGGAGATAGAACAACCTAAGTAGTGTGAGTGTGTATGTGAGGGTGTGTGTGTTTTTTGGCTGCTCAGATCTTGTATTCACACCTCTGCAGTTAGTCCTGTTTATTGGCAAGCTGCAGGGGTGTAAGGTGTAACCTTCTCTTCCAGTTTTTGTGCTCTCATGCATGACAGAAACAAATGGCAAACTACTTGGAGCCATGTTGAGAATGGGGAAAAAAACTCTCTTGGTTCCTTGGAAAGCTTTCTGGCTTGGGCACTCAGTGTATTTAGACACTTTGATTGCTGTGAAGCATGGCAGCTCTAAAGAACTTCCCAAACTAGAAAGTGCTTTGAGAAACAATTAGATTTCCCTGACACATTACACTGCAAACCAGTGGCACAGTGTTGGGGAGAATGCCAAATTGGCTGGTGGGGGCAAACAAACCCCAGAGTGGATCAGCATGAATGAGTTGTGGCACTTTCTTGATGCTGTTTCTAGGAGACAGAAGTCAATCTACACCTCTGTGTCTGGTTTCTCTGTGCCCATGTTTTGTTTCCTTGCCCCAGGGTTTTTTCTGTTTTGGTTCTTTCCCAACTCTGATGCCTCCTCCTTGCTCCAGGGTTTTGGCAATGCTGTGGTGTACTGTGGCTTCCAAGGGCAGCTCCCCAGAGCCCTGTCCTTCACACAGGAACTGGGACTTCCCAAGGAAATGCGTTGGGGAGGGGCTTTGCTGAGCTTTGCCAGCCAGTGTTGTGGGGAAGCTGCTCCTCTCAGCAGACAACTGCAAGTGTTAGAAAATGGACCTGTTTTGGAAAAGATTTTGCTTCCCCTGACACTGCAGGTGGGTGCAGCAGTGTCCCCCCCAGTGTTGGTGCCATGAGAGCTGTGGTACCAACTGAGAGAAGTATGTGCCTCTCTCTACTCATCACATTGGTTTTGAGGACAGTCCCCACAGTATTTGGCTGCTGCAGCAGCCCCTCATCCTGGGGAAGGGCTTTGAGCCTTGCTTCCCATTCATCAGGTCATGAATCATAGAATCATAGAATAGTTAGGGCTGGAAGGGACCTTAACGATCAACGAATTCCAACCCCCCTGCCATGGGCAGGGACACCTCCCACTAGATCAGGCTGCTCAGTGCCTTGTCCAGCCTGGCCTTAAACACCTCCAGAGAGGGGGCCTCCACAGCCTCTCTGGGCAGCCTCTTCCAGTGTTTCACCACCCTCACTGTAAAGAATTTCTTTCTTATGTCAAGCCTGAATCTACCCCCTTCCAATTCACATCCATTGTTTCTAGTCTTGCCATCACATATCCTATTAAAAAGTCCTACCCCAGCCTTTCTGTAGGACCCCCTTCAGGTATTGAGAAGCTACTCTGAGGTTCCCCCTGAGCCTTCTCCTCTCCAGGCTGAACAACCCCAACTCCTTCAGCCTGTCTTCATAGGGCAGTTGCTCCAGCCCTTTGACCATCTTTGTGGCCTCCTCTGCACCCAACAGCTCAATGTCCTTGTTATGTTGAGGGCTCCAGAACTGGACACAGTAACTCCAGGTGGAGTCTCACCAGAGCCAAGTAGAGGGCCCTTCTCTGAGAATTTCTCTCAGATCTGAGCAGCACCTGAGGCTCCAGCTCCCCAGAAATTTTCTTTATCACAAGTTTTTCTTACTGCTCATGAAAAGCAGATTGCTAATGTTCATTTGCTCCTGAAGGACCTTGTGAAGGCTGTATCGTTTTTCTTTCTTCTCCCTTAAAAACAAGGGGGCAGAGTGCACACCAATGGAGATTGTTACAGTCTCATAACTGACTCCAGCTCCTCCATTAATTGATAATCTTGCTGGATCTGCTGTAATGCACTGCCAGCTCAGCAAGCTCCAAGGAGCTCTTGGGTAAAGTGTTCTCCATTTTGAGACCATTTTGATAGCTGATGACTTGATTTATCTCCTGTTTCCAGGTGTGTAACCAAAAGTTAGCTGTCACTGTAAATCACCAATTCAAGCAGATAGAGCAGTGCACAGTTTGCCTTTTTTAATACCACTTAATTAGAAAAAAAACCGCACACCCTTGTTCCATACTGATGTACAATGCAAATCCTTTCTCTTAATACTTCAGATGGGTAAAATGGCCCTTTGAGTCCCACATGTCTGATGCTGCTGCTCATCTTGTTGCAACAGACTTTTAATTTTGCCCCTGGGAGCAGATTGGGAAGTAGCATTATTTTTAAAGCTCAACCCAGTATGTGTCTGGGAAAAAGTCCCTGCCTGCTGCTGGTGTAAGCACCAGCAGTGACAGCTCTTAAGCCAGCTTTGAGCCTCCTGATCTTTTGATAGCCTTTTGTGCTTGCTGTGTAACTGCCAGTTTACATGCTGGTCATCCTAACTGAGGTTGAGCTCTGTGTTTGCCTTAAATTTGTTCTCATCTGCCTCTTGTTCCAAATGAGCTTCCAACTGCAAACTGTACTTTTGCATGACTTCTTCTCTGTCAGCCCCTTATTTCCTTGAAGCCACCTCCATGGAAAACAGACTAATTTATTAGATCAGTGTGAGTAACATTTCCTTGTGGCACATCACTTCAGAAAAGGAAGTGATTCTTGATACAATCACTGCCTTTAACTCCCTTCTTCTACTCTCTCTCCTTCTTCCATTACGCTTCACACTCCTGCTGTGTTGCTGGGTCACTGCACCTGCAGCATTTGCATCTTGTCCCACCCTCTGCTCTTTGTCTTGGCAGTATAAATTGCTCCAGCAAGCTCATAATTTTGATCTGCACTCATTTTGCTCCACTGGCTCATGGCAGCTCACAAACCAAACACTTGCTTTCTTCTCAGAGCAAGCAGGCTGCTGGGCTGCTGATATCAGAGCAGCTTTGGAGCTGAGAAGAGTGTGTGGTGCCAGGTGCACCAAGACCGGGATTGAAAATTAAAGCCAGAAGAGAAAACATCCCTTTTAATAAAACATCCAATTCCATTCCTGGTTTATTCCTTTCATCACTTGGCAGTCACTTTTTAAACATAAACTTACAAACACACTGTCCTGTTATAAAAGGAAATATCCAGCCTTAGATAAATGAGCAAACAAACAGTAACAACATCTTTTGATTTAGTGTGTGGTCTTTTTTTCAAGGATGATCTCTAACAGGCTTTTCTGCTGTGGCTAAAAATGTTGCATTGTGCATAAGATTTCCTTGTTCAGATCAATTTGCTAAATTTTCATTTAGTTTCAGAGTGTTTCGTTTTGTGGAGGCTTCATTTTGTTCAGACTAGAAACTCAAGAGGTTTCCTGTAGCTTGGAGAGATTGCTTTTGAATTGGTGCATTATTCAGTCATGAATTGTTCCTTTAGTATATGAACAGCTGAGTAGGGTTTTTATTACAAATGTGAGTTTGAGTGCAGAGCATCTACTATTTTGGCCAACTAAAGAATGTAAAATTAAGCCCAAGTCTTTAGTGTACACTGTGATGCTTCTCTACACCATGTGGATTTTTTTTTTTGAGTACTTAGCAAAAACCTCCTGTAGGGCATGGTGATATGATTGACTGCACACAGAATGTTAAAGATAATACCATATATTGTAGAAATAAGGCTGCACTAGTAAGAACTGAGACTGGTTTCCTGTTATCAGAAGATATAAGTGAGTGGATTTTGATTTTTGTCATCAGCTGCTAATAAAAATCTGTTTTCAGCTGCATTCAGCATCCCATCCTAGTGCCTTGTTCTGTGAGACAGCAAACAGGGTTTCTGCAATCAGCAAGGTAATGAGGTGGCATGGGGCTGCCCAGCAAGTGCAATCCCAGCCTTATGCTCCAGCCTTTTAAAATATGGGTTTCCTCTGTGTTGTTTCTTGCTGTTTACCAGTGGACATGATTGCTTTTGCCTACCTGGAATTAGTTTCCACCTCTTGGAGGATTTTTTTGGCTGATGAAGTTAACTTGGGTAAATGAAAAGCAGTAGGAAAGAAATGCCTGCTTTTTGATGATGCTGCTGTAGATGGAAGATTCTTATAGCATATTGGATGATGTGATTTGCTCAGGAAATGAGAGGACCTTGTGTTTAGGTGACATTATTTGGTTAGTGTGTGGCAGGAAATGAGAGGACCCTGTGTGTTCCAGCTGCCTTGCTAAAGAGGAGGATTCCAGCAGTGCCCAAAAGCAGATTTCCTGCCACGTTTTACTGTAACAGGCTGTAATGATGCAGTTACCAACAGTTCATCAATCAATCAATCAATCAATTGGTTAATTAACCCATCCCCCTGACTGTGGGGGTGCAAAGTTGATAAGGGCAGCTGGCTGCCCAGAGTTTAATGTAACACCAAGGGTATGCCTTTGGCTCTCTGACTTCAAGGAGATAAGAGTCTTTTCTTTCACCAATATCTTAGGAGGGAGCTGCTACATCAATTACTGGTTAAAGTTTATTGCCACATGAGAAGTGGATTATTTTTTTTTTCTTTTTATCTCTTTAATTGTGAATATTTTAAGAAAAATTAGTTCTGCCAGCTCTTGGGAGTAAGAGTTTCACTCACTGGTAGGTGAAAGCTTTACAAAGCTCAGTAAGAAGGTATCTAGAAGCCTCTCTTCCTGAATAGGTCTGAATAGAAAAACTTATTTCAGAGTAAGAGACCATTCTGGAAAGAAAATGCCAAATGAAAGGCTAGTGGATATAGCTATGTTAATAGGGGCAGAGCAGCTATTTAATTAGGTAGCAATGTCAGAAGCAATAGGATTATTACTTTCTGTCATGATATGGGTCAAACTGAAGATCAGCAGTTGAACTTAAGGTGCTATATAAATGCATAGGAAAGCTCCCAAATGCTTATAATTGCCCTCTCAGTTGCTGTGAATTCTACTATGTAGTGATCTTCTTTCTCTATTTCATAGCCATATGTCTATTATATGTGAAAGGGTTATTGTTAAAGTCTTTTCTCCATTACTGTGGTCCTGCATGCCCGAGCTGGAGCCAGCTGCATGAGGCTAGAAGAGGAAATGTTTTTTGTAATTTACAGGAAGGTAGTTTTAGTCATTGCTAAAATCCCCTGTATCTAATTATGATCCAGAAAACATCACCTTTATCACCATATTCCAGAATTTGCATTAGAAAGGGCATAGTTGAATTGAATCATGATTGCTCTTCTTGGTTTATAGGATTTCCTCTAAAAAGCACTGCCTTGTTTCCATATTTTCTAGGAGAGAGCAAGCTGTTGAGTAGTTGGAGCTCTGCCTTAATTAGTTTTTGTCAGGTCTGCAGTAATATCTTATAGTTCTTAGTGTTTCTGGGAAAGGTGCTACAAAAGATAGTGAGAGCTGCACACTCCAATTCCACCTGGAATACTCCAGTTAGCTGTGGATTCACCTCAAGGAAATAAAAATGAGTTAAAAGGCTGACAAAAATGTACCCTGTACAGCTTGGATAAAAGAACATGCACTCTTTCTTTTGCTGACATTAAAAGTCATTATAAGGGAGTTTACTTCAAATAAATTATATATAACAAAATGAGCTGCTATATTTTCTAATAGTGAGATAGCACACTGAGGTTGCACTTGTGGAGAAGAGGAATGTTTGCTGTGAGCCATTGCTGCCTGATGGTGAGATGAGACATTTTGGAAGTCCCCAGCAGCTCTCTGAAAGCAAAGTGTGAATATCACAGCACAGTCTGAAAGCAAACAATGCCTGGGAGCTGGGCAGAGCCATGTTCAGGTGTTTGTTTCACAGAGCACATTTGACTTCTCACCAGGAGACTGTTTCCAGAGTCTCTCAGACTGAATTACACTGCTGTGGTGAGGGCAGGGGGACAGTACATTTTATCTTGTATATGTGTTCCTTGAAGAGGCTTGAGAAAGGACTTTTGGACAAGTTTTCTCTCATTACAATTCACTGGACAGCTCTGAGACATAAGTAAAAGGAGATTCAAGTGTTAGCAGGGAAGAGACTTTGCTACAGTGGAAACACTTCACTGTCTGAGCAGCCTCCTCAGAGCGAAGCTGCAAACCACAGTATTTGGCCAGTGCTCTTAGTGTCATTTCAAGGCTTTGATGCAAGCTAACAAAGGTTAAGCCTAATTTAAAGAATGCCTTGTCATATAATTATTACTTTGTTTCCCATATTAATGTGATAACCAGGACACACTTCAAGGAGTTGGTCCAGAATTTGGCCTTCATTCACTTGTGGTGTTGGAGTTCTGCTGTGGCTGTGTTGGAGGTGGCTCAATCAGAGACTCACCCTCTCATCATCCTTTCCAAGAGATAGCTGCCTACTGCCCCAAAATAACTATTTTCCAGGAGACTGTTTCCAGGCAAGAAAGTCTTCCATGCTCTCCTGTAGATTATGATCCTCCTTAAATCTGAAAACAAATTGCTTCTGGAGATGTGTGAGAAGTCAGCTTCTGTTTTGACTGCATTTGTTTATTCTTTTCCCCCTGAGAAGAGGAAGAATCTGTTCTTGCTTCCATCTAATCTGAGTCTTCCCTCCCTCAGTTTAAAACCATTATCCCTTGTCCTGTTGAAGCAGAGCTTTCTAAAATCCCCGTCCTCATCTTTCTTATAAGCCACCTTTATGGTCTGAAAGGCCACAATAAAAGATTTCCCAGAGTCTTGAGGTCCAACAACCCCAACTCCCTCAGCCTGACCTCATTAGAGAGGGGTTCCACCCTGTTCTACCCAAGTGTTCTGGTTGATGGTGGGACTTCTGTGTCCACAGTTTGGTGCAGTGTCCCTGTTCCCCACTACTGCCCTGTCTGCTTTGGGGTATTTCTGCACTTCCCTTCTCTGCAGGTTTTGGTGTAAAATTTGCAGGTTTCTCTGCAGGTTTTGCTTTTCTCTGCAGGTTTCTCTTGAAGGTTTTGGTGTAAAATTTGGAGAACTGCACCTAACTTTTATGCAATTTCCTTTAGTTTCTCTTCTCACCGAGGCTGCTGAGCATAAACTCCAATTGCATTTGTTTTTTAAAGCAGTTGGGAAGGGTGATCTTGCTACCATTTGTGCATCAACAGCTCCATTTTCATCTTGCTGCAGAAGCGTAAATTTTCTTCATTTGAGCATTTTTGGTACAAAAATCCGACTCGGAGATTGATAATATCTCTCATTTAGGAAAAGCTTTGCTGATTCCCCATATGACACAGAGCTTATCTCTCTGGCAAGAGCTCTCCAGTATTGCCTGTGTCTGCAGAGCTAATATATTGTCTTCATGTATTTGTATTCTGCAGTTGATTGTCCAATGATTCCTCCTGCTGAATTGCAGTAGATGAGCTGTTTAATGTTGCAGAGGCTGATTTTGTAATGTAAAAACAAAACAAAAAAAAAAACAACAAACCCCTCTCTCAATTCCAAATTGTGTTTGCTGGTTAGAATGTGGAATTTAAATGAGATATGTATATGGAAGATGTATATTTCTCTTGTTTTGCCAATGCACAAAGAAAACAAGTCTTCACTCTTTATAAAAGAAAATCAAAGCAACCATGGCAAAATTTTGTTTTGTGAAGAAGCATTGATGAAAACAAAATCTGTTCCTGTCTACACACTTGTGTCCGTGTCAGTATCTTTAAAAAAACACTTTCTCAGTGCAGAAATAACACTTATCAACGAGCATGTCTTTTCTGACAGCTAGAATGTTAAAACTTCTAAGAATGACAGGTTTAAAACACTCGTTTGATGATGGTGCATCTTATGGTAGTGAGTCTGTTTTTCTGTAACATTCCAGATCTTTTCACCAGAGAGACCCTGGTTTGAAATATCTTTTCTATTTTTATTGGAGTTTATTGTAGTAAATGGAAATGAAGGACTCAGAAGGAGATGCTGGATTTTGTAGCACGAGCTGGGCTCCTGAATCAAACAGTCCAGCCTTGCTTCAAATGCCAGGTTGATATTTACTCTGAGGAAGTGTAATGATTTCATGACTGTTTACCCTCTGGTGAGAAGGAAAGCACCAAAGAGGACAAAGGAGTGTAGGGAACTCTCCCATTAGCTGTTATTTTTCATGGCAGCTTCCTCTTTGGAGCTGGGATCCCTAGAAAAGCATCTCAGTGTGTTAGAGCAGTGGCCAGAGAGGCTGCCCACAGGCTCAGTGCCCTGCTGGGATGCTGTGTGGGCTCCACTCCCAGGATTAATTCCCCCCTAACAGTATCATAGACAAACCCATCATTTCTGTGTGAAATTGTACTCACTGAAGACCAAATGACAGCTGATGAGGAGTGCTGAGATGCAGTTTGTGATGGGAAGATTAAAGTCAAGGAGCAAAATAACCTTGTGTTTGAAGTACAAATTTTACCCTGAACAGAAGAAATAAATGGTGGTTAAAGCTACAAAGTTGTGTGTGGGAGATTTTGAAAGGAGCTGTTTTTGCTGTGTGACAGTGGCTGTGAATGTGTTACCATCTCTCAAAATTTTTAAGTATTAAAACTAACATTATTTTCTCTGGTAATGCATGAGCATGCATGGCTTTTAAAAGCATATCATGGCTTTAACCACTGTTTTGCAGAAAGGCTGCTTGTGTTCAGCAACAATACTTCTGTCAGGAAACTTCCTTGAGTATTTATAGCTTTTTACTTGCATTTGCACAGTGAAATGACAGAATTTAAAAATATTTGAGAAGCAAAACTTGACCCTGCGAAGAAGTGAAGATAATTGTCAGGTATTTTGCATTGCTAAGAAGTAAAACTGTTAAGACTTGTGTCCTCACTGACTATATTCTGCATCTCTGTGTACCCCTGAGAGCTTCTGATGCAGCCAGGATGGCTCTGCTGAGGGGTGTCAGGTGACAGTGCAAAGCACAAACAGCTTGTTCCTTTCACTGTTTGCTGTGGCCTGTGGAGAAGTGTGTGAGGGGATCCCCAGAAGCTGTTGGGTTTTAGTGCTTCCGTCAGAAGTCGTTAATTTAATGTCCTGTAAGTCCCAACTAGGTGGACTTTGGTTCAGCTCTATGTAACTTTCTCCTTGTTTCACTGGAACTTTGTGTTTCTGAAGCCAATGCACAGTGTAGCAGTTGTAGAGAGCTGAAGTACAGCAGAGATTGAAGCACCATCACTCTGTGTGAAACTGCAGGTGTTCTTCGGGGCAGGTTCCTTCAACCTCAGTTTGCATCGGATCCAAGATGATGCAGTCATAGAAGTCACCTCACCCTTTGCCACATGATTCTGCTGAGACACATTGGAATCAAAGAATAGTTTGGGTTGGAAGGGACCTTAAAGATCACCTAGTTCCAACCCCCTTGCCTTAGGAAGGGAACACCTCCCACTACATCAGGCTGCTCAGTGCCTTGTCCAGCCTGGCCTTAAACACCTCCAGAGAGTGGGCATCCACTACTTTGACAACTTCTTTGTACTCCTCCCAGTTAACTCACTCATGCTTCCACTTTTGATACACTCTCTTTTTCCATCTAATCATTGGCATTCTTGCCCATCTTCTTCTTCTTTGGGATGCACAGCTCCTGGGCTTGGAGGAGCTGGTCCGTGAACACTGCCCAGCTGTCTTGGGCCCCTCTTCCTTCCAGGACTGTCTCCTGTGGAACGTTGCCAACAAGATCCCTCAACAGGTCAAAGTCTGCCCTCTTGAAGACCAGAGTAGTGAGCTTGCTGTGCCCCTTCTTGGATGCTCTGTGGATAATAAACTCCACCATTTCATGGTCACTGCATCCAAGGCTGCCCTCGAGCTCTACGTTCCTCACTAGGCCCTCATCATTGGTGACAACAAGGTCCAGCAAGGTCTTCTTGTGGGTTCCTGCCCCACTTGAAAGAGGAAGTTATCATCAGCGTGTTCCAGGAGCCTCCTTGACTGCAGGTGCCTCGCCGTGTTTTCCCTCCAACAGATGTCAGGAAAGTTGAAGTCACCCATGAGGACCATGGCTTGTGAGCATGAAGCTGTTTTTAGCTGTTGATAGAGGGCTTCATCCACTTTTGCCTCCTGGTCAGGTGGTCTGTAACAGACTCCCACTACAACATCTCCCTTCCCTCTGATCCTGACCCACAAGCTCTCTAGTAGATGCTCATCTGTCTCAAAGCAAAGCTCCATGGACTCCTGCTGCTCGTTAATGTAGAGGGCAACTCCCCCTCCCTTTCTCCCCTGCCTGTCCTTTCTGAAGAGTTTATAATCATCTATTCCAACAGTCCAGTCATACGAGCTATTCCACCAAGTCTCTGTGAGACCAATGACATCATACCCATGTGTGTACATACACATAGAATCATAGAATAGTTTGGGTTGGAAGGGACCTTAAAGATCATCGAGTTCCAACCCCCCTGCCATAGGCAGGGACACCTCCCACTAGATCAGGCTGCTCAGTGCCTTGTCCAGCCTGTCCTTAAACACCTCCAGAGAGGAGGCAGCCTCTCTGGGCAACCTCTTCCAGTGTCTCACCAGACAGAAGTCCTTCCCCACTGGTAGAAGCCCAGCTGCAAACTCATTCCCCTTCAGATCTAGTTTAAAGCTCTCCTAATGTGTCCAGCTAATTTCTGTCCCAAAACCCATTTGCCCCTCTGAGAAGGCTATAGAAGCTCTTTGTGGCCAGTCAAGGGGAGGATCACAACTGGGCAAACCCTTGGGCAAACCACTTCCCTTCTAGAGAAGCATTTTGGAAGGCAAATGTGTGACTCTGAAAGTTGAGGATAAGAGTAATGGAGGTATGGAATAATTTCAGCTGCTACAGAATGTCTGTAGCAATGCACATATTGACTTGTTTCAGTGAATATCAGAATTTATTCTCCCTTGAACTAAATATTGACACAGACAGAGCAGTATCAATATTTATTTCTCAGGTTAATACACTTTTATATTCACCTCAGCCTACATCAATATGTGCTTATTATTATTATAATGTTTGTCCTTCAGCAGAAGCAGCTCGTGTGGGGTTGAGAGGGAGAAGGGAGGTTGATACCAGTATTCTTCTGCCATTTAAATGTCATCAGCTACTTTTATCCTCCGTGGAACTAAAGCTTTGATGCTGGTGGTGACAATAGATCCTGAAGGTGGGACTGTGTCACCAGCAGAGTCACAGCCTCTGTTTTACAGCCTGCTGTTTTGGTAGTGCTTCATGGAGGGACTCTGAGGGTCAGCTACTGCCCAGGTCCTAGCACCAGAGGCTCAGTGGAGAGGGCAGGACATGAACTGAGGAGACATTGATTCTGAGACCTGGCTGTGTCTCACAGCCTCTGAAGTGATGCTGTTAATGCTGAACTGGGGTGGAGGACACCTGCAGATCTGTCAGGAGGTTGTGATGAGCTTGTCTGATGCCTGTGTAACATGTGGCAGTCCCTGTCTGTGCCAGCTGCATCTATTTATGGGCTGCCTTTAACACCCCAGAGAATGAGGGCAGCTCCTTTAGCCTCTTACTTTTGTTCTAGCATGTGGGCAAGCTGAGGGTGGCAGCAATGCTGGTTCTGAAGGATTATCCCTCCATTATGTCCATCAACCACCTTGCTCTAATTCTTGATCTCAGAACAAGAGCCAGAGGTTCCCTAGGTAGATAATGAGGGCAGTTTGCACAAAGAAGATGGAGGGGTGAGGGCATGGAGTGTTACAAGACTTGTTTGGGTTCTACTGAGGCCTTTTAGCACATAATTTATGCTACAGGGATACATTCATGTGGAGGTACCAGCTCTACCAGTGAGGCAGAAACGTTTTAAATTCACCATACTGGAGAAATGCTGCTGTTCCTCTCTGGGTCTTGCTTTTAAATCTGCTGACTATAATTTATAGACAGCATAGGGGGTGTGCACCAACCAGGCTGGGAGCAGCAGTGCAAAGTGTGTTCTCATCTCTCACCCCACAGGCTCTACTGCTCAGAGACAGAGAGGCTTTCAATCCCACATCTGGATGAATACCAGCGCTTCACCAGAAGCTGTTAAAAGCTAAAAGGTTGGTTTTGAAATTCTACCCAGATTCTGGTAAATCAGAAAAACTTCTCTGAACAGGAAAGTCTCTGCCTTCCTGGAGCCTGGGTTAAAGATGTGTCCAGGAACCTCCCAGACCTGTTACATTCAACTGACTAACATCCACTACTGATTTTCCCAGTAGGTGGAGAGAAGACTGCCACTTGTAAGCCCAGGGCAACCAGAAGAGACTCAGAACCTCAGTAAAGTTGCTAAAGGGATGTGGATCACAGGTTATTTTTTTCAGTCACTCCTTCTAGTAGGAGGAGACAACATCATAAGGAACAAATACATGCAGTCAGTCAATAGATGGCTCTGCCTGGTGCCACCAACACAATTTTGGGGGTTTTGACAATGGGATTGCCTACACCACACTGGGAATGTTAACATTGAGTGGGAGATACCTGTCCCAAAGGGAAAGAGAGTCTTTGTCCAAGAGATGACAGGGCTTTAAACTAGATGACCAGGGGAAAGGGGTAGCTGGGTGGGGAACAGTGGAGCAGAGCTGTAATACCCATGAAGACCAGGAGACATCCCATCCCCCTGTGTTGCAGTCAGCTGCTCAGCTCCATCCCTGAAATGTCTGTGAACCATCTTGGGGAATAAACTGGAGGAGTTAGAAATCTGTGCTCAGACAGGAGATTGTGATCTGGTGGCAATCACAGAGACATGGTGGGACAGCTCACACAGCTGGGATGTGGTCAGGGATGGCTGTGTCCTTCTCAGCAAAGACAAGCCAGCAAGGTGAGGTGGTGGAGCTGCACTTCATGTGACAGAGCAGGGATGAGGAGAGAGTTGAGAGCTTGTGAGTGTGCACTAAGGGACGGGCTGGTGTGGGTGACACTGCTGGGGGGTCTATTACAGGCTACTGCATCAGGATGAGGAAGTCAATGAGGCTTCTACAGGCAGCTGAGAGCAGCCTTGAGAGTAAAGGCTCTGGTCATTATGGGGGATTTTAATGGCTGTGTGGAAGGGCCACTCAGCTGCCACCCACAGTCCAAGAGGTCCCTCCAGTGCACTGATGACAACTTTCTAATGCAAGTGGTGGATGAGCTAACTAGGAGAGGAGCTGCTGGATCTCATCCTCACTAACTAGGAGGGTCTGGTTGAAGTGTGAAGGTTGAGGGCAGCCTTGGTTGCAGCAAACATGAGATGGTGGAGCTGAGGATCTCACGTGGCAGGAACAGGATAACAAGCAGCATCATAACCCTGGACTTCAGTAGGGCCAACTTTGGCTTTTTCAGGCAATTACTAGGAGAAATCCCGAGGGACATGTTACTAGAAGGGAAGGGGGATCAAGAGAGCTGGTGAGCTCTCCTTGACAGCAGGATGACCATGGGCCAGCAATGTGTCCTTGTGGTCAAGTAGGCCAATGGCATCCTGGAGTGTATTAGAAGAATCATAGTCAGGAGGTTGAGAGAGGTTCTCCTGCCACTCTACTCTGCCCTGGTGAGACCACATCTAGAATATTGTGTCCATTTGTGGGGTCCCCAGCTCAGGAAGGACAGGGAACTGCTTGAGAGAGTCCAGTGCAGAGCCATAGAGATGATGAAGGGATTGGAGCATCTCCCTTCTGAGGAAAGGCTGAGGGAGCTGGGGCTCTTTAGGTTAGAGGAAACTGAGGGGTGACCTCATTAATGTCTATAAATATGTAAAGGGTGAGTGTCAGGAGGATGGAGCCAGGCTCTTCTCTGTAACCTCAATGACAGGAAAAGGGGCAATGACTGCAAACTCGAATACAGTTTTTTCTCATATTTCTGTGGAGCCTCCTATTTCATGGTGGGGGTGACAGAACAGTGGCTGGTGCTGTCTTGAGAAGGTGTGGAGTCTTCTCTGGAGACATTCAAAACCCACCTGGATGCCTTCCTGTGTGACCTGATCTGGGTGTTCCTGTTCTGGCAGGGGGAATGGAGTAGATGATCTTCTGATGTCCCTTCCAATCCCTGCCATTCTGTGATTCTGTGAACTCCTACCTGTCAGATGAAGCAGTGGCAGGAAATGTTGAGGCTGGAGAGCAGAGAAGACAATCCCCTCCTTGAGGTGCTGCAGTGTCCCTCTGGTTACCACTGGTGAGGAAGCTCTGTCTGCAAGGCTCCTGTCTGCCAGGGGGTACCTCTGGGGTACCTCTGAGCTGCAGGGGAAGAGCTGGCAGCTGTTTGTGACCTGACATTACAATTGTCCCCACACAAGCAGGGTATGGCAGATGCCTGCTCACATGCAGACAAGTGCAGCAGTGGAGGCACAGAGCAGCTGCAGATGCTGAAAATGAGCATTGATCTGCAGCTGGGAAGGTCAGCTCAGTGACTGCACACTGCTTTGGGGCTTGCCTTTTTTCTTAAAAGCAAGAAAGACAATAAGGTAATGACTCGTGTCCCTGATTCTAAAGAAAAGTTTTTGAGTCCTCGTTAAAATAATAAGCAGAACACCATTACCTTCTACCTCCTAAAAGTTACTTTTTTAATCAGCACTGGCATTTTATCTTCTCCCCAGTTCTATGACCAGCAGAAATCTGGTTCATGAGAAGGTCCAGTTGCTTGTGTTTCTGTAGCAGAATCAAATAAGGACCAAGGTCTTTCCTCATGATTAGAATTGCTTTGTGATGGCAGACTTACTAATTGAGGGATGGATTCAGGATTTTTCTCTCCTGAGAGTGGAACCTGCAGGTGTGTGGATGTGGGGGGGTACAGCCTCAGGTGTTAGTGTCACATTGTACCTTTGGGTGGTGTGGGGTGAGTTTGCAAATGTGAACGGAGAGCTAAAATCCCTCTGAACCAACTGCAGAGCTGCTTGCACTTGACTCATCCCTCACTCACCATATGTTTCTGTGCCACTGACAATTGCCATTTAAATGTCAGTTTACAAGCAGATGTTGGGAACCTGCCTCTGTGCCATTAATTAAATCAGAGAAAAGCAAAGTTTGTGTTTAACACAGCTCAGGCTGCCTCTGCTGCAGCAGAGCCTGGCAGCCCCTGGCACACTGGAGTGGCAGGGGTTAAATGTCACAGGTTCATGGTGTCACCACAGCATCCTGGGTTAATCAGCTGTGGCAGCCAAATAAAGCCTGGTGGTAGCTTTTTTCTAGTGACAGTTGTAAGCAGTTCCAGAGTTTGTGAGAGGGCAGACAGTGGCCAGGAGAGCGGAGCAATGGTGTTTGAAAAAAGGACTTCCAAGTGCTCAGGAAAAAAAAAAAGAAGTCTATGCTGTAGAACAAGCTCAACTGTGAAGGAAGGAGAAGGAAACCCTCTCCACTCTAGCAGACATTTGCACATATTTAAAAATCCTTCCCCATAAAGTTCATAATGAGTTTAATTTGAACCCCTATGGCCCAGAGGAATGTTCTGAGTAATAAAAAGTATTGCTAAGGGACAGGCGAGTGCCAGACTCCCTGTCAGTGCCAGCACTGCCTACTTAGATTATTGGCACTTAAACGCTAGGTTTATTTTACTACATAAATGTTCCTTTGTTGCATATTAAGAATTAACACTCTAAGACCCACTTCTGGGATGTTGCAACAATTCCTAAATTGAAATCCCTCATAAATTTGCATGCTTTGTTTTTAAGGAGGTGGGGTTTTGTTTTTTTGGGGCTTTTTTTTTTTTTTCCCCTCCAGACTAAAGTAATAGTTGAATGTGGAAATTTGTATATGGAGTGGCTGGCTCATGATTTAGCTTTTTAAAAGAGTTTCAGTCAAGTGGTTTTTTTTGGTTTTCATTTTTCTTTTTAATGTTGAAATATCTACATTGATGTTAAGTAAATGGCAAGATCAAACACTTAAAGGTTGAGCTGTATTCACTTACACAAAGTCAACGAGATGCCTTAGGGGCTCCTGGCTTCTGTCAGCACGGTCCAGTGCACTTCTGATGATTAAACCAAGTGACTCAAACACGTGTTGGAAACTTCAAGCACCAGTGAGGGTGGTCACTGAGCTGCAGCATTACTTTGTTTATAAACATCATCATTCCACTGAAGATATAGCTCTGCTCTCATCTAGAAAATGGAAAAATATAAATAATGGAGATACTAATTTTGTTCACATTAATAAGCAGAGTGGAAATTTAGATCTGAGATGAAAGCTGAACTCCAAGAATGCAACAAGCTGTACTGAGAAAGGGATGTTACCCATGTCAAGTGAGGGTTAGCTGACATTGAAGCTGGTACAATGTTCTTTCAGCACCTTCTGTGCCTTTCAGTACCACACAAAGGTGAGCAGCCCCTCCACCAGCTCAACCCCAAGGCAGCAGTGATTCACTCAGACTTTACATGGCAAGTTGTGAACATAAAGCTTTTCCTCTGATGCCCTTCAATTTGCTTCAGCCCTCCACATCAAGCATGAACAGTGGAGAAAAAAGATCTGGTGAATTTGTCAGTGTGTTTATTTCCGTGGTGCACCCCCTTTGACTCAAGATCTTTTCAAGTGTAAAAATTAACAATTGCTCATCACCAGAAAAGAACCAAGTTTTCCAGGAGTCTCCTCCCTGCCTGCACAATCCTGTCCTCACTGCTCTGCGCAAGGGCAGTGGCAGCTCATTCTTCACTCAACATCCGTGCAACAGAATATTCAGTTCCCCAGAATGAGAGTCTGAAAAATATAAGGGGAAACTTAAGCCTTTGGCACATGAACTGTGCTGAAAGGTCAATGGCAAAGAGCTCAGATACAGGCAACAGGACCTGCAAATCTGAGAGCACTCCATGCACGGAGTGCAGGAACTGTTTGCACACAGTTTATCATAACTACATCTAACATTTAGCAACAAAATAAATACCCCGTAAAGCTAAGNGCCTTTGGCACATGAACTGTGCTGAAAGGTCAATGGCAAAGAGCTCAGATACAGGCAACAGGACCTGCAAATCTGAGAGCACTCCATGGAACTGTTTGCACACAGTTTTTCATGGCAGCACTCATAATTTAGGAAACTATTCAACAGCACAATGAGGTATCCTGCTTTTAGGAACAAAAAGTAATAAAAATGATAGACTGTACCTTTCTTTGACAGAGGTCATCTCAAATTTGGAAAGAATTCTGCACAAATAGTTTTATGGGCTTCAGGTTTAAGTTGCAGAGGAGGAAAAAACCCCCCAAAATTCCATTGATGCCCTTCACTGCTTTTTTTTTTACATCACTGCTCAGAGCTGCTCATTCTCTGGTGTCAGGAACAACTAGCCCTCTGCTGGATGTGCCCAGAGCTGGGAAAAAAAGCTTTCCAGAAGGCTGGAAAAATTGAGCTTATGACAGAAACAAAAGAGCTTCTGAAAAACAAGACAAAGATGTGGGGTAAGAGTAGGGCAGCCAAGCAAAAGGGCACGGGAATAAGGAGACTGGTTAAGCAGAGTTAGGACAGGGAAAAGAGCTTTTATCACTTGTCTACCAGGGACTTCACCCCACACTACAAAGTTGCTGTGACATTAAATGATTACAGAAGCAAATGATCAAAAAGAAAACTTTTATTTGGTATCTCAGTGAGATCATAAAGTAATTACAGCTTTTGTTAAGAAAATCCCCCCCCCCCAAAAAAAAGGATGGGTCATATCTTTTAGGAACTTGGGGATGGTAGCAGAGAGCATGTGGACAAAATATTTTTAAGCTCTGTCAAAGTTATGGGGAAAAAAAAATAAAAATCTTTCTTCTCTGTTCTGTCCCCACTCCCCATTACGTTCATGTCTTCTCACTACTGAAATATCATTTTCCTGGCTTGAAAAGATGAGTGTGCTGTGTTCCTGCAGTGATCTGGGCAGTGTGAGCAACCTCACTCCGTCTAGACGGGTAGGGATGAAAACATCTCGGCGCTTCTGCTGAGAAGGGAGGCCAGACATTGAAGATTTACAACATAACAAAAGTCTGCTGGAAGTGAGAACTCCACACCTTCAGGGTACTCTGCTGTCTGTGCCCCTGCCGCGGGGAAGCCGACCTGCAGCTTCTGCTCCTCCACCTCTCCGGATCAGGGAGGTTTCCTGTGAAGAGAAAAGCAAAGCAGCAGCAGTGACAGGGGGCTGTGATGTGTGTCAGCAGGAAGGATGGGTGGAGGGAGCACCCAAAGGAATTGCTTTGTGTACCTGCTGATTCATGCAAGATGTCTGGCTGTCCCCTGGTTATGAGCACCAGAAGTTGGGAATGGCCAGGGAGGATCTGAGCCTTTCCCTGGCTCCTGCCCGGAGCAGACCTGCAGCCCTGCCTTTCTTCAGGGCCTCCCTTCTGCAGCCACAGGAGAGCCCCAGCTGAGAGGCAGTGTTCAGACATCAGCACTTCAGTCACCCTCTTTTTAATGCCATTAGTGATGCAGCAACATGTATTTATATTTACATATAAATACAGAGTGGTTAGATAACACAGTTTTAAGCATAATTTATAATCTAAAACTGCTTACACTTCCATGACTAAGCTTGGGTTTTTCTCATTTACATTCATAATTTAATTCCACTGGAATTTGATTTTTTTTAAGAAATCTCGACATAGCTTAATTACCATAAAAAGCTCCATACATATTTTACTTAAAAATATCTTCTGTAAGAGGAAATTTACCAAAAATAACACGAAATATATTATTATGCATACATACTTTTTTTTTTTTTTGGTAAAGTACAAACAAGAATCTGATCTCTTCTGGGTATTGCCTGATCTAATATGGCTATAGGTTCTGTTTATTTTGTTTGTTTTTCCAAAGGAAAGGGAAAGACATAAGAAATATAAGAACACAAAATAAAAACATATGCATTCTTTCCAAAGATACAGATATCTGGAACAGGTTGCCCAGAGAGGTTGTGGATGCCCCCTCTCTGGATGTGTTTAGGGCCAGGCTGGACAAGGCACTGAGCAGCCTGATCTAGTGGGAGGTGTCCCTGCCTATGGCAGGGGGGTTGGAACTCCATGATCTTTAAGGTCCCTTCCAACCCAAACTATTCTATGATTCTATCTCAATGAAAGAATGCAGGGAAAACTAATAAATGACAACAGATCCAAAGACACACTATCCAAGCACTCTGCAGTCTTTCCTCAGAGCATGTGCTGCAGTGACCTTGTAACAGTTATTAAAAACAACAAACAAAACCAAAATGTTACTGACAGAAAAAGCTGTCAAGCAAAACATTGAGAAATTGGTACTATTTCCTAACAAGTAAGTGCAAAACTGGTACTAAGTTGTTTTTTGTTTTTTTTAACTTAAGTATGCACGTCTTTCTTTTTCTGTTCTCAGGACTGATTGTTGCATCTCTGGCGATCTGCTGGATGCCAAATCAGGTCAGAAGGATCATGGCTGCTGCTAAACCAAAGCAGGACTGGACCGTCCCCTACTTCAGAGCCTACATCACGCTTCTTCCCATCGCTGACATCTTCTTCTACCTCAGCTCGGTGGTGAACCCCCTGCTCTACAACGTCTCCTCTCAGCAGTTCCGCAGTGTGTTCCTGCAGGTGCTGCGCTGCCACCTGACCATAGAGCACGTCAACAAGGAGAAGTTCCTCAGAGCCAACCAGAGCTCCAGGGCAAGGAGCAGCCGGTCCTTCCGCCCTCTGCTCCGCATGTCCTCTCTGCGCAAATCTTCCACCAGGGGCAATAACGGCTCCTTGGGCGCCTTCCAGCATCAGAGCAAGCCTGACTGTGCTCCACAGAAACCAGAGCCCAGCGTGGAAGTTGTGCCACTAGAGAGTAGCTCAGAGCCCAGCCCAGATGCACAGAACGGCCTTTGTGAACATCAAGTATGACTTCATAAGGCAAAATGAACGATTATCAGTAAACTTAAAAAAAAATAAGGGAATTAAAATGACTGAGGAATTGCCTACATCTTAAAAGGAGTAAGACACATGGATTTGTTTCCAATTATGCAAAAGGAGCAGGAGTTCTGTATCCCGCTGCTGGGATTTTTAAGTGCACACTGGAATTTCAATCTAACCAAATTCTTCAGTGCCAAAAACACCAGCCCCTCTCTCAACTTCCCTCGCTGTTGACAGGGATTGGGAAACAGAAAATAATTGCAGTGGCATCGAAGAAAGGAGGAGACAGAAAAAAACATGTCAGGGCAAAAAAACCTTGAAGTTTAGCAATAAAAAACCACAAGAGCCAATGTAAGGAGCAGCAGGGTGGTCATCACGTGTGCCCTCGGCACCACGCCGGAATTCCCTCTCTTCTTAGGGCGGGGGCCGTTGCAGAGCGGGGTGTTGCAGCAGCTGATGCAGACAGAGTTCACCTTCCCCGGGGAGCAGAAGGACTGGTAGCCGGCAGAGGCGATCAGACACGCTGCTGAAGACGCACAGGATTTGCGATACATGATTCCTGCAACACACAACCAAGGAGACTCAGTTTGAGAGCAACAAGGTTTCCTTTACAGCACAATTCACACCTGAAAGCTGTTGCACAACCAGCTCACGTTTCCAAAGCAAGGCCGGGCAGTGAAACTGTACAGCTCAGCTGGGGCACAAGCTACCAGCTCTGCACTGCCAGAGAATCTCACTCAGGGTTGGAACTTCCTTGTATTTCGAACCAAAAACCTCACAAACTTGATTTACATGTTTATCAAATTATGCATTTTATCACCAGAATTCTTCATCTTATGGAACAAACTGAGTAGCTGCAGCCAAAATGTTCAGTTAGTTTGAAAATTACTTCTGTTTCTGTTGCTGCACATATCTGACTTGTTTTAGGTGTCAAAGCAATCACAGTTTTCTGAGCAGTTAATTAGTCTTTTGAGCATTTTTTTTCCTTTCCTCGTTAATTTGCCACACAGAGACAAGAGTAAAAGGAGAATGGCTATCAGCAAAAGTTTAATTTTTTTCCCCTCTCTGTATATATGTTTTTAAAGACATAAAACTAGGAAGTAATTTTCCAGGTAATCTCAGGTTTTGCTGTCTTTGAAGCTTAACACTCTCAACAAGAAAAATTTGTTTGTACAAAAATGGCTCTACTGAGTTTAAAGTCTTCCTTTTGTAATTTTATTTAATTTTAATTAATCTAATTAAGGATAAATTTTTCAATTTGTTTTTATCTGAAAAAAGCACATTTTGATATACATAGCTGTTACTTTTAAAGTGGTTTATAAAGGCTTTAAAAACACAGAGCTGCACCTTCCCCTGTCACAGTGGGGAATAGTTGTGGCAGTTCCACTGCTCATGTTTCTCTAAAATTTTCCTGCAAGTGACACAATAGAAATTACATGCTGAAAAAACACAGGCATAAATAGATAATGGAGCTTCAATTGTGTTGACCTGCAGTTACAAAGAGGGTAAATATTTCTAAGGGTAATAAAATTGCTATTCCTTTGCAACTTGAGAGTCTCAAAACTTTCTTTTTCTTATGAAGAGCACAGGAATCAGTCTTCCTTGGAGAACAGTGTCTCTGCATCCTGCAGCATGGTCCCACAATGTTTTTAAGAGGGAGCAAAGAAGGAATACAGTCTGTAGCTACTGGAGAAACGAGCACTCTTCCACTCCAGCAGATACCCCTGCAGCAGTGACTACCACTGCACTGAGTATTGTGGCAACACTGTTTGCTTGGGTTATTCCCCTCAAGAAGGATGTCCTGTCTTCAGAGAGTTTTAATTAAAGCAATTCTTTTATACTGTCACATCACTGCCATCACAACAATGCAGGGGTTTCCCTGTTTTGTGCTCTCCCACTGCAAATCTCAACTCGGAAACATGTTTTAAGGCTGTCTAGATAAATACATGAAGACAAGCCCCCAAGTCAGTGTTAAATCTTCTTCTGTCTCCAGTGAATTTCAATCAATCAAAACAGCGGGTAGAGCCCTTCCTCAAGAAGGAAGAGGAGCTACAGGCTGTTCTAGCAGTAAAAGCAAAGGCACACACACACATCAAGAGGCAGAATCTTTATTACTAGAGTTTGCAAAAAGAAGAGTGCTCTGTCTCTAACTGAGAAACCACTGCTGTCAAGGAGCCTCAACAGTGCTGCCACAAAGTCTCAGCAATGTTTCCCCACAAAGTCCTGGTGCTTTCCTTCTCCAGCCTCACAAGAGCTGAGGCAGACATGACCCTTCCCATAGCTACAATTAACTATTTTCCCTTCCCTCTTGAGAAAGGAATCCTGTACTCAGTTGAACTAAGCACAGCAATTTTTTTTCCCCATCTCTAATCCCACATCTCCTTTTCATAAGACTCCTTAACTTGCAGCTACAGCCACCTACCAAACTCAGCTGTTCCTCAGTTTTCCCTATGAGCAGCAGCAATCTCCACTTTCCTCTCAAAGACAAGTTTCTAAAAAGCTTTTGACATCAGCAGGTTCCCTACTCCTGTTGTTTTACAGATCATGCTCTTGCTGCCATTTTCTTTTCACAGCATTTCTGCAAAGCTCTGTTCACAATCTGAACTAGTGATTTATTAGTTTAGGTCCTTGAAATGTCATATACTTTGCAGCTTTCCTGTAGACCAGAAGACCAGAATTATTCACTGCTGTGAACAATTAGCTAATGCCCTCTGAGGAATGATTTTCACCAGGCAATTCTACTAGACCACTTCTCCCAAAAAAAAAAATCAAAGTCCTGTGGCTTAACTCCCTGTCTTTAGAGCAGTTCTGTTCTCCAGGATAAATTCCACAAAATAACCCTGAGCTCCTTTTGAAGTCAGCATTTCTGCACACATTGAAATTTTACAACTCAAAGTTTTGTGCACAGACGGACCAACAGAGAGAATAATCTCACCAGTAGTAAAACCTTACTGTGATCTCCTGTGGCTTTTCTGTAACTATTCCTGCAACAGGAAATTCCACTCCCAAATGATTGGTTATTCTCATTCCCAGCTCTAGTAATCTAAATTGTAACAAGATTCTTTACATAATTAAAAAAGTCAGCACTTGTCCAGTTTACAATAGCTACTTATCTGAAGACATGACCTTCACATTCAATTTTTTTTTCTTTAAGTACTGATAGATTATGTTGAGCTCACTAATGAGCTGCAATGCTGTACCAGCTACACTTTATACACAGCTTCAGGAATGAACTAAACTCCATCAGCACAGGACGACTGTGCTTTTTTTCCTCTATGTTTATGTCAAGATACAATGAGAACAGGCACAGGAGACTGATGGAGAAAAGAATGTTAGAGCTAGAGGAGTGGCATTTTAAAAATAATTCTGCCATGAGTTCCTTTTTTTTCTGTTTACCATGACCTTGAAAAAAGTAATGACATCTTAAAACAGTCTGAAATATGCAAAGGCAGGAAGAATACTCTAAAACCTAGTTCCTATTGTACTGTGTGTCCAATTTAATTGTGGTAGCAAATACTGACTTCCCTGATTTGATGGCAGGGACACTGCACTCCTTGCTCCAGCAAACAAGTCTGTGTACACCACTTATGGAGTTCAGATGAGGCAGCAGCATCCTTTTGGGATTATCTCTAGTCATTTTTCCTCAGAGTCCTCTCCTGCAGTGGTTTATCATTCTGTTGAGCCAGTTCTGAGACTATGCAAGATCTTCACAAATCATTCGCCAGCAGCAGGCTGAACTGCAGACAGTTTTTCAAAGTGGTATCTGCCTCATAAAACTCATAGAACAGACACGAATGCAAATTACAAGATATTCTTGCCTGAGCAATCAGCTCGATACATTCATTAACACATCATCTAGAAGTACAACTGCAAACTTTTCTAGGAGCTTTCTCCTACCTCAGACTGTTCCGAGTTGCTGGTTAAGTTAGAAGACTACACACTTAACACTTTGCTCTTATAGGGATGATGTCCTTCTCAACTACCTACCCTCAACAGCTTGCACTAGGGCTCAATTACTATATTTACTAATAAACAATTGGTATATTTACTATCTAATTTCTCATGGATATATACACTGAATAATACAACCTTTTTCATGGATTAGTGGCCCCCCAACAGCAGCATGGGCTGTACATATGCACAGGCACTAACATGGTGTTCTATCAGGTACCTACTAATGATCAGTTGATCTTCCTTCATTTTGGCTTCAAGCTTTGTGGGATTGACTGAGTAGCTTTTTAAGAGAGGGGAGCACACAAGGCTAGAATATCAGTATGACAATGCAGTAATATTTCACATTCTCTCCTTCCACATACATCTACTACATATATACTATAGATAAGTGCGGTTTTGTTTTTCACAAAGTTTTGGAGTGAAACTGGGAGTTGCAAATTTACTCTTAGACTGAACAACTTGTCCATCTCTCTACCCAACCCATGATTATACATTTGGGTAGTGTCAACGCCCAAGCTACTGCTGCTGCAGGATTTCTACCTTACAAGACTCAAAGAGATGGTGTAAATCTCAAGGCTTTTATACAGCTGCTGTTTGTAACATTGATGTACTCACCTAGACCATTCCATACACAATCACCTCCATTCCACCTGTCAGCAAAACCCCTTGCTAAGCTGCAGCCTCGTGCATCCACTCCCTGGCACTCCACTGACCATGTGCAGGTTCATTCAGCATCAAAAAATTCATGCTGCAGCTTATTCAAAGTGAGTTTTTCCACCTGCCCTGTCTGCAGAGCTCAATACACACACTCTTCAATAACAGCTTAACTTGTTACTAGGACAACCAAAAAAAAGTGACATCACACCTACTTTTTACACTGTGTAAAAGCAGAAGGCACCAGAAGATCCAAATTTTTTCTCCTACTGCTTGAAAAGGATCCTCTTGGGTACCTCTGACTCTTCTGCTACAGCAGGTACAGACAAAAACCAGGAATTGGAAGTGTGATTCTCCAACTATAGTCCTAGTAGTGTGTAGCTTGAGTTTACACCTGCACTCTCAAGACTGTCTTTCAGTAAAACACAAAGAATATCTCTAAATTCTGAACAGACAGCTAGGCCACCACCAAGATCAGTGACCTCATTTCTTAAAAACACAATTACCTTCCCACTCTGAGGCCAAACTGCTCTTTCTGCAATGTCACACCTCAGCAGGAAACTGCAGCCTCTGTGGGGGAAGCAGAGGCTTGTATGGCCTCATAAAACTCTTTGACAGTGACACTTTGCCCAACACTAAATTTTTCATGGGTAATGACCAAAACTCTTCATTTTTTAAAATAAAGCTTAAATAGAGCAGCATTTTGTATGTACTCAATTTTGTAGGCATATGTAAGGTCAGATTTGTCTTCTGCAACTTGTTCCACAAAGACTGCTTTAGTAAAACTTACTGTACATGCTCAGAGCGTGCCTGCTACATCAGATCTTTGAGAGCATGAGAGAACAGTCTCATTCCTGTGTAGGGCCCAGGAACAAGGCATCCTTGAGCAGCCACACAACTACCTTCCCAAGAATGGACCAGGTGTTGGGGATATACAGAGCCACAGCTTCGAGCACATAGAAAAGTTTTATGACCTAATATAATTCAGAAGGTATTGTGGTATCACAAAGCAGAAAACACTGCATTAAACTGTTGAGAAACACACAGGCTGATAAAGCCAACACCAACTGCTAATGGCAGTACTATCATATACTTCTCTAAAGCCACAGAAAGCTACACACCAGAAGTCAAAGCTCAGCTCTCATGTGCAGATCTAATTCTTTTGTTTTCTACTGTTTTTATTAATTACTCTGCTCATTAACACAGATTTAGTCATGCACTAAACCATATAATCTTTCAAACAAATCTGGCTCACAACCTTCCATATCTATTCTTTTCTGATAGCAAGGGGAGTAAATGCCTTGGATATCAAGATCAAAATATGATCTTGCTTCCAGCAAGAGAGGTGAACTTATATTTAATATTCAGAATCATGTATTAGCATTTTTCTTGACAATATTTAGCTGCTGGAAAAAAAAAAAAAAAATCAGGGAAGCCATACTCCTTACGCTTTTACAAATGTTAAAATTATATACTCCTGTACTAAATAATTTTACATGAATAGTCTTGTTGCATCCTACTAATGAATCTTCTTACCACTTTCAGAGGAATGGCTCCTGTTTACACTTGTATGTCAGTACCTGTGTAATCCATTCAGCTTTTCTATCATCAGCTATTTTCATGCTTAGTTTTACAGCCAGTTCAGCTTCAGAGTAGTACTTGTTTGGTTTTTGTTTTGCTCACTGGTAATTTGGCGAAATAGGTTATATCCACTTTGCCCCAAAAAAATATCCAGACTACAAATGAAAAGTGGAAATTCAAACAGTTTGGATTAATTAGTGCACATGTTTGCTAGTGCTTTGATAAGGTCACTGGGAGCAAAGACAAGTGATGGGGTCAGGCCACAAGCGGCTTTTGGAAGCACAGACTCATTTGTGTGTGAAACAGAAAACGTTTAAAAGAGATTCAAGAGACCAGGCTGTGGGCACTGTAAGCTCACAGAACTAATTTGTTTATCTTTTATACAAGTCTGAGAAATAAAATAACATAAAAAGCTATTGTCTATGTCTTGGGAAAAATTAAATTCACAGGACCACAATTTCCTTAAAATAATATAGTCCTTCATCACATCTACTCTTGGGTCTTTGCCATGACTTTCGAGTCATAAACTACTTAAACTGTTGCTTTTCAATACTAAAAAGCAATGGGAGGAGCTACATACAGCCTCTGGTTCTTCCATAGCCCATCCAACTAGTTCAGTTCATTCCATGTGTGGCAAGAAGTTTTCTGAGTGAAGATTAGAAGGAATTTAACATCAAGAAAACAGCTTTAGCATCTGAAACAGTGTTCCTGAATGGGCTCCAAGTTCCCAGTATACACAATACAAGTCATAGCACCCCATACCAAGCTATAGGTTATAACTGTCAAGGGTTTTTTCTTTGTTGTTTGTAAAGATTTATTATAATGGAATGATCTTTTGAGTTATGCTGATGACGAGACAGTGTAGAAGAAAATAAATAACCCACCACCAGCTCAGTAAATGTTTCTTCCTGTCTCTAAATGGATACTGGGATGCAGCCACTACCTATAAAACTTTAATGCCTACAGTGCTTATGAAGACATTAAACTTTGTTTGCTGTTTTAATCACTTTGTTGTCAATAAATGGAAGCCAAAACATAATCTCCCCTTGATACAAGTATGCAATTAGTATTAGTCCTAATGGAAGTCCTAAACATGAAAACAGAAAAAATGCAATCCTGAACAGCCAAACATGAAACATGGCAGTCACACAATAAGAATCAAAAAAGTAAGAATCACAAATGAAGAATTTACCATAGGCCAACTCATCTCACAACTCAGACACCGTTCTCCTCTGTCTGATAAAACAAATGACTGGGAAACCAATCCTGAGAAGAGTGAATTAAATAAAACTTAATGAATAATAATTTTCTTTTCAATTGAATAAAGTGCAACAGTGAGATGATCATCTTGTTTGTGATGTTTCCGTGCACTGCCTTTTAGCCCACAATTACAGCAATTGCTTTAATTGCACTGCGTGATCATATCCTACGTAAGTACATTAAAAGGAGTATTGTAAACCAAACAAATAAGGGAAATTTCTTATTACAGTTTAATAGAAATAATGAGGCTCTTTCCCAATTCACTTGCAAAGAATGATGTATGAACTATCTTAGTTTTACGTAGACACACATTGTTTTAAAATATCAGTCTTGCCAGTCTCTGTTGTTTTTCCCTTGCAAAAGGCAAAGTTTGTGAAAGGACATTCACAACTCTATTTGAGCACAAGGTACATATTGTACAAAACATACACATGGGCAAAATTACTCACAGAGATTTCTGAGAAATATACACTGACTGCCTTTCTGGGCTGACCGTCTCATCCTTCATGCTTTGTTCCTTCCTGATCTAGTCACACTGCAACTTTCATTTTGCCTTAAGTAGGTTTTAGATCAGCTTTAATACTCAAGGCATCTCTTGCCTTCAGTAAAAGGTAAGCTTTATTATCAGTATGTTTTCTGTGATGTGGGTATATATGTATCATCTAGAAGCTTCATCTGATCTCCAGTATACTGTGGGATTTCTTTGTTCCTGTGGATATTATAAAAATGAAGCAGCACTGACATTTCTAAGTTCATGGATGGGAAGAAGAGAGGCAAGTGGGAGGGAAAAATCTGCCATGGGCATTTCCTCAGAGTACCTACAAGTAGAATTGTTATAAAGCAAGAACTTTGATACTTGGTCAAACATTGAATTTACACACAACTATAAATGTATCCCTTATGCTGATTGCTACAGAATAAAAACTACTAGAGAGGTGATTTTGCCCCTCTACTGGGCTCTGGTGAGATCCCACCTGGAGTTACTGCATCCAGTTCTGGAGCCTTCAACACAGGAAGGACATTGAGCTGTTGGAGCAGGTCCAGAGGAGGCCACAAAGATGGTCAAAGGGCTGGAGCAACTGCCCTATGAAGACAGGCTGAAGGAGTTGGGGTTGTTCAGCCTGGAGAAGAGAAGGCTCAGGTAGAACCTCACAGTAACTTATCAATACCTGAGGGGGTCCTACAGAAAGGCAGGGGAAGGACTTTTTAATATGATATCGGATGGGAGGACTAGAAACAATGGATGTAAATTGGAAGGGGGTAGATTGAGACTTGACATAAGAAAGAAATTCTTTACAGTGAGGGTGGTGAAGCACTGAAACAGGTTGCCCAGAGGGGTTGTGGACACCCCCTCTCTGGAGGTGTTCACGACCAGGCTGGACAAGGCACTGAGCAGCCTGATCTAGTGGGAGGTGTCCCTGACTATGGCAGGGGGCTTGGAACTCGATAATCTTTAAGGTCCCTTCCAACCCAAACTATTCTATGATTCTACTTTGTGAAGTCTACAGAACCACTTCCTATGCCCACCGTTCTTCCCTTTGAAGGAAGATGTGATGTTTTCTTTAACGATTAAATGTACAAATCAGTTTGTAAGAGTTCACATCTGTAACTCCCACTGGAAGGGAATGTTAGCACAACTGCATAAAGCTTGCTCTAGCAAAATTTTTAAATACAACTCTGCTTAAAGTGAGAAAAATACTTGGCATTTACTTGACAGTCTTCAGTTCTGTAAACTGGCAGATCCCCAAAGTGTAACAGAACTTTAAACTGCCATAACAAAGTGTATGTTTGCAGGGGAGGTAGAATTGTACCAGCTCCACTTCATCAGATCCAGGCTGACGTTCTGCTCATTTCATTCTCAGTTGTGAAGTAAGAGCAAATTTCTACCTCATAGTACAAAGCAGCTGGGACAGCATGTCTGCAGATCTCATTCAAAGTATTAGTGACTAATTCCTGCATTCGCAGCTACTCACAGCACAGCCTGTCACACTATTTAAGCTCTGGCTCAGGAACATGCCTCTGCTACTGTTATTTCTCACCTGAAGCTGAAAAGTGCTTCCAAAAATTGGTTCCTGAGAAATAACATTCTGAAAGAACACAGTGACATTTAAAGCACTAATCCTAATTCTACAGCATCTGAAGAGGAGGAGTCTATTTAACTATAATCAGGCTCCAGGAACTATTTACAACAGAAATGACAAAACGTGCACAGAGAGCTGTAGCTCTCTACTGCCTTGTTTATAGGAAGCTTAATACAGACACAGAGCTGTCATTGCACAACTCAGTGAACACTGACATACACATAAGGAAGAAAAGTCCTTGGCTACATACTGGGGAGTACATTGTAGGCACAGCACAGAATGTAAGTCACTGACCCCTTTGATAGCAAAACACACAGACTAATGCATACTGCAAAGGAAAGGTGACTACATCAATAGGTTACTCATTCAGACCATGAACTTTATCTTGAAATATTGCATTTAACTTTTAAATAAGATTTAGGAGAACCTGTAACATTTTGCTCACTGACACAGCCATATATTGTTAAGGACAAAAATGGGTTAGTCTATAAAAATTAAATTATACTGCTTTGATTCTATTTAGTCAAGAGGAAAAACTCTTGATTATGAGACTATGCTGCTAAATAAATGCAAATTCACATCTTTAATATTCTGGGTAAAAAGTTCAAACTCAAGTCTACTATAAATTAAAATCAATATTTGAAACATTTCAAATTTCAGTGATGAGCAACAACTAAAAGACTCAAATTCTGAAATATACTGGTAAAAGCAAAATGAATTATTAAACAAAACTTGAGAGAATAAGGGATTTATGTTATGCAGTTAAATATCAATTAGGAAAAAAACCAATAAAGGATGATGAACTGAATCATCTGTTTTACAACCAATCCTCTCCAGAGCTGTCTGCGGATAACAGAGAAACCAAGCTTGCAATGTAAATTTCAATTTGAAATAGTCAGGGTGAAAATTTAAGTCTATTCACTCGCTGAAGTTTACAGTCTCTAAGCTTAAAATGAATGAGAATTGCAATTATAGAAATGAATTAGAACAGTGATACCTGCTATGCACAGCATGGAGTTACCTCCTAAAGGAAAAATACAAGGATCTACACAGAGACAATATAAAATTCTACAGGAAAAAAATAAAAAACACACACTTGGAAGTTTCTTTTAAGAGCTCCTTATTTACTATATTGCCAACCAATTTCTCTATTTGACTCAGAGCATGCTATGCATCAAGTGTGGCTAAAATCTATTGAAATAGTTGCAGTTTGCACTTTCAATGAGGCACAGCCACGCTGCCAGCCTCGCCTGCTGCTCTGACAAGGGATTGTCACCGCTTGCCCCATCCTACAGGCAGCACACAAGTGGCACCTGCAGGTGTGTCCATGTGTCCAAATCCACTGACACAAAAGCCTTGCACTTTAATCTGTGAGGGGTCTGCCTGACTGGAAGCACTTCTCTAAAATTTACCTAAAGGGAAGATGACAGATATGCTTCTGGAAGGCTGATACATTCTGAGGCTGTACTGAAATGAGAACATGAAGGAACCAGGGAAGATATTTAAAACAAAAGCCAATAACAAAAGTCACAATAAAAAACCAAACCAAACTACCAACATCGAACACCTGCTAAGAATTGGGAACTGATTTTTTTGTGTCTACAAACCATATACAGCCCTTTAAATCATTATAGCATGCATTCAAACCTATTAAAAGTATTACAGAAGCTTTGGTGTGCAATAGCAAAGCCTTCATTCACTTAGTGATGCTCAGACTTTAAAAGCACCTCGCCAGACAAAACTCTCTCCCATCCCTACTGCCCTTTCCAAGTAAACTTGAAATAGATTACTCTAATAATCTATATATCTCAGAACAGACTAAACTTTCTTTAAACATACAGCCTTTTATCTCTACACTAGAAAGTTTATGAATATTATACAGAAATACATTTACTGTGGCCAGGATGAAACAAAAGTGCCAGTAGTTCAGCTACTGTTGGCAAGTAACAACAACTCACAGTGTTTTTCTATGATTCCTGCTGTATGTCTTGAAGCTATCACTACAAGCAGATGGAGCTGATTGATAAGTGCTTTGAAAATAGCATCAGGAGACAATCTGTTGGCAAGTATCAACATTAGTGTTCAAGACAGAGGCTTGCACATATTAGTTAGGTAGAGCCTGCTGATACTGCAGGACTCACCGACAGTCTCTGGTTTATATTAACAGCATTACCAGTCTTTTAGGTCAGTGAATTCCAAGCTCTAAAGCATTGATTACCCTCTGATGCAAGATGGGCAATCCCAGAAAGCAGCTTCCCCTTCAGTCCAGGTTCTTAAGTCCCAGCCTGCCCTCAGATTCCAAAGCTCCCACTTGGTACAGAGCTCACGTCTGCATGGAGACACACCAGTGACTTACTGCTGCCCTCCCCTAGCACCCAGTCCATGGCTATGAGAGCAGGATGCTGCAGGAGCTCCAGCTCCCAGACACACAACATGCCCAGTCCCTATCAGAGCTGCAGTCTTCTACTTGCATCCATGGCTACACAGCAACGTGGTTGTCTCAAACCCAAGCCAGTTCTATCTAAATCTCAAACACTGTCCTTGCTTCTTACACAGCACAGCTCAAAATACAGAAGTAAGGGACAGAATCCAACTAGTTTCCTCTTGAACACCTTTATCTCCAAATTTCCTAATTTTCACTTTAATTACATTATAGAAAAAGCTACCTTTGACTTAGAACACCAAATATATCCATTCCTGCCCTTTTCTGGATGACAGCAAAGATGACTATCCTTTCCTTCCCTTAATATGAACCTTCAGAGTATATGAATTGCTTGAGTAAATAAAAGAAAGGAGGGAATTACTAGTTTAATGCTCTTCCATCTCCTGGGGAAAAAGCCCATGTAATTAACTGTAATGAGATTAAACTAAGTTGTTGTTATTAATTTCCCAGTGCAGGGCAACTAAATCTGAGACCCTTAAGACTGTGTATCAACAGCTTTATCAACATTCGGCTTGCACCCTTCAGTTTTTACACCAGTTTTAAAGGGAAACGATTAACTCTTTATTGAGTTGCAAAGTAACTCAGAAAAATGAGAAAATTTGTCTTTTTAGCTTGGAATGACGGATTCATCTGCAGCTAAATACTGTGAATGGTCAGAGCCAAAACTGGTAAATGTCACCCAACACAATAAACACAAATAAACTAAAGCACAATTATTAAATTCTTACCAAAACTTTTTTCCATGACTTCTTTCTGACACATATCTTGAACATTCACTGTACAATTCACGATGAACTCCGGAGCAGAGCAGTCATTGTTTAGCTGGAACTCCTCGCACTGGTAGCACTGTATCTGCAATCCCAAGCCTGCAGCACACACAACACGGCTTAGAATAACGGCAATAAATAATCCTTAAAGAAAAACAACCCACAAGCAACACGTGCCAGAAATCTTCCTTGGCTTTCCCTCACCGTATTTCGCTGTTGCTAACGGCTCAGCCAAAGTACGGCTTTGATAGAAATAAGGCAAGAAAATCTCTCTCAGCACTCGGCCCGGCAGCGGTTTCTCTCCTCGCGACTCCGGCCCGGTTTCCCCGGCGCGTTGCGGGGCCGCTGCCGCCAGCAGGCGGCGGGGCACGGGCACACACTCCGGCAGCCGCTGCCCCTCGCCCGCCCAGCCCCGGGGCTGCCGCGTTACAGCGGGATACAAACTATCCACACACCGCTCTGCTAATAGATAAGCTTCGGCTCTTATTTGTGCCGACGGGTTTACTTAACTACTAATTAATTACAAATGGTTTAATTACTATTTTGCCATGCACAATTACAGCAGCGGAGCATCCTTCACCTCCCTGCTTTATCATGCAAACGAGGTGCTCCGCACTGCTCGCCAGGAGCCGCTCTTCCCAGCCGAGCTCCGCAGCGGCTCCCAGAGCTCCGTCGGGGAGCAGCGCGGACCCCTCAGTCCTTATCTCCGCTCCACCGGGAGCGCTGCGGCGGCGGGACCGAGCCGGCTCTCCCCGGGTTGCCCGGGGGCGGAGTGCGCGGCACCAGCCGTCAGCGGGCAGCATCTGGCCAGTCCTGGTGCCGGGGGCTGCCGGATGAGCCCCGCAGGAGGGGCAGCACCCGGGACACCGGGATGCACCCTCACCGACGGCGGGGAGCAGTTTGGGCAGCGGGCTGTATTGCGGGCTGCCGTGCACCGTTCCCCTGAGTTCCCAAATCCAGCTCCGTAGAGAGGCTGCGAGGGCACGAAGCCACCCAGCGAGCAGCACCGGACAGCCCGAGCTCGCCGGGGGCGCCTCCGGGTAAAAGGCGCGGAGCTCCCTTACCTGGAGCCAGGCACAATCCCCAGAAAGTTGCGGCGAGGAGGAAGAGCCGCATCCTCCCGGAGCCGCGGCCGCCGGGCTGGCGGGCAGTCGCNTTTTGGTGCTAGCCTGTTGGGACGGGCAGTCGCGAAGGGGCATCAGCAGGAGGGATACAGCCGAGGCGCCGCGCACCTGTGCCGCTCCCCCGCCGCCTCCGCTGCCCACAGGAGCCAGAGCCCGCCCGGCTCCCGCCCTGCCCAGCCCCGCGCCGCGCTCCAGCCTCGCCGGAGTTGAGCTCTGAGACTGGAAGAAACTGTAGGAGACGAGAGAGCTGGGGGGCGGCTCCCCCTTTTCCTCCTCCCCCTCTCCCCCCCAGCACCATGTGATGCCGGCGGAGCGGGGCGGGGGTCCCCGCGCAGTGCCCCGCCGCCTCTTGGAGACGGGGAAAGTTCACCCA
>VZTY01005545.1:0-47612 GCA_013400935.1 Turnix velox
CTTCAGGTATGATGCCAACATGACAATTTTTTTAATATACAAACTGATAATAGACTCAAGGCTTTGATGTTCCCCAAACTTTGCCTGCAGAAGTGTTGCAGGAAAAACAATGACCATCAGGATTTGCCCATGAAGAAAGCAAGCTGCTAGATAGAACTGTAGTCTCCTTGGTTGGTGATCTTTTAGATCACCAAGTCCAACCACCAACCCAACTCTGAAAAGAACCATCCCTCCAAGCTTTATGTCTGCCCATGTTTTAAATACCTCCAGGGATGGTGCCTCAAACACATCACTGGGCAGCCTGTTCCAACACTGGACATTCCTCTTGAAGTTTATCCTTGAAGCAAACCCCTGATCCTGGTTTTGAGACTATGCCATTGCCATATGATTAATTCTCCAGGAAAGTCTTCACTTTTTGCTGGGTGAATACATCACTTTCTCTTACAGAAGGGGAAGAACAGTCATCAGGGTTTTCTCCAGCCCAATAATGCTATCCCAGTGCCAACATTTGATCATTACAATTGCAGAATCACAGAATTTTCCCCAGAGGACACAAAACCCACTGGTTTTCTCTTTCCATCCTCACAAGAGGAGCAGGTGCTGGAGGAACTCTATGTTTTGCTAGAGTATCACTTGAGTTTTGGCTCACAGTTGCTGTACTAGTTTTACAAGTTCAAAGCAGCGAAGTCCAAAAAAGCTACTCAGCTTCCTGCCCATGGTAAAAGGTGGAGAAATCAGATGAGCTGAAGACCTTTTTTTCCTGGCAGGACCATGTGGATTCCTGAGCTGTTGATTTGCTCCAAGCTCTCAAATGGAGAGTAGAGATCACACCTTAGAGATTGGGAGAGGAAAAACAACACGAGGGCACGTGAAGTGGCAAGATGCTTAGAAACAGCTTTGGAAAAAAACTAATATTTTTCCTACTGAAGGAATAAAAAGCAGACTAGAAGAAAGGAATGGGTCTTCTTAACAAAAAACATGGTTGCTACATAGCTGAAGTTGTTTTAAGCTTTGCCAGCAAATGAAACATGTGCTACTTAAAGCATCCTTGCTTCCAATATTAACTGGTTTATCCTGTAAAACCAAATGCAGTGATGGTGAGAGTGGTCCACAGCTGCTGGGAGGTGGGCAAACAAGCCTTCAGACCCACCAAAGAATGGCAACAGAGTGTCCTGCACAGGAGACATAATCCAGTGGGAGGAGAGCTTTGGTCTCTCATCCCCTGCTGCCCACATCTCTGAGGCTGAAAGCTTAGGATGGGCTGCTGCTGTTTGGATATAAAACATAAGGCTGTACTCTTACATTTCTGTACTAACAAATCCCTGTGCTTTGGGATTTCCTTGTTTTCTGATCCAAAAAAAGGGAACTGCTGTAAAGCCACAGTCATGAGCTCAGCAGAGGTCAGAAATCAGAGAAAGTAGATACAAGAGTTAAAATCTGCATAATCTTCTATCTTTCCTTCCTCCAATTAACTGCCATGTTTTCCTTGGCTTCCACCTCTTATTCCAGCTTTCCCACCCGAGTGTCCTGTTTTCCCTCATTCAAGGAGAGCTTTGCTTCCTGATATGGAAAGCTGTGGTTTTGCTCCTGTACACAGGAAGCCACAACAGGATCTCATTTGTATTTATTGTTAGATACTACATCATTTGAATTATTAAGCCATCAAGCACAGGTTTGTCATCAGTTTCTCTCATTAAGAGCATAATAAAGTGGAAAAGCTTAGGTTTGCCCACCTTTTTTTTTTTTTTTCCTTTGAAGCCTTGCAGAGTTCTATACCACTTCCTCTTCTTCCCCACTAATG
This sequence comes from Turnix velox, assembly GCA_013400935.1. Lineage (NCBI taxonomy): Eukaryota > Metazoa > Chordata > Aves > Charadriiformes > Turnicidae > Turnix > Turnix velox. The sequence goes on from VZTY01005545.1 coordinate 1,802, forward strand.
CTGAGTTGTATCTTGAGTGACAAAAGATGTCTTGCAGTAAATAGCTGGAAAAAAAAATCACTCTTGTTGTTCAAGGAAAACAGCACATCCAACCCATTGGGGTCTGCAGAAAGAGGAAGGTGACATTACCATCCCAAATCCTCATTTAAAGGAAGTTACAGAGTTCACAGATCCTTTGGTGACAAGGAGAAAGGAGCAGCTGGTTGTTTGTTGCTCCTGATAGAAGACATGACTATCTACAATTATATCTAGAAGCTGTTCATAAGTTCTGGAGCTGACATTATCAGCAACTCATTTAAATACCCAGGTTTTGCATCCTTGAAAAATCCTATCATCCTCTGTGCTGCATAAAATGTCACTTCAGCCCTTTGAGGGTAAGGTTTGTCTTCAAGCTTGCTCTGCAAAACACATAACAGGTACAAATGAGAGCATGACCACCAGCTCTATCTCCTCTCACACAGTTATTCCACCAGCCAGCAACTCAAAAAAAAACCCTCCACAAACATGTCTTGGGCATCACTCTCAGTACCAGCACTCCTACCTCCTCAGCTCAGTTGTTTCTCCAGCTGAGGCTCAGAAAAAGGAAAGCAGGAGTCTTTATCCACTGAAATTCATCACTCATGAAAAATGTCTGACTGAAGGTGTTTGAGGGAGTGGGGGTATTCAGTTTGGAGAAGAGGAGGATGAAGGAAGACCACCTTGCTCTCTACAGGTTCCTGAAAGGAAGGTGTAGAGAGGTGGAGGTCAGTCTCCCAAGTAACAGGACAAAGGGAAATGGCCTCAGGTTGCACCAGAGGAGAGTTAAACTGGATATTAAGAGAAATTGATGGCTTCATGGCTGGTCCCACAAGGTGGCGATGAGTGGCAAGAAGTTTAAAGGGAGACTAGTAACTAGTGGTGTGTTCCAGAAGTCCATGCTGGATCCAGTCCTGTTCAACATCATCCTTAATGATCTGGATGATGGGGCAGTGTACCCTCAACAGGTTTGCAGGTGTCACCAACCTGGGAGGAGTGTCCAATATCCCAAAGGGTTGTTCTGCCACTCAGAGGAAACTCAAGAGGTCCTGGAAGGAACATTATAAAGCTCAATGAGAATTGCAAAGCCTCACACCAGAGGAGGGACAACTCTAGACACAAACTTGGGATTTCTTTTGAGATTAATATAAGTCTTGCTCAGGGCATCTGCACAAAGTGCTGTAAGGATAGAAAGTAGTTCCTCATTAGACTTTTTCTTGAGGAATAAGGAAAATTTTAGAGGTTCAAGAACCTATTTGAAGCCTTCTGTAGTTTTCCTTCTATCTTTATAAAAAATACGTTGAGTTACAACACATTTTTTCCTGCCAAAATTATAAAATACTCCCCAAACACAAACCTACCCCAGGAGCATGGTTTCAGATAAGCACCTCAAAAGACTGCAGCACACAAATTATTTCCCTTTCCCCTCACCAGAACTCACTTCAGAGCCCAAAATTCAAGGCTAAAAGCACTTACCATTTTCTGGTGTTAAAATAAAAAGGAATGTGTGTTTTGGTGGCATTTTTGCAAGGACGGGGCAACAGGGTGCAATCCCAACTCTCCAACCAGCCTTCTGCATGACCTTGGGCAAGACATTCTTCATACCCTCTTTGTGTCACTATGAAGAGAGTGAGGATCTCACCTTTCATATAACATTGGCAAAGCAAGTTTAGATCTTGATGAAAATGGTGTTAAAAATATTCTCCACGAGCTGCATCTCACCAGATTTCTTTAGTCTGACACCCAGCAGGCAAGTGATAAGCTGGCAGCTGAAATTCAACATTGGTTAAGAGCAGAGAAGTTCATGTAGTAAAATACAGTCATAACCCATGAGGATAATGATGGGCTTCCAAATAGCTGTTACCACCACGAAACACCTTGGGGTTGTAACAAGCATAACAGCATCATGTCAACATTTTCCTGCTGTTAAAACAGCAGGCAGAGTGAATCAGGAAAAGAATATGGAAATAAATGGTTATGCCTCTATGCAAATCTTTATTCTTCAGGCTTCAGGGTTGATAATGCACTAGGGGCACCTCCAGGATGACATGTCCTACACATCCCTCCTGAAGGTGTTGGCTTGAGGACATTGTCAGATCCCTCTTAAGCAGGCTCCTAATCTAGATTTCCAGAAGTAGTGAATGGTTTGTATTTAGCCTGAGAGGAGATTCAGTTATTCAGCACATTAGAGAATCAGAATAATTAATATGTGTGTATTTAAAACACGCAATTAAACTTTGGGAAATCAAGCCTGAGATAAAGGCTTCATCTCACAGATTTACAGAATATCAGGGATTGGAAGGGACCTCTAAAGATCATCTAGTCCAATCCCCCTGCCAGAGCAGGAACACCCAGACCAGGTTACACAGAAAGGTGTCCAGGCAGGTTTTTAATGTCTCCAGGAAAAGAGACTCCACACTGTCTGGGCAGCCTGTTCCAGTGTTCTGTCACCCTCACTGTGAAGTTTTTATTTGCATTTCTGTGGAACCTCCTGTGCTCCATCTTGAACCTGTTGTCCCTTGTCCTACTATTGGATGTCACTGGGAAGAGCCTGGCTCCATCCTCCTGACAGTCACACTTTACATATTTATAAACATTAATGAGGTCACCCCTCAGTCTCCTCCAAGCTAAAAAGACCCAGTTCCCTCAGCCTTTCCTCATAAGGGAGATGCTCCAATACCTTCATCATATTTTTTGTGGCTCTGCACTGGATCCTCTCCAGCAGTTCCCCATCCTTCCTGAACTGAGACCAGAACAGGATACAGTATTCCAGCTGTGGTCACACCAGGGTAGAGTAGATGGGGAGGAGAACCAGAGGGGTCATTAACCATAACCCCTCTGGCCTTCTAGGCCACAAGAGCACATTGCTGGCTCATGGTCATCCTGCTGTCCACCAGGACCCCCAAGTCTGAAGGGGTATAACCAATACCAAATCCTGGGCTGCATCAAGAGAAGTGTGACCAGCAGATCAAGAGAGATGATTTTGCCCCTTTACTTGGCTCTGGTGAGACCCCACCTAGAGTACTGGATCCAGTTCTGGAGCCCTCAACATAAGAAGGACATTGAGCTGTTGGAGCTGGTCCAGAAGAAGGCCATGAAGATGATCCAAGGGCTGGAGCCGGTCCCTTCAGAGGACAGGCTGAAGGAGTTGGGGTTGTTCAGCCTGGAGAAGGCTCAGGGGGAACCTCATAGTNGTAAGATGGAAGAGGGTAGATTCAGGCTGGATATAAGAAAGAAATTTTTTACACTGAGGGTGGTGAATCACTGGAATAGGTGTTTAAGGCCAGCCTGGATGAGGCACTGAGAAGCCTGGTCTAGTGGGAGGTGTCCCTGCCTATGGCAGGGGGGTTAGAACTAGATGATCTTTAATGTTCCTTCCAACCCAAACTATTTTATAATTCTACTGTGCTGCCAATAAAGCAGATGTATCACAACAGGCCACCATCCTCTTCAACGACTGTAAAAGTGTAACATCTTTAAGGCATCACATGAAAAGAGAAATAAAGTTATCATTGCTTTCAGACCACAGCTGCAAGTGTGAACTTAACAGAAAAGGTGTGTTGCAATTTCAAGTATGCAGAAACAAACAATGAAGTAAAACTTTGTAGCTGCAAGGAAGAACTCTCAAAAGTTCTCCTGAGCCTTCTGGGAGGGCACTGATGAATCACAGAAGGAAAAAAACCCAAAAAAAACCCCAAACCTGGAAGCGTAAGCAGGAAGAGCTGGAGGTGTTAAATAAGTAATTTGAGAAACCATGAGAAATAGAAAAAGGTCAGTAGCAAGTTTCCAGAGGAGGTGGGAAGAAGTAAATTTAGAACCACATTTTTAAAGTCATGCAAAATACAGCCATACCTGAAGAAAGTTGGAGCCAGCAGCATGGGTTAAGTCAAAAAACTTCATTTGCCAAAAAATATTGGCTGCTAATTCCATTATCTGTGATTAGTAAAGGCTTAAGGACCTCAGTCAGTGTGTCTGATCCTGTTAAGGTTTCTACATCTCTCTGTGTGTTTGCAGAGACTGTGGCAGCACCTAGAGGACAACTGCTCACAAACCAGGCGCTGGTGACATGTATTTGTACAGCACTCAGCAAAGTGAGGGTATAAAAAGATGAAATTAAGCCACTATGGGTCTGCTAAGGCTTTAGAAGGAGGTAGGCTTAGTCTATTTAATAGAACAAATTTGCTACATGGATGACCAGGGGACTGGAGCACCTCTGCTACAAGGACAGATTGAGAGAGTTTGGGTTGTCCAGCTCTGGGGAGATCTCATAGTGGTCTAAGTACCTGAAGGAGTCTACAACAAAGCTGAAGGGACTGTATGGCAGAGCATGGAGCAATAGAACAAGGGGAAATGGTTTTAAACTACAACAGGACAGGTTTAGGTTAGACATTAGGAATAATTTCTTCCTCATGAGGGTGGTGAGACACTGGAACAGGTTGTCCAGAGAGGTGGTGGAGGCTCCATCCCTGGAGACACTCAAGACTAGGCTTGATGAGGCTCTGAGCAACCTCATCTAGTGCATGATGTCACTGCTCACTGCAGGGGCTTGGACTAGGTGACTTTTGAAGGTCCCTTTAAACTCAATGGTTCTATGAATCTCCTACACAAAGCACTAAATGAACAACTCATTCCTCCTGCATCTCCAGGGGTAAACTTTACCCATCAATCTTCAACAACAATGAGGATTTTTAGCACCAAATGATTCAAAACAAATCAGTAAAGCAATTACAGAGAAAACAGCAGAACAACTGGTCAGAAGACAAGAGGTAAGAGACTTTAGCTTGGGAGATGCTTACAGCTGGTCATGAGCAAGTGCAGCACTTACTGAAATGAGTCATGAATAAATCATGTTGCTTAAAGCCAAGTTTTTGTATTTCCAGCTAAGTGCAGATCATACTAAATGAGTTTTCAACACTTTCTACAGCGTGCTGCTTAAATTATGTGACTTTTCAAGCAAATCCATGCTAATTTGTATTATGTTAATTTCTTGTAGCAGCAAAGGCCTCAGAGCATTGCTCAAGGTAGAACAGAAAAGCAACACCAGAGCCAGTGACAGAATTTGTGTTCTGTCACTGCCCCAAGCCCTGTGGTTTTAGCATTAGTCAGGCTGGTTCTTCACCTCGGCTGCAGGGAGGTTTTCTTGGATACAGCCATTGCCAAGAGCAGCACACGTGGGGTGGAGGAAACAACACTGTGGGAAGGTCTCATCCAAGAGAGGAGAAGAGTAAGGAAGCCAATACACAGGAGGTAAAATCCAAGTGTTTTTGGTTTGTTTGTTTTTTTTTTTAAAAAGGTTTTCTGTTTTACAAGCAAATGTTTGTACAGAGGTTGGTGGAACATGAGCAGACAAAAACACAAGAGCAAGGGTTTGTGCTGTAGATCTGCAGCCAAAACTCTACACAAGGTGACAACTGGAGTTGTTCACAGCATTGACCAACTACAGGTCTCTACCCACCTGCCCAGTACGTGTGAATAACAAGAGAAAAGACATCCAGCATCAGCTTTTAAGACAGGTAAAATGCCCCCAGAGCTCACTTCCATTTTAATACCTGCACAATTCCAGGTGCAATGGAGCAGAGAGACAACTGGCATCATTACACAGTCACCTCCTTGCAAGTACTTTGCCACATACTGTTCCAAAACAAAATGCAAACATTGAATCAGGAGCAGAGAGCTATTATTTTACATCAAATTTAGAGAGTTGAAGTGCTTAGTACCTTAGTTTGAATTTTCCTATAAAAACTCCCTTCCGTGGCCTCCTATTTTGAAAACTTCCACTGGCATTCCTCAGAAAAACAAAAATCCTAAAAGCCTTGATGTTATTTGATCTCAAACACAGAAATATATAAAGCAGAAGCAAATGCCAGGTTTGAAATAATTAAACAGAGTTAGTTACTGGTGTGTGATGTTAGAGGAAGTGAGGATCTGACAGCTGGCCAGATACAAGGAGGACTTGCCCTCAGTTCTACTAACGACCTGTAATTAATTAACTCTGCTTGACAGCACAGAACTCTTGCTAACAGTCCACTCAGTCGGCTTCTAATGACTAAGCATTTTAAATTCCTTCCTCCTTCCATTAAAAGTGTATTTTCTTTGAAACTGAGAAGAAAGACAGCCTCATTCTTTGTTAATTCAGTCCCCATTCTGGCACAGAAGAGTATTGTCCCAGAGTCAGGAGTGAACAAATGAGCTGCCAACTGTCCTAGGACCCCAAATCACTCTGTTGTGAAGACAGGACTTAGGAAAGCAAGGCTGTAACTCTGAGAGATAACCACCAGGGAAGAAAAGAATGGCAGCACATAGTCCTTTTCCAAAGTTTCCTACTTATTGTGGATGCAGTGCAGGGAATCCGTGATGAAGCACCAGAAAAAGAAAAGCAGCAATACAGACAAAGCATCTCCTGGGTTTTTCTTAAGAAGGATGTCATCTGAAAGCTCAGAAATAAACAGGATCCCCAGAGCAATACACAGCTTGTGCAATTCAAAAACACAACAGATGTGGATCTTACTTTCAAAGGGCTTTATATTACAAAAGAAAAGAAAAAAACATTAAGTCACAACGAATGTGAAAAATCCATTCAATGAGGCTTGTTTCCAGTCTGCCAGGAAAGCTACTTTTTCTCTTTCTTTACTCCCAGCCTACTGCTGAAAACATGATTGCCCAAACAGTGACACCTCCAGCTAGATTTTTAAAATCAAACTTGCTCTGCCAGATCCAGCACTCTGAACTTGTCCAGGTTGTAGAAACAAGCCTTCACCACTCTGCCTCCAAAGTATCTCCCATTTAGATCCACAACAGCTGGAATGGAAACGAAGAACAGGTCAGCAAAGAGAAATAAAACCCCCAAAATTTCTTTAGCTAAGCAGTCTAAATGGTGAGACTTTTAAAAAAGACTCTGAACTACAGGAGTTAACTTCAAGGTTCAATTTAGGATCCTACCTTTGATGGCAGACTCAACCCGTTCAAACTCTAAAAATATTCTTACAGCTTCATCATCAGGGGCACCAGGGATCTGAAACAAAACAAGAACACCACCCATAAATCAAAATTAATTTAAAAAGTAGAAAACTACTGGATTTTAATACAAAATGCCTTTTAATACAAAAGTACTGAAGAGTATACAGTAAAATGGTTTCAAAAGCAGGATACCAAGTTATTTTTGTCCTGTTTGACATCAAAACTTCCTGTCTTGCAGCTATATAAAATTCAGAATCACAACACAGTGAGGACTCTGAGATCTTCTAACCTGTGCCCCTTTTCTTGAGTAGTAAAAAGCCAGTTGTGGGACACAGTTAGTATCCAGAGCAGCCAAAGAGACAGATCATCTCTTACCTCAAAGATGACACACTTTCCAACCTTGCCATATTTCTCACATTCTTCCTTAGTCTCAACTTCCAGATCTTCATCCACCTCCCCAGCACCCACCATGTTCTGAAAGTTAAAGGAATGAAACTCATTTAATGGACTGAGTCAGTGCAGACACTTACGTTGGCAAATCCCAGATGTCTACAGAACCATGAATATTTTAAGCTCCTATATACCAGTCCAGAGCTACGGGAGGAGACAATTCCCTAGTCTGAACACAAGGTATAATCCAAGGCAATGCTAGGATAGGAGTCACAACTCATATCCCAGGAAAATGAGTATTTTCTCCAGAACACAAAGCACCATCAGGCCAGAACTTTTTGAGCTGTACAGGTCCAATTTTGAACATTTCAACCAGTAATATATGCTGGAAAAAACAAAACATGTTCTTTTATTCTCAACTTACTCTTAGTAAAACCACTTTAGTTGGGCATTTCAGTATCTCAGTCAATGGGTTAGAATCTGTCTTCTTGCCCGTTTCTGCAAGGAAAAGAGAACAGTGAGTTGTGGAATAATTTAAGATTAAAGATAATTTAAAGCTTATATGGGGGCTTTTATCAGAATCTTCCCCATTCTAATTATTCGAAGGGAATCTGCTATCAAACATGTAGAGAAGAACACTCATAAAATGTAGTGAGGAACAGTCACTCAGAACTTGTAGCTACTTGGGAAGATAATGAGCAGAAACAGAATGGTTTGGGTTGGAAGGGAATTCAAAGATCATCTAGTTCCAACCACTCTGTCATGGCCAGGGACACCTCCCACTAGACCAGGTTGCTCAATGCCTCATCCAGCCTGGCCCTCACTTCCAGGGAGGGAACCTCTCACCACTCTCACAGAAAACAACGTTTTTTCTTAGAATCAGCCTAAATCTCCCCTCTTCCAATTTGTATCCATTACTCCTAGTCCTGCCATCCTGTACCCCATTAAAAAGTCCTACCCCAGTCTTTTTGTAGGCCCCCTACAGGTACTGAGAAGCTACTATGAGGTCCCCCCTGAGCTTTCTCTTCTCCAGGCTGAACAATCCCAACTCCTTCAGCTTGTCCTCATAAGAGAGCCCTTGAAGAGGCTTCCAAACACTGAAGGACAACTGATGGAGGAAAGGGAGGATGAGCTAAAAAAATTAACAGAGGACCATTTCAAAAAAAGAGACTAAAAAGATGAATTTCCACAAGAAGGACTATGAGCCATTCTTCTAGTTCTAAATAGCATGTTCTGCAAGGATAGATGGTAGGCAAAAAATCCAGAAGTTTCCACTGAGCTCAACTATTATTTTTCCCTGACCATTTCTCCTAAAACTTAAAGGTGTAGGGTGAAATTACCTTTCTCTGTCGACTCGCCAACAATGATCTTGCCACCCCTCTTGCTTGTTTTCTCTACTGAGAGTGCAGTGCTCAGCCCCTGCTCATGCTTTCCCAGCCCCTGGCCCTCTCTGAAACCATACTTCTGCATGATTTTATGAGCAACTGTCCCTCTGCAAAGAGAAAAAGCATCAGTTAGCAAAGGATTCCCACATTAAATATTAACACTGCATTTCTCCTGAGTGCTCAGATACCTCCTAAAATCTTATTATACAGAGATTGAAACCCTAAGAGATTTTATATGACTTCAAAACCTAACAACTTCATAGCATGCTGGGAAAACGAAGTGTTACCCCTCAATTAAAGATGGAAAAGCATTCAGAGAAGTTGACTACATAAAGCTCTTCATTCTATTCCAAATATAACCAAACTTCCAGTAGCAGTGTAAGTCAACATTATACAGTCTACAGAATGGTTTAGGTCAGAAAAGACATTTTAAAACCACCCAGTTCAATCCTTCTGCCACAGACAGGGGATTTTTCATTTGATCAGACTGCTGGTGGCATATAAAGTCAGACAAAGGTCTATTTAGTCCAGTTTTTCATCTTTGTCAATGGCTGGTAAAGACACTTTCATATCTGTCTTCATCCTGGATACAATTTTGACTACACTGTATTTCCCCAATATCCAATGAGACTGACAAGAGGACTACAACTAACTCCTACACCTTTCAAATTAGGTCTCCAAGGTGTTTTTAACTATAAATTTGTTTTCATTTTGTTGCCACACTAGGAAGACAAGCACTACAGACAATGCAAATCCAAGACAAAAAAGCACATGGGCAGATTTGCAGCCACAGCTCCTACATTCATGCAAATATGTTTTGAATTTTTGAGCAAACAAAGAAAGCAGGAATTATTTGCCCACTGGTACGTAACAAATTTAAGACAAAGCTGGAAAAGAAACCTAGAGGAACTGACACACCATCTGTGTTTTCCTGTATGCTGCATTAACTTGGCTTGTAGAAGCCATAAACACTTTGTAATGGAATGTGGCTTCAGAATTTGCTTAAAAGCAGTGCCTTGAATGAAACCACCTCAAATGCATTTCTCTAGACTGACTAAATCCGCTGCTTCTTCTGCACCCTGACAGTTAGAACTCAGACTAACCACACATATGCAACGGATTTTGTTCTTCTCTACTCAAAAGCTATTTTAACTTTTGGTTTCCACCACCTTCTAATGCTTTTTCCCCACAAAATGCCCAAAAGTCAATCATTTACCCCATGTTAGCCAGGAAAGAGTTGCTGGGTCCTGTGGGGGAACGAGGTCTTTCTGGCTCATCATAGACTGGAGGAGGAATAGCTGCTTTGGAAGATGGTGCCCGAGGTCTTGACTCCTCTTCATAGGGGAATGATGATACAGCTGAAGAAAAAAATGGAGATACTTGCTTTTTCAATAAAACACTTTGCATGATCTATTTTGAATGAACACTTGAGTATTATGCCATCAACTAAATAATTTACAGACACTTCCCCTGCAAGTTGTACTTTTTCTTATTTTAATACTAACAAGCTTCAAAATAAGGTCTTCCACGGTTCAAATCAGAAGAATGTTTTCTCTCCATGTGCCATTTTAACATCCCCTGAGAGAGACTCTCTCAGAAACATGATCTAAATTGAATTATTCTGGGTTTTCCTCACAGGATACAGTATGAGTTAGTATCTGTAGGTCTATAAAACATTTATTAACCTCTTATCAAATGAAGAAAAAACCATTAAGAGGCCACCTGCATGACAACTGATTTATCCAGACAGAGAACAAGCAAATTAAAAAGCCTCATTCATCAGGAAAAGAATGATGACACAAATGGATCAATGCACATAGCTTGGGGCTCAAGGACTGTAAAGCACGCTGTAAGTTTACACAAAATGAGAAATAAAAGAATTAAAATTCTATTATTCTGTTAAAAAGAATTAATGTAACTTGAATGCAATCTGAAGAGATCTCACTCACAATTTCCAAGCCATGTTTCCTGAGGGATGGAGATATATTTCTCCTTATATCTAGCTATAAATGTCTGTTTCATACTGATTATAGATTATTAAACCATGTTCCACTGCAAAGTCAAATGGCAAATTATAAAATAAATCCTACAGAACATTAAGGGAAATACAACAAGCTTTTGAATGAACTCATGGACTTTCAGACCAACTTCATTTTAGATTATTTTCTTACAAACTAGAACTTGCATTTTACCAAATAAAATAACAAATGTGAAGTTTGGGGATGTCTCATGAGGGTAAAAAACCCCTATTTAAGCAGGAGATGGGCTGGACTATGGGACTTCTGCTACAGCAATATTTTCTCTGCTTTTTCCAGTCTGGGTTTGAGCATCAAATAACAAGTCATACAAAGGTTTCCTTGTGAGATCATGTCACATTCTGAAAGCTTTCCCCCTCAGGATATTTCTAGCATTTCCAGTCTGTATTTACTTTTCCTTGACACCACTCAGTTGCTCTTAATTATTTACTCAAAACAATCTCTTTCTGTTTTTAATGTTTACACACTTCAAATGCTCTCACTATTATATCATTCACTTACCCTGCCAAGCTGCTTTATTTTTTTTTCTATTTGAATCTTTTCATAGACAAAATCAGGACTCCCAAAAGAAAATTTGTGTGCTTAAAGTTCTTTTTTTTCCTCATTATTTTTAAACAACATACACAAAATGCTGGTCATTATTTCAATTTTAAAAGGTAACCCAATTAGACATGCTAAAAAAAGTCAACATTTTGCTCTTCCTGCAAGATTATGCCATCTAGTGGACAACTGCAATCCTCAAGCTGTCTTCACTGAAGGAAACCCTGGCTGGCACACAAACATCTCTGTAACAAACACTGTACCCCTCAAAAACTTGCTGTCTGTAATGCATAAGCCCTTCAGAAAATATATTCATAAAGTACCTCCTACAGCAAAGGGTAATGGAAAAATTCTCCCCCCGTGCTGTAGAGGTTTCTAGTCTACCCAAAGAAATCTGTCTGCAAAGTTTCTCCTTCCACATCATAAATTAGTAACTGAACATCCAGCTTGCCAAATTGCTTCTGTAGCAATACAGGAATTCTTTAGAACAGAGAAGTGAAGGGCAGCAGTACCACAGGTTATCCCCTCCTCCAGCTTTCCCCACTCAACAAAGAACTACTTAAAGTTCTTCTGCCACAAAGGGTCATATAGGAAGAATGGCAGGGTGACTTTAACTGAATAGAATAGGATTTCCAAGTTATTTCACACTAGATGAGAAATAAACATCATGGCTAGGTTTTAGAAAACAGGCTTTTGGTGTATTCTGGTACACTTTGGTGTACTTACGTTCTTTGTCCTTTTCAACAAGAGAAGTGGGTGGTGCAATGGCAGCTCCTCCCATACCTATGAGCAAAACAGAAGACAACACATTGGGATGATTAGGTTCTGCTGCTCAGAATAGATCCCTTGAATCTTAATCAGCAGCCTTTTCTTAACATACATCTCTATCGACAGAAAAATAGCAATGGAGCAGTCTGAGAACTTTCAAGAGTGATGAACTAGAAATGAATGTAGCAATAGGACAAGGGGCAAAAGTTTTAAACTAAAGCAAGGTAGGTTTAGATTAGACATGAGGAAGAAGTTCTTTTCCATGAAGGTGGTGAGGCACTGGAAGAGGTTGCCCAGAGGGGTGGTGGAGGGCAACTGGAGACACTCAAGGCCAGGCTTGATGAGGCTCTGGGCAACCTGATCTAGTGCAGGATGTCCCTGCTCACTGCAGGGGGGGTTGGACTAGGTGGCCTTTAAGGGTCCTTTCCAACTCAACACATGCTTTAATTCTATGAAAAGCACATCAAGGAACACAACAACAAGCTGCAATAGACTGCAATGTGCTGCATATATTGTGTCTATCAAAGGTATTTGTTTTTAAAATTAGAGTCCAGTGAAACAAACATTTAGTACTGATAATGGTCAACCAAACCACGTGGAAAAGATACTTCATTCAAGATTAACTTCACTTTCAAAACAGTAAAATGCAAAGCCCCTTCCAGACTTCAATACTCCAATGCAGTCAGAAGGCAAAGCAAATATTTCAAATGTCCCCTGTCAGAAACTTTCTTTGTTAAAGTAACACACCTAAATTATTTACTCCAACTTGGCTGCTGAAAGAGAATAAAGCCTAATTTTGTTCAGGCAAAGGCATATCATCCAGATCCACATCTTCTAAAGGCTTTCAAATAACAAATGAAGCAACAGTTAGAGCCTTAATAGTGAAAATTCTCAGCTATGATTCTCTTAGTCTGATTTTAGCTCATTTCTCACCCCAAGCCTGGAATCTACACCAGGCAGAAGCTTAAAACAGGTATCTATTAACAAACGTCTTTACACAATTTAGCTGCCATCTGTATCCCTGCAAGAATAAGTTTTCTGCATTATAATTATAGTGTAATAAAACACTAATTTTGTTCTAGAGGCTCAGAAATGACAGTGTAGTTATCAGCTGAGAAAAGAGAAATAGAGAATCTGAGGAACAGGACTGTGAATTCCCACCCCATCTTTTTTTTCCTCTTCCCCCATCAAAGACAAAACCAGCACCCTTACTTCTTTTTCTTCTCTCTCTTTCATAATCTTCATCTTCATCAGAATCTGGATCAGGTCGTCTTGAAAACCCACTGGCTTCATGTCTGTCTTTACGTCTTCTAAGGGAAACAGGAAGTGAGGGTGAGAAACCACCATAGTTAACTCTTTGCTTTAATAGTAGTATCACATTTGCAGTGTGAATCATACTGCTAAACTCCAATTGCTATTTTATAATGTTTTCATCAAAGTAACACCTTTACTTTTTATTTCTTTCCTTTTATCCTCACAGAGTTTTCTTCTGAAAAATATTAAGTGATTCAATGCAAGACAATTTTCCACTTGCAAATCACCCAATGAGAATGTATAGAAATGAGGAAGTATCTGAATAAATCTACTCCAAACTGACTGCTAACTGAATGAATACAATTGAAAAGGAGTTGGATAGAACCTACAGATAACAAAGACATTAATCAATCACTCTGCTTTGAACAGAATCCCTTTTAAATTCCCTGTCACAGTCTATATAGAGTAATACTGTTTACTCAGCAAATCAAATCATCCTTAAATAATAAATAATCTGATTACCTTGGCAATGAAAATAAGATTGAGGCAAGTCAAGTGAAATATTGTACATTTAGCTGAGCAATACTTCAAGACCTGATCTGCACTTCAATTGTTATTTATTATGATAAAGAAATCACTCATTTTAATACTTCAGAAAAAGGAAAAGTATTTTTCCTAGAAGGTCAAGAGCACAACCTGGGGTAACAATCAGATCTCAGCCATCAGAACTGTGCCACGAGATGCTAAAAGCAGCACCACTGTGGAATCAAATAAAATTTCTGAGTGTCTACACTGTGAATTTAAAACAAACAGACAGCTTAAAAATTTGGGTTTATCACAAAACATAGATTCACTGCAGGTTTTGGCTGACACTGTTTCCTCAATTTTAAATCAGAGCATATTATGTATTTTTAATTTCTCTAATTGTATATATAAAGACTGCTCTTGGCCCACGCACAAGTTAAAAGAACAAATGAACAGCAATCAAGGCTGGAGCTATGGAAATGACAGCTCAGATTTCTGAGATCTCACATGTTATTTAAAGAATGACAGAGCCTCAGGCATTCCTCCTGCACCACAATGATGAAGATAAAGAAGATAGAGTGATGACTAGAAGTATTAATTAATTACTACAATCTAAACAATAACAGAATACTCCCCCCTTGTGATTCCATAGACTGTGGATGATTCATGCCATGATGAATGTGGCTTATTAATTTCACTTAAAATAAACAAATATAATCTTACTGCCTGGTTGGCAGATGTTTTATCACCTGTTTCAGCAAGGCAGGGAATCTGTATTTAACTTCCTTAATACAGTTAAGAGTGTTTTTTTATTCCAGGCAAAGCACATTAAGGTGATTAGAAATAAGTACTATTTGCTTTTGTCCAGAGACAAAGGAGCAATAAATACATAATTAATTTAAACTGAATGAAGAATAAGGCAACAGAAAATGCTATTATGCCTCTCAAAGGCCACCCTAACTACCTCTTAAAAACTGAATGCATTCAAGTATCAACTGAAAATACAAGAAGTGTTTTAAAGGAGGAAGGATGGAGTTCTGCAAGTCACTTTACGCTGACAATAAACATCCTAAAATACCTGCAAAGTCAAAGTCTGACCATAATGCATGAAATATCCAATTATTGTCCCATCATAATAAACCAAATGCAAAAAAAATCTACACAAACATCTTTCAGATTGTCCAAAGAGGCTTTAAACATAATGAAATTTCCAATTTTTGCATTGTTAGAGTCACCCAGAGAGGTGGTGGAGGCCCCATCCCTGGAGACTTTCAAGGCCAGGCTTAATGAGGCTCTGAGCAATCTGATCTAGAGCAGGATGTCCCTGCTCACTGCAGGGGGGTTGGATTAGATGACCTCTGAAGGTCCCTTCCAACTTATGATTCTATATTAATTAAAACATTGCACTTGTTTCTCCTAGCATACATCAGTCTTCACAAAACCTTTGATAATCTCCCTGAAACAGGGGATAAAACTAAACAAATCAATTTTTTAGTTCTTTATATAATTGTTAATATGTTGTGAGTTTAAACAAAAGTCTTACTTTTCTCTCTCTTCAATCTCCTTTTGCCTCTCCAGCTCACGCTGCCTCTGTCGTTCCTCTCTCTGACGTTTGACCACTTTTTCATAGTCATTTGGGAACATGGGATCATACTCATCTGCCAAAGGAATCAACACATCTCCCGCAGAGAAACCACTGGGTACGGGATCCTTAGAAAAGAAAAAGGCATTTTTCCATTTGGAAACTAAGAATTTAACACTTCCTACAACACAAAACTCAATCCTTGACTTCTACAATAGCAGGTAATCTCCTAATTCCACCAGCAACAATTTAACTTGTTTCAAAACTAACATTTCACCCAGTCTCCCAATGACTCAAAATTTTCCACGAAGAAAAAATCATTCCCCACCCACTCTCCTTGACAAATATTAAGTAGCAGCAGCAAATCAGTGTGGAGGAGAATTTTTCAAAATCTATTAATTATTAGAACTATTATGGTATCTTCGCCATTGCAACCACCTGCAAGTTCTCCCACTCAATCTCATCAGGCTTTTTTCTCACCTGCTATTAATATAATACCAACAGAGGTGCACACACTGTTCTTTTTTCATCTGAAAAAGCCATGTGAGAACCATCACCTTTGAAAAACTTACAAGGAAAAATCTTCTTTTGATTGCTCATTTTAAAAGCTTACATGGTTTTTCTTTTTAAATTCCTTATTATACAATATTATACAATGTTGTTTCACTTGAATGTATAAGGTTAAAATGTTAATTAATTAAAGAAATTCCAGAAAATGATCACTAGGAAGATGTACCAACAAAAATACACATTGGAATAAAAGAATTTCAATTCAAAACCACCTACTAACAGCTGGACTTGTTATCTGTCTTCGTCTTACCTTTAAACCAGCTGCTACATGAGGTGGTGTGTCCACAATCTGTCTCTCATCAGAGGAGTTACCTCGCTTCAGGTCAATCACTGGTGCAAGGACTGTTGATTGCTTTGTTCTTTGACTCTGAAAAATTACCAAAATAGAATGGCTTAAAAAAGATAACAAACCAGCATTCTAAAAAGCACTTTGCTTTACACAGTCATAGCCATTATCTCCCTTTTTTTTTTTAATTTTTAAAAAATGAAAACCACCCTCCCATGTTCTCCACTGGACAAAGCTCAATGCATCATTTCTCTTCAGTTTACCAACACAGAGTAATACTCAATATTTCTAATGACCTTTGGATAACTTGGTTTATGCCATATTTCAGTGGTAGCAAAGGCCACTCAGTTGTGAGACAACTTGCCAATTATGGTCAAAGAGCAACTATACAAATACAGATCTAACACAAAATTTCAAAGAATTCTTCAGTGAAAGGAACCCAAATTCTCCCTCCTTCAAGAAAGTGAGATCAGACTTTGCTCATGTACGCACTAGAACATCCTGTGGCAAGCCAAAAGTCCTAGGTTTAGGCTAGGAACAGAAACATACACTAAAAATCCCAACAACCTCTTCAGATTGAGCTTGAATTGAATGTTTATTTTAAGGGGTCAGGACTTCTTCCAAAGATGTACTGTCCTTCATATTTTATCATCTGATAAAATGTATTAAATCTACCCTGAACTCTGAAATTTCTAATCCTATTCTTTTTTCTATTAGTCCACACATATGGTGCACATCTGTTACACAGACAAAAAATATGTCCAATATAGTAGTAATTTAGATTTAATTCATACAGTTTTATTCATCAGTCAAATCCCATCCTCAATTTTAGCACCATAAATTTGGGCTAATTCCAGTTAAAAATTCTGTATCTATTTAAATATTTGGTATCTATGTTGCTATTACTTTTTAAACTAATCTCACTCTAGAAGCTATATGTGCTCTGTCTGAACCAAAATATCAACACTGCTTAAAGAAAAAGGGTGACATACTGTAGCAATGACAAGAGAAAATGGTTCTGTCACAGTTTCAGACCAAGGAATAACCTTGCATTCCTATTGCCATTCCCATAATTAGAAATATTTTCTGCAAAGATTTCCAATGTACAGTGATTTGCAATTGAGCACTTGGAAATCTTTGAAATAGCAAACAGAAAATTATGGAAATAACAACTGATGCAAAATGCCAAGAGTGACCAGTACTTCCAACTATCAATCACAGCACATCCCTTACTTTAAAAGAAACAGCTTAATCTGGTTGAAAGGAGAAGTTTTTCACCATGAGGGTGGTGAGGCATTGGAACAGGTTGCCCAGAGAAGTTATGGAGGCACCATCCCTGGAGACATTCAAGGCCAGGTTTGATGAGGCTCTGAACAACTTGATCTAGTGCAGGATGTCCCTGCTCACTGCAGGGATAGTTGGACTAGATGGCCTTCCAATTCTACAATTCTATGAAACACAAAAATAAATCTGTGTAACAGAAAGCAAAAATACAGAAGTACTATACCTTTGCTTGTGTGAGAGCTGCTTTCTTCACCTGCAGTTGAGACTGCAGTAGTTTGAAATTTTTGGACCAGCCTTCTGTTTTAGAATCACTGGTCTCAACTCCCAGGTCATCGTAAAGAGACATTTTGTCTTCAATTTAAAACTAAAAGACAATAGAAAAAATCAAGGTGACACAACAAATCTATGCCCAGAGTTTATTTGCTACTAGAGTTTATAAAGCATATTGTTAAGCAACTGTTTTTCAATGCCAGAGAAAATTCAAATGCCTTTTTTTTTTTGGCTAGCAGTAATTGCACATGCCTACAACAATGCTGTGAAAAAGTAACTGTTTTAAGGTAAAGAATACTTCTCAAACATTAATAGGTGTTGCAAACTTCCCAGAATTACATGAGTAGCATTAGACATCAATCATTTCAGACTTTTAAGGCTTTCTGTTGCAGCCCACCTTGCTATTTTAAGGTTCACAAATAAATTCAACATTAAATATCATAATCAAACACAAAAGAATTGTTGTCTCTGCTGATCTTAAAAACTATCTGCACAAACGTTAACATTTCAATCACCTTAAGTGTCACTATTTTTAGCACCACTGCAAAGGAGTTTCTTTCTTAGAATCAATATACTGACCAGAGCATTATTTCCACAACATTTAAAGGCCAATCAAATACATTTAACTCCTATGCGTATACACATACACAGCTAGGTAATAAAATCAATAACATGGCATTAGACATTGCCTGAGATTCCATCTGACATGAGCTTAATAAGAGAAAATTGGAATGTAATGAGGTCTCTCACCTATGGAAAAACCTGTTCATTATAAGATCATTATTTAATCTTTGATAGGCTTGTATTATAACCAACCCACTATTACCACCCAAACCGTCTAAATTCTTGATTTACTGCAGGGTAAAATATGGTTGATTAAAGGTCTGTAATGAAAGCTTATAGGCTTATCAGGAAATCTTGGTCCCATACATCTGACAGATGCCTACATTTGAATCTTGCCTGACTGTTGCTATATGTATTTCAACCCTTGGAAAAACTCACAGATGCAACAGACAGTAGCTTTATAACAATTTTAAGAGGTGGCAAGCTCAGCTAAAAAAAAACATTTTATATAACAACAACTTGATCCCGCAGTGGGGCACGAATGACCAGGACTCAGCAAAACAGAGCTCAAAGCAAAACAATGGAGGGAACTGCATTTATTGGAGGTTTTTACACACATGGATACAGGAACAGGTTGCCCAAAGAGGTTGTGGATGCCCTCTCTCTGGAAGTGTTTAAGGACAGGCTGGATGAAGCACTGAGCAAACTGGTCTAGTGTGAGGCGTCCCTCCTTCCTGCAGACTAGATGGCCCTTTGAAGGTACCTTCCTTTAACATCAGAAACTGCCAAATGCAGTTAAATGGCAACTGTCGCACAGACATGGAGAGCAGATCCTGGAGCAGTACCACTGGCTGCAAAGCCCAGGGAGATAGGAAGAACAGAGCCAAGGCAATGAGGATTTAGCACAGGGTTGTCAGAGACACCAGGGAAAGCAATGGCAAACTTGTAGGCAGTGAGAACCCAGCAGACATGGAGGGGAGCTGGTATTTTACTCCCCAGGGATATTCCATTTCCACAAGCAAGGGAGTGGAAAGACAGCTCAGGGCCTCCAAAGCACCTAGTGGGAGGTGTCCCTGTCTATGGCAGGGGGGTTGGAACTAGATGATCTTTAAGGTCCCTTCCAACCCAAATCATTCTACGATTCCATGATGCAGGGAAAGGTTAGAATGAATCGCAGAATAGTTTGGATTGGAAGGACCTTGAAGATCATCTAGTTCCAATCCCGTGCCATAGGCAGGGATACCCCCCACTACATCAGGTTGCTCAGTGCCTTGTCTAGCCTGGCCTNTTGCCTTCATAAAGTAGCTGCTCCAGCCCTTTGATCATCTTCATAGCCCTCTTTTGGGCCCATTCCAACAGCTCTATGTCCATCTTATGTTGAGAGATGCAGCGAGGGCTGAGGGGCCCTGACCCCCCCCCCCCCGCTCTCCCTACAGGCCTAGACCTCTCCGAGGGAATACACCGCGCGGCCGAGACCTCTGAGAGCAGACAACCACCCTCCTCCCACCCCACCCTATGTCCCCTCACCTCCCCCGGTGCCGGGGATGGCCACCCCGGGGCAGTTCGGGGCCCAGGACCCTCCGCTCACCCGTTACCGCGCCACCGCCGCCATGAGCCGGCCGCTGAGGCAGCCGGAAGTCCCGCCCCCTCACCGGAGCGGCGTCTGCGCACGCGCACTGCCGCGCGCCCGCCCCCTCAGTCAATGGGCGGTGTCCTTTTACCGCCTCCTGGCGGCGGGAGGAGCGCGCGCCACCCGCTCGCGCCCCATGAGGCTTCGCCCAGTTATACCAGTATGGCGCTGGGACTGGGTATGTGAAGGGTATTTGGCCAGTGTTTTCCCCAGTCCTCGTCGCTGAGGGCTGTGGGAACGTGTTCTGATCCCGGGCATTCTTAAGGAAGTGTCACAGACGCCGCTAAGGTCGCTTTTTACCTACTTGGTGCAGCGCGGCTGGGCCTGTGTTTCAGGCTTCTTGTACCTCAGGCTTCGCGTACCTCAGTTTTCCTGTATCTCAGATTTCATACACTACAGAACTCCTACACCTCAGATTTTATGCACTATAAGTCCTCCACCTCGAATTTCTTACGCTACAGGGTCTCTGTGCTTCGAATTTCATACACTGTAGGGTCCCTTCTCCTCAGGCTTCTTGTACCTCTGATTTCATACACTAGAGAACTCGTGCTCCTCAGATTTCATGCACTATAGGGTCTCTACGCTTTGAATTTCATACACTATAGGGTCCTGGCACCTCAGGCTACCTGTACCTCAGATTTTATGCACTATAGGGCCTCCACCTCGAATTTCTTACGCTACAGGGTCTCTGTGCTTCGAATTTCATACACTATAGGGTCCTGGCACCTCAGGCTACCTGTACCTCAGATTTTATGCACTATAGGGCCTCCACCTCGAATTTCTTACGCTACAGGGTCTCTGTGCTTCGAATTTCATACACTATAGGGTCCCTTCTCCTCAGGCTTCTTGTACCTCAGATTTCATACACTAGAGAACTCCTACTCCTCAGATTTCATGCACTGTAGGGTCTCTACACCTCAATCTTCATATACTATAGAGTCCCAGCACCTCAGGCTTCCTGTACCTCNGGCACCTCAGGCTACCTGTACCTCAGATTTTATGCACTATAGGGTCTCTTCACCTCAATTTTCATACACTATAGGGTCCCTACACCTCAGATTTTCTGTACCTCAGGTTTCATACACTGGAACTCCTGCACCTCAGATATCGTGCACTATAGGGTCTCTTCACCTCAGGCTTCCCGTACCTCAGGTTTCATACACTACAGAAGTCCTACACCTCAGATTTCATGCACTACAAGATCTCGACACCTCAGATTTCATACACTAGAGNTTTCTTACGCTACAGGGTCTCTGTGCTTCGAATTTCATACACTGTAGGGTCCCTTCTCCTCAGGCTTCTTGTACCTCTGATTTCATACACTAGAGAACTCGTGCTCCTCAGATTTCATGCACTATAGGGTCTCTACGCTTTGAATTTCATACACTATAGGGTCCTGGCACCTCAGGCTACCTGTACCTCAGATTTTATGCACTATAGGGTCTCTTCACCTCAATTTTCATACACTATAGGGTCCCTACACCTCAGATTTTCTGTACCTCAGGTTTCATACACTGGAACTCCTGCACCTCAGATATCGTGCACTATAGGGTCTCTTCACCTCAGGCTTCCCGTACCTCAGGTTTCATACACTACAGAAGTCCTACACCTCAGATTTCATGCACTACAAGATCTCGACACCTCAGATTTCATACACTAGAGAACTCCTACTCCTCAGATTTCATGTACTGTAGGGTCTCTACACCTCGATCTTCATATACGATAGAGTCCCAGCACCTCAGGCTTCCTGTACCTCAGATTTCATACGTTGGAGAGCTCCTGCACCTCAGATTTCATACACTAGAGGGTCTCTTCACCTCGAATTTCATACACTATAGAACTCTTACACCTTAGATTTCATGCACTATAGGATCTCCACACCTTGAATTTCATTCACTATAGGGTCCCCACACTTCAGGCTTCCTGTACATTAGATTTCATACATTATAGAACTCCTACAACTCAAACTTCATACACAGTAGGGTCTCTACACCTCAGATTTCATACACTTTGGACTTCCTGCATTTCAGATTACATATACTATATGGATGAAATATATACATATTCTATACCTCAAATTTCATGCACTATAGGATCTCTACACCTCAGATTCCATACACCTTGGACTTCCTACACCTCAGACTGGCTACGCTGCAGATTTCATACACTGCAGAACTCCTAAACCTCAAATTTCATACACTATATAGCCTCTACACCTCAAATTTCATGAATTATAGGATCTCTGTGCCTCAGATTTCATTCCTATGCCTCAGATGTGCTACATTTCAGGTTTCATACACTTCAGAATTCCAAAACCTCAAGTTTCATATGCTAAAGGTTCTCTACATCTCAAATTTCATACACTAAAGGGTCTCCAATCTAAAAAACTCTACCATAACTAATTGCATATTCAGTTCACACTGCATATTCATATTCATCATCCTAGGTGCAAAGTTTGGTCTCCCAGATGCATCATTCCCAAAAAACCTCAAATTCTCTTTCATTTTTCAAGTGCACACCTAATGTAATTGATGTTCTGAGCTTTGTTTCTCTCCTCAGGACAGAAACCCTGTCCTTGATATGCCCTGGGACTCCTTTTCTTGTTATTCCTTGTCTAGGAATAACAGATGCAAATTGGAAGAAGGGAGATTCAGGGCTGGATCTAAGAAAGTTCTTTACTGCAAGGGTGGTGAGACATTGGAACACATTACTCAGAGAGGTTGTGGATTTCTCCTCCCTGGAGATGTTTAAGGCCAGGCTGGATGAGGCACTGAGCAACCTGGTCTAATGGGAATCCTGCCCATGGCAGGGGTATTGGACCTGGATGATTCTAAGGTCCCTTCCAACCCAAAAAATTTTACGATGTTGGTGTGGGCTAGGATCCCCCATGATTGAAACAATCCTGTGGGGGGGTGATCAGTCACAGACCCACTCTGGAGACATTCCCAGTTGAGCTCAGTGAGGTGGGAGACATTCCTCTCACAGGTCTGTTTTAATCCCTTGCAAAACCCTTTTAAAGAAGGTTCATGAAACCATGAAAATACAGACAAACAACAATAAAAGCAAAGTAAACTTTATTTTATCAGAATGCTTTAGCACCAAACAGCTAATATTACTGAATGCTCCATATAACTCACATAAAGACAACCACTTCAAATCTCAGGGCTAACAGAAATAACAAACTCCACATTTGTTCTGCAATCAGAATTTCAATGACCATTAAGAGTCATCAGGGTTTTCAGGTTTAAGAGCCCATGTCGCTGCTGAGGGGAGAAGAAATTATCATTAAGCTGAATTGTGAGGTTTTGGGGAAATGGAGTTGAGCACAGAGATATATTTCTGCAATATAAGCTGCCACTGACATTTCTTTAATTGGAGCTATAACTGGAGTTTGAAGAGGATTTAAGAATTTGATCAGCAGAGGGCAGGGCTGTATTTGAGCCCATCACCATTTCCTCTGTTACCTCACAGTTCACTGCGCTGTATTTACAATTCCTTAAGAAATCTGTGGCTGCTTAATCTGGCAGTTGGTCTCCTTGGACATTCAGCATTTCTAATTACTCCCCTTAATTCTGTGTGAAAAAAACAGAGACAATAAAAGGAGACTATTTTGAGTTTAACAACACAGTTGTGAAAGTTAAGCCAAAATAAAGCTTATTCTAGTTTATATCTAGGGTGCCTCCAAACATCCCCATATAATATTCAAGCATTTCATTGTGCCATCACTAATTGTGTTGCTGCAAAGTATTTAACTTTTTGACATTGAGAGTGACAGAAAACTGGGAAAGGCTGCACAGAGAGGTTGTGGGGTTTCCTTCTCTGGAGACATTCAAAACCCACCTGAACGTGTTCCTCTGTGACTTGATCTTGGTGTTACTTCTCCAGCAGAGGGATGGGACTAGATGATCTCTCAAGGTCCCTTCCAATCTCTGACATTGTGAGATTCAGTGATTCTTTGTGTAATTCAAAGTATTTCCAGCATTATGGCATTTGAGCCTGAAGTGGTCTGATTTACCTGCAGGAGTAACTGTCTTTTCACACAATCCCTAAAATCCTATATCCTCCCCAACCTGGATTTTACCAAACCATACCAATTTCTCATCTTTACCAGGTAGCTTAAAGTCCTGCCCTAATTATTTGGTGTCTTTTTTTTTTTTTTTTTCTTGACAGCAGAGAGGATGAATTATCTTTTCTGGGCAGGTGAATCAGCTCATAGCAAGCAAATCAAATCAGATGAGACAATTCCTAAGAACTAAAGCCAGTGGCATCACATGATAAAGCGGTGAAAGTAAACATGCAACACACTCTGCAAAGCATAGCACAACCTCCAAGCCAAAAGGAGACAGGATAGCGCTTGTAACATTTTGAGGTTGAAGTGACAATCTCTGACTTAATAAGAAAGTCCTTATCTCCAGTATTTCTTTTGACTGTGCTGCTATGCTATTTATTTTCTCCATGGTTGGCTGAAAAAAAAATGGTGCTAAACCATAAAGCTGCTACTTAAAGATTTAGTATAAGTTGATGGACTGTACGAGACTTTTCCCCTCCTAATTATCTTAAAATTGTAGAGTTGGAAGGGAACTTCAAAGGCCATCTAGTCCAACCCCCCTGTGGTGAGCAGGGACATCATGCACTAGATCAGGTTGCTCAGAGCCTCATCAAGCCTGGCTTTGAATATTAGCAGGGATGAGACTCCATCTAACTGAGCAACCTGTTCCAGTGCCTAACTACCCACATGGGGAAGAAATTCTTCCTAAATTATACTCTTTTCAACTGAAGCTGTATTTCTAGTCAGAGCAATTAGAGATGGGTCTATTTTCATAGTGACATTAAAAGCCTCTGAAAAGAAAAAAATTTCTTGACTTTGTGGAGGATGTCCCAAGCATCTTTTCTTGGTTTCTTACCCTGGCAATGTCTGCTTTTCTAAAGGAAGGGATTGATATGATTCATGTTTCTGTTACTTTGTGGAAGAAAGGAAGTCAGCAGGGAGCTTAAATACTAATTTTACAGTGACAGCACCCCATGGAGAAAAGAACTGGTAGCCTGTGTTAAAGGTAGGAATCAAATAGTTAAATGCATCACAACATTCAGAGAGAAGGTGCTGTGGATTGAAATGTTGCAGAGCAATATCACAGCATGACAGTCACTGGGGAAAAACTAAAAAAGAAAGAAAAAAAAAAAAAGATTAGAGCCTGCAAAGTAGAAAGCACAGTAATAACGGGAGATTTGAGCTCCTCCAAGGAACAAGTCACAACAGGGAGGGCAAAGGCTAATTTATTAAACCTATAAATAACTACCTATTAAAGCAATGAATCAGATAATTCACAAGAAGGGAAGCGGCTCTTGGTTGAGTCTAGAAAGTTCATTAGGCATAGATCAAAATTTGTCTATTGCTGTTTATAATAATAATCACAATATATTAGTACACACCTATAAAGCAGTAAAGATGCCATCAAGATCAATCTCATTAAATTCAAAAAGACCGCAGTGAAATAGAGAAATCTCACCCAGCTGCCAAGTTTAGAGATCCCAGATAGGCTGGAAAAAGGGGAGATGCTTTTAGGGCAATCCCCAGCACTACATGTCTTGGAGGGTGACAATAACTGTATCTGAAACCTCTTTTTCTGCTGTACCTTTGAAAGCAGAGAATCGTTGGCCGGCTCTGTATCCCTGCTGATGAAGTCCAATCTTTCAACTACCTTTTCTTCCTTTAGGACATAAAACATTTCATAGAATCATAGAATGGTTTGAGGTGGAAAGGACCTTAAAGACCATCTAATTCCAACCTCCCCCTGCCATGGGTAGGGACACCTCCCACTAGACCTAGTTGCTCAGTGCTTCATCCAGCCTGGACTTAGACACCTTCATGTAGGGGGCATCCACAACCTCTTGGGCAACCTGTCCCAGTGTCTCACCACACTCATAGCAAAGAATTTCTTATCTCCATCCTAAATCTCCCCTCTTCCAATTTTCCTCCATTACTCCTAGTCCTGCCATCCTGGACCCTATTAAAAAGGCCTACCCCAGCCTTTCTGTAGACCCCCTTCAGGTACTGAGAAGCTACTATGAGGTTCCCCCTGAGCCTTCTCTTCTCCTGGCTGAACAACCCCAACTGCTTCAGCCTGTCCTCATGAGGGTGGTGCCCAAGTCCTCTGATCATCTTTGTGGCCCTGCTCTAGATCCACTCCAACAGCAAAATGTCCTTCTTATGTTGAGGGCTCCAGAACTGAACACAGTAACTCCAGTTGGGGTCTCACCAGAACTGAGTAGAGGGACAAAATCACTTCCCTTGTCCTGCTGGCCACACTTCTCCTGATGATGTTTTTAATCTTGAATCTCTCTGCAGTCCTACTTCTTTTCCTGCCTTCCTTATCTTATCTGGCTCTGCCCTATAACTTTACTTGCAGCTCCCTTTCCCACCTTCACCATTTTCTCAGTAGTTTGAAATGAGTTAGATGCAACTGGGTCTTCCAAATTCCTGGAAGAGGAGAAGAGATGGATAATAAAGACAGGGTTACAGACAGGAGAATAAAAGCTGTGGAAAAAAATCCCAATTTATAGGCTGAAAATTACCCTTTGGTTGGGACTCCCTGTTGTATTCAGGCAACCTGGGAAAGGTGAACAGCCAAGGTGATAGGATTTGCTGTGGGTTTCAGATTATTCAGAATAATCAGGCAAAAGCTGAAAGCAAGAAGTTCCAGAAGGATGGCACAGCTCTGGCTGGGTGATGAGATGGCAGATGGGACCCGGTGCTAATGAATGCAAAGCAATGCATGCAAGAGAAAATAGCAGGAACAAAACACACACAGCAGCAGGCTCTAAATCAGCTGCTTCCATTAAGGAAAGAGATGCTGCATTCATTGTGGATAGTTTTCTAGAAATGCCTACTCAGAGCTCTGAAGGATAAAAAGAAAGCAAACAGGCTGCTAGGAAGCATTAAAAAAAAAAAAAAACAACAAAAAACCCAGAAAACAAAATATAAATCAACATTTAAATGCACCTTTGGGTGGC
Source organism: Turnix velox (assembly GCA_013400935.1). Lineage (NCBI taxonomy): Eukaryota > Metazoa > Chordata > Aves > Charadriiformes > Turnicidae > Turnix > Turnix velox. The sequence goes on from VZTY01005545.1 coordinate 28,869, forward strand.
CATCTGCACTCCTGAGCATCTCAGCACCAACAAGAAGCAGAAAGGCAATAGAAAAACTTAAATTAGGTGTATTGGGTGAAAAGAGACAGCTGAATCAGAATGGTTTAGGTTGGAAGGGACCTTAAAGATGATCTACTTCCAACCCCCATGCCATAGGCAGGGACACTTCCCACTAATCCATCATCCCTGAAAGGGACTCTGAAAGCATTCAAAGTGTCACAGAAAAGGTAAGCAGGGTGGTCAGATTTTCTTCCTGAAGCTGATCTCTAAGAAGGTATAAAATGAAACAATGCTGGAAGAAAAAAAAACACAAACCAGCCTTTAAATGCCTCATTTCATACAGTTTCCTTTCACCTTGGATATCAGGTTTTGCTGGATTTGCATCCATTGTACTAGATACAGCAGATTTCTACTGAGGATGAGCCAAAATAGGTTGCCATGTACTGCTCTCTAATGCTAACAGGAGGTATTTGGGGTGGCATTTGTGGTGACAGGAAGGTTCCCCCAGACTGTGGGGACCAGGGGAGCAGAGCATTTCCTGCCCACTTTGACTGGAAATGATGAGGACCACAACAAGCCATTAAAAGCAAAGCATTAGGGAAGTGTTGATTGGGTTGAAAATTGATCACATCTCATCACATGGTGATGGCTTCCAGCCAATAGTGGAGATCCCATGCAGAGAACAAATGCTGGTGGACATGACATTTTATGATGGCCCTGGCAGCATCTTCAAACTTCTCTTCTTCTCCCCTCTTCTGCCCACCTCCCCCCTTCCCATTCCTCTCTCCTTCCTATTTTCTTCTCTCCCCTTCCCTTTTTAATCTGAAAAAATACCTTCTTGATAATCCCTGCTGTCTTCCCAATGACCTCCCATCCAGCATTGGCCACATGGCATATTGAAATGTGAAATGGAAAATGCCACAGTTAAATTTACCCTGGCTTGGGGAGATTGGCTTTGGTTTGCTGGGTTAAAAAACAAAAAAACAAACCCAAAAAAACCCCAACCAACCAAACAAGAAAACAAAACAAACAAAAAACCCAACAATACAAAAAAATGCCAACAAAAAACCCCACAAAAAAACAAAAATAAAAAAACCAAAAAAAAACCCAAAAAAACCCCCCAAAAAATAAACCCCAACAACTTGAAGGCATAACAACCTGAAAGAATTAAAACCAGTTAGAAAGGCATTTGAACTATTCTTTCTACTGCTAAGAGAACAGCTGAAAATGCCACTGTGAAAGCAATGAAGAAGGAAATAGTGTATTTTTGCCATAGAGAGAATGGCACAAAACCCCAAACTAGTTTTTACTTACTTCATGTTTTTACCTAATCTTGTGTTTTGGCCAGGTTCCATAACAAGAATGAGTAAGAAGTGTCTCAGAACAGAAGTACTTCATCACAGATGAAGTTTCTGACATGTATTTCAATATTTTTTTTCTGATCACAACTGAAGAAAGCTCTGTTGCTATTGACACTGTGCAGTGGTTTTCTTTGGCCAACAATGAAGGGGGGAAAAAATTACTATAAATGGGGAAATGACCATTTTGTCCCACCCTTGGTGTCTCAAGCTTGTTGAGAAAACATGTAAAAAAAAATGTAACAGTGAAAATATTACATATGACTAGACTTGGTACAGATGGGACAACTGCTGTCATCAAGAGACAGAAAAACATGGTTCTGCTGGAAGAATTATTTGGGTAGGAAGTTATTCAGATCCCCCTGCATTAGCCATAAAAAGGGGTTTTGTGCCAAAAATGCAGGTCTGTTGCATGTCTCACATCCCTCTGTCTGGGGCATCAGGAAAATCAGAGGGATTTCAGGAGTTTTGTGTTGGCTGGGAGCTTGGTGAGACTCTGAGCAACCTCATTTAGTTCAGAATGTCCCTACACAATGAGGACAGGGTTTGGACAACATGGTAATCGAAGGACCCTTTCAACTCTTTTTCTGGGATCTTTATGGGTCCTTTCTGACTTGAGATGTTTTACAATTCTGTAGTTTTATGAAATGAAAAGGGTGGGGAGAATTGAACTTTCATTGCATCAATCATCAGCTTTAATACTAATAGCTTTGGGAAAGCCTTTGGAAGCCAAGGCAAACAGCAAAGGAGGGTTTGGAACAGGAGGAGAAAAATCAGCTTTACAAGCTGGCTTGCCTGCCTTCCCAGCCATTACTGTGTCTGCCTGTGGTGAAAGCTCTCTCAAGCACTGCTGCCTTTTAGTTTTCTCTTATATCAGAGCCAAAAAACTTCTCCGAACCATTATTTTTTATTGTGAAGATTTCAACAGTTTCCACTCGTTCTCAAAGATCAAGCAATGTTAAATATTACAGTGGAGATACTCGAGTATTAGACTCGCCTCCAGGTCTGAATATGCTTATGCCAAGAATAATTGCCCTTGGTTAAATTCACTGAACCTTTTACAATGGCAAAAGTGCCGATTCCTTTTTAGGATGGAAAATCAAAAGGGGTGAACTGCCCTCAAACATTGCTTCTAAAGGGGTGAACTGCCCTCAAACATTGCTTCAACCCACTGCAGGTTTGCTAATGACACTAATGCCTTTCCTATGGTTTTAGGAGTCCACTTTGAGACCATTTGATAGATTCTGGCCATCTGTTCTCTGCAAATGAAAATATGTCAAGTGGAGGACCCCAAAACCAAAAAGAGTTTCTGACAGTAATTTTCAACATCAGTTGAAACATCTGAATGAAAGCTCCCTCCAAGTGCACAGGTACTTTTTATTTGAACCAAAATACAATTCTGGATTTGAGATTAAATTCTAAGAACTGTGGGGTTTTACGGAGCTATGTGACACCTCTCTGGAAATGCATCTCTAGTGATGATTTACAGATAGGTAAGGTTACCCTTCCGCTTGCTGCAGATTTATATCAATTTCTTCTGAACAACCCTTTTCAGTCCAAAACAGCTGAATCTGAGAACTTAAGATTCAAAGACAATACTCTGAACTCTTGTAGATGACCAGAGAATTGTTTGGGTTGGAAAGGAACATTAAAGATCATATAGCTCCAACCCACCTGCCATGGGCAGGGACACTTCCCATTAGAACAAGTTGCTCAATGCCTCATACAGCCTGGCCTTAAACGCCTCCAGGGAGAGAGCATCCACCATATCTCTGGGCAGCCTGTTTCAGGGTCTCATCACCCCAACAGGAAGGAACTTCCTTCCCTCCAGCCCAATCCTCCCCTTTTCCAATTTGCATCCATTACTCCTAGTCCTGCCATCCTGTGCCCCACTAAAAAGTCCTACTCCAGAGTTTCTGCAGTAAGGTTATTGTGAAAAAAGCCCTAGAGAGGACTGAAGGCACAAGAGAGACAGGTTCTTGAGGCTACATTATAGAATCATAGAATGGTTTGGGTTGGAAGAGACCTTCAAGATCATCTAGTTCCAAGCCCCCTGACATGGGCAGGGACACCTCCCACTAGATCAGGTTGCTCAGTGCCTCATTCAGCCTGGCCTTAAACGCCTTCGGGAAGAGGGTATCCACACCCTCTCTGGGAAACCTGTTCCACTGTTTCACCACCCTCACAGGAAAGAATTTCTTTCTTATATCCAGCCTGAATCTCCCCTCTTCCAATTTGCATCTGTTACTCCTCTCAACACTCTCAGCAAAACCAGGATAATTTGGTGTTAGTAACACCAAGATGCTCACAGACAGTAACAAGCCTGTAAAGTCTCCATCCGTGGAGGTTTTCAAGGCCCAGCTGAATAAAGCCAGGTGGGACCTTATCACCACCCTGAGGTCAATCAGCCAGTTGGACCAATCCTTTCAAATCTGAATTGTTCTATGATTAAATTTACTGGAACAGTTTCCATGCTCTACCTCATATCCCAGGAGTTACTTTCATTAATAGCTTTCATTTTACCAGAAAACTCATGTGCCTTGAGGGTTTTGGTAACTCCACAATTCATAACATGATGCTTTAGTAAGGAACAAAGAACTGTGTGTTTATTCAGAGTATGCCATCTCCTGCAGGAGAGGCAAACTTGTCTCTTGGATGTTATAGAACAACACAATTAAAAAGCAACATTAAGGTCAGGGGCCAATTATTCTCCATTTTTCTAGGTAGGATTTCTTACCTTATTATCTTAATTATTGGAAGAGGGCCTAAGAGCAACTGCTTTGCTGCCCAGCCTACTAATTCTTATGCTTCTTAAGAAAAAGCACTGAAATAACATAATTCTTATGTTTCTTAAGAAAAAGCCAGAGATAAAGTTTGTTAAAGTCCTTAATGATCTGGTCCTGCAGCGTCATGAAAAGCAAATGAACGATATTCACTGAGCTTTTACCCTTTTAAAATATGAAAAATACACTATGCCTTTTGTTTTCCCTTCTATATTCTTTTCAGTTTATTTAAAACCAAGACCTTAACCATAAGCAAGCAACATCTAGGTGTGAGAATCACCCATCCTTCTGTTCCTAAAAAACAAGGAAGACATTAGAAAAGAAAAAAAAACACCCAAAGCCCCACTTTTCAGGTAGAAGCCTTGTAAACATCATTATCTCCACCATCAGAGCAGACCACATGCACATAAAAGGATGTGTTATCAAAAATATCTATATTGGTGACCTTAAAAAAAGTACAAGAAGTGCTAATGAATTTCTTGTTATTTTAGAAAGGGACTTTCTTCTCAGTTGGTGCGGAGAGCTTCCTGAAGCAAAAACAAATGAAGCTCCTCTCTTTCTTTTAAAATACAAGCTAGAAAAATTCTCAGCTAAGCTTCCGCTCAATTGTCTTCTCATTATTAAGAATTAGGAGCTGATGATCTGAATGGTGACTTTTATAGTATTGTCTTCCATCAAAGACTGCGAGGCATTAAGCAGGAGAACTCAGAGACATCCCCGAAGTTACAATCAAAAGTTATCACCATTTTATTGTGATACAATTTACAAGCAGGGAAGTGACTTCCCCAAATCACATCTTGAGTTAGTGAAAAGACAAATGCTCAGCCTGGAGAAGAGAAGGCTCAAGGGGGATCTTATAGTAGCTTCTCAATACCTGAAGGGGGCCTACAGAAAGGCTGGGGTAGGACTTTTTAATAGGGTCCAGGATGGCAAGACTAGGAGTAATGGATACAAATTGGAAGAGAGGAGATTTAGGGTGGAGATAAGAAAGAAGTTCTTTACAGAGAGGGTGGTGAAACAATGGAACCCAGAGAGGTTGTGGATGCCTTCTCACTGGAGCTGTTTAAGGCCAGACTGGATGAATCACTAAGCAACATGATCTAACAGGAGGTGTCCCTGTCCATGGCAGAGTGGTTGGAACTAGATGATTTTTAAGGTCCCTTCCAACCAAAACCATTCTATGATTCTGTCTCTCCTGTGACTGTCTATCTGATGCTGATTGCCTTCTCATGAAGCTCTCCCTCTCTGGTTTCTCAGTTACATTACTTGGTTATGATTTCTTGTTTCAAGCCCCATATTGAAGCTGGATGTTGCTTGAATGGAGTGTTCCAAGAGCAGAGCTGTCCCACTGCAGGGAGCTCACAACAATGTTGGGGATGATGAGTCAGTACCAGCAGGTCTGCCTGTCAATAGCACTTTGCAGGGAGGGTGAGAAGCTGAGGTTTGTCTGTGCATGGCCACTTGAGATTCCACAGCAACCAGAGTGCAAACCCAATTGTTCAGCAAGGGGTACAGCTACCTCCTTCCTCCTGAAACCTAAAAAGAGGATTTTCTTCCTACTTTCTCCAGCTAAAATGGACACTGTGTGTTAATGCTGAAAGGGATCTCTTGCCACATAACAAGAGGAGAGTGATGGCTTCATGCTGAGCTGAAGCAAGCAACATTCTTGCCCAGTTTCACCATGTTTTCTTCTTTCCCCTCTCTCAGTGACTGAGCCAGCAAAGCCCTCAGCCATTTCTCGCTGAAGACACAGAAAAAACTCTCCAAGTCTCATGACAAAGCTCAGTAAGGTGGACAAAGGATCAAGCTATAGATCGCTATGCATGGAGCAAGGAAATGAAGCATTCATTATTGAGTCTCTATGCAAATGTTAAATTTCTTATTTGCCTTAAACCCACTTAAGAAAGAAGATATGGGTAAAAACATCTTAGTGGACATGATTTGGACACTAAACAGTCAAGCAGTTAGATCCTACCCTTCTATTATACTTCCTATTTTGATGTTTCCCTTTATCAGTCCTTTGTATAGCGTCTCTGAGCCTCACATTACCCTGGCATCTTCCTTGCAAATGGGGTAAAATGCTTCTTTTCCTTTTTTCCTCTGCATCTTTCCACTTTTGATAAAGGAACCTCATCAGAAAAGAGGACTTCTGCCACACTGATGTCCCTCCCTCTCCTCAGGGGCAGGCCCCCCGGCCTATCCCCAACAGTATGCAAAGAGGTTCAGCAAGAACCCATGGGTGACATTAAGGTGGCCACCAAGCCTCCAGGACACCCCTCTCTCTGCCTACCTAGCCAGGGGGCCAGCAGGCCCCCCGGCCTTTCTCCTCCCCCCATGTTCCCTTGGGATGTGCTGCAGCAACTCACCAGTGATGTCCATGAGCGGTGACACCAGGAGGAGCATCCCTCAGGCCCCACAAAGGGGGAAGTAAGGGCTGCTACCCTTCCTTGGGACTGGGAAATAGGAGAGTGGGTGGAGGAGGCAAAGTGGGAACATCTGGAGAGGGGAGGAGTCTCCAGTGGAGCCCAGGTGTTTGGGATTTTGGCCACCTGGATCAGAGCAGGAGATGGTGAACCTGGTGAGAAGTAAATTGTGGGAGGGAAATGGGAGGACATGGATCTCACAGCAGAGAAGGGCCATGAGGATGATCAAGGAGATGGACTACTTCTCCTTCAAGGACAGGATGAAAAGAGAAGGCTCCAGGGAGACCTTCTAGCAGCCTCCCAGTACCTGAAGGGACCTAAAGGAAAGCTGAGGAGGGACTGTTTGCCAGAGCATGGAGCAATATGATGAGGGGCAATGGTCTTAAACTAGAACAGGGTGGGTTTAGATTAGACATTAGGAAGAAGTTCTTCACCATGAGCGTGGCAGGGCACTGACACAGGTTGCTCAGAGAGGTTGGTGGAGACCCCAACCCTGGAGACACTCAAAGCCAGGCTTGATGAGGATCAGAGAAGCTGGATCTAGTACAAGATGTCCCTGCTCGGGGTTTGGAGTAGATGACCTTTTAAGGTCCCTTCCAACTGTCTGATTCTATGATCTGAGCTGTATATATCTGACATGGCATCTGGAGCATTTTCCTCTTCTTACTTTAAGTAAGTTGATAAAACACTCTGAATTGAGTGGGCTCAGTATCTGCCTTTTATCTCTCACATTCAATATTTTAGATTTTCCAAATGGTCTCCATGAGAACCACTGATGAGATTACTTTTTGAGTGATGCTCAAAATATGGGGATTATTGTGAGGACATATGAATGAGGGGCAGTTAAAAATATATGAGATTCCACATGTTGCATTTCCACTCAATTTTTTGCTTGAGGCAAATATTGCCCTACACTTTTGAGGCCATATCCTTTTGAGAGCATCCCGCATAAAAGTGGTCTCTAGTAGATTCAACCTGATTCAAAGCTGACTGTGCTCTCTCTTTGACCTTGACACCTTGAGGTGAGGATCCTTTTTTCAGCACTGAGTGCACTGTAGCTACAATGAGCTTTGTCCTGGCCTCAGGGAGGTCATTTGCCACACATGAACGAATCCTCTGCAACTTCCAAAGTCAACCACTGGGCAGTTGCTTTGGTCAGATGATTCAGGTGATGTAATAGGGTCTGGCTATAAAGAGTGGAGAAAGTTCAATTTATGAGACTGAGAAGAAAACTTCCCTGGGGTAAGAGGACTTGTATTGAACAGCCTGATAAATTGCTGCTGGTTTTTTTGGAAGAACAGCTACAGGGTGTGAAATATGAACTGCTTTATGGAAATTACTCCTGCTCTTCATTAGCATGTTTTGTAACCAACTTGATCCTGTCTAGGTCACCTTTCTCTTTCCTTCTTCAAAGCACCACAGAGGCACAGACTTCTGGAAGCCCTCAACAGCACAAGTGTTAAGATTGGTGTGGACTTACTGAAGAGGGGTTTAACCACATGACCTTCAAAGAACCCTTCCAACTCAACACTTTCTATGATTCTCTAAAATCTTAGACCTTTCAACACTACAGATTTAACCCCTTCAATTGCATTCACCTTCAGGAGTGAAGTTGCCCAGATCTCAGCTCCAAAATGTGCTGCACCCCAATATTTATAATCTGTAGACAACACCACAAAAACCATAGAGAAGGTGGGGCTGGAGAGACACTGGAACAGGTTGCCCAGAGAGGGTGTGGATGCCCCCTCCCTGGAAGTGTTAAGGCCACATTGGACAAGGCACTGAGCAACCTGTTCTAGTGGGAGGTGTTCCTGCTTATGGAAGAGAGGTTAGAACTAAATGATCTTTAAAATCCCTTCCAACCCAAACCATTCTATCATTCTATAAGGTCTGGATCCATAACTGTCCACCAACATGTTATATTTCATCTGAGTGAAGGGATCATCTGATCTGATCATAGGGAGGGGTTTTTTGATGAGCTTTCCAAGCACTGGAGGATAGGACAACTTTTGCTGCTAGTTGCAGGAGATGGAGTTTGTGACAGCTGAAAATCAGATCTGAAGGTTTGGTGGCCATCCTCAAACCAAATGTGAGATCTGCAGCATTTGGGCATTTGACTTGTTTGTAGGCCAGTGCAGAGAAAACAGTCACTTCTGTGTCAGTCATCTAAAATAGGTCATCTGAGCTGCACTCCATTGGCTGTGATGGCAGATGGATGACTACCTCAAAAGTCTCCATCTGCACCAACATCTAATATTGAGAAAAGACAAAAACCACCTTGTTCAACCTCAAGTGTTTTCTTGTCTGGCAGCCAAGCTTCCCTCTAAAGAGATGGAGTTCTCTGAAATCCTCAACCTGTTGGGTTACTCAGAGCTTTGCTCTTCAAACATCCATCATCACGTGGTCATCTCCTACTTCCAAGGACTCCATCCCAACCCCACCCTTCTCCATTGCCCAAGTAGTGCTTGGTTCATTAAAAGCAATGTTTAATTGCCCCTTTTCAGATTGCCTTCATCTACATTTCTTCAAAGGATGGTGGCATTCAAATCTTTGAGAGCAGCTGAATGTGCATTAGAAAAACACCCTGCAGAGAATATCCCAGAACCACAGAAATTTGTAATTTTAAAATTATGTCCCAGAGCTTGAGAACCGACTTTCATAAGCTCTGTCTGAGCTAGTCTGGCAATAATTTGGAGGATTGTTCTTGATCCTGCACAAAGAAACTTGGGAACCCATTGAGAAGATGTTGTAACAAACTCCCGAGCCTCATTAGGAGCAAAAAAAAAGTCATAAGCCCTTATTCTGCACTGAATTAAAGGAACAGCATTAATAACATATGATCAAGGAGGAAAAGTGCACATTATTTTCTGTTTCTTCAACCTGGCTGTTGCAAAATGTGTCCTGACATTCAGCTTTTCATTTTCTCACTCCGTACTTCCTTCCTGAGGACCACACCAATTTTCTCAGCCATACACCAACATTTCTTGGTTAGTGGTTAGATGCAGGAACCTTCGAGTTACTCTAATTGAAGAACTTTTCTAACTATTGCTTTTTGCACTTAGAAGTGCTTCTCTTTGCATTTCTGTGAGGGATCCTCGAAATCTCTCCAGTTCAGAGGCTGGTTTTTTTCTCCCCCAGGGAAAGGGCACTAGATTAAGATCAACTGAGAACTGAAATGCAGCCGTTTACATTTCTTTCTGTGGCACAGTATTTAGCCCCAATTCTTGGAACATCTACAGTAGCTTCCTAGGAGGTGGTAAATTCAGAGCTGAGTCAACAGAACTCATGTAGTTGAAATTAACTGATCTAAATGGAAGAACTGAGCTGTTCCTTCTTTAGCAGAAGCATTTATCCAGATTGTAAAACCAAAGAAGATATCTTGTGATGTGCACCAGAAAGATTTCTAATGGTGATCTTCAACCATGGGGTGTTCTTTTGGCAACATAAGGGCCAAAAGAAGAATAGGAAAAGTACAATTTAAGAGTCTGTGCTTCAAAACTTGCTGGAGTTGAGGTTCATCTCCACTGATGTAAGAAGGATGTTCCTGCTTACTGCAGGGAGGTTGGACTAGATGACTTTTGAAGATCCCTTCCAACTCTTTATTCTATGATTTTAGATGCCTGTAATAAAGTGTCAGTTTACCATCTAGACCTTCTTTATTTTCACCAGGGAAAACCAGATACTTACAGGGCATGTTGTCTCTGACCTATTTAAAACTCCATTTCTAAGCTAGAGCCCTGCCCTAGTTGAGTCTACCCTTGCAGCCCACGTGTCTTCATTGATGGTAACAGGAGTCTAGACACCCAGCTCAGGTGTTTGTCTCCCATGGGAGTTTCCAAAGGTGCTCTGACTCTCATCTTTGGTGTCTAGCTATCAGATAAAGGAAGAAAATCACACCTTCTTGGTTAAACAAAGGCAGATGTTACATATCCAATGTCTTGACTTTTATGACAATGATGCCGTGGTGCTATGCAAAAGGCAGGGGTAGAACTTTTTAATATGATATGTGATGGAAGAACTAGGAATAACAGATGTAAATTGGAAAAGGGAAGATTCAGGCTGGATAGATGAAAGAAATATTTTAATGCGAGGGTGGTGAGACACTGGAACAGGTTGCCCAGAAAGGTTGTGGATGCCCCCTCTCTGGAGGTATTTAAGGCCAGGCTGGACAAGGCACTGAGTAACAGAGGGAGCTGTCCCTGCCCATGGCAGGGCGTTGGAACTAGATGATCTTTAAGGTCCCTTCCAACCCAAACTATTCTCTGATTCTATGTGCATTTGTTCATTTAGTCTTAGACACCTTTAAAGCTGAAGGCCAAGCTCTTTCCCTGGGCTAAAGAGGGTGTAATTGGAACAAAAATCTATCAGACTCTGAGACTGAACAGAGATGTTAGTTACATGACCAGTAAGAGCTAATGATAATGAAGAAATTATAGAATTACAGGGTTGGATAAATCTTCAGAGGTCATCCTGTAGTAGGGAGGGACACCTTGCACTAGATCAGGTTGCTCAGAGCTTCATCAAGCTTGGCCTTGAATGTCTCCAGGGACGGGGCCTCCACCACCTTTCTGGGCAACCTCATCCACTGCCTCACCACCCTTGTGTTTAAGAACTTCTTCCTAATGTCTGATCTAAACCCACCCTGCTCTAGTTTAAAACCACTACCCCTCATCCTGTTGCTCCATGCCCTTACAAACAGTCCCTCCCCAGCTTTCCTGAAGGCTCCTTCAGGTACTGGGAGGCTGCTTTAGAATCACAGAATAGCTTGGGTTGGAAGGGACCTTAAAGATCATCTAGTTCCAACCCCCCTGCCACAGGCAAGGACACCTCCCACTAGATCAGTTTGCTCAGTGCCTTGTCCAGCCTGGCCTTAAACACTTCCAGAGAGGGGGTGTTTGATGTCTCCCTGGATCTTTCTCTTCTCCAGGCTGAAGAGCCCCAACTCTCACATCCTGTCCTCATAGCCCTCAGCTTATCTTCATGGTCTCCTTTGGATCTTTTCCAACAGGTCCATGTCCTTCTTGAACTTATTTTTAATATTGTGTCTTAATTGTTTTTTGGTCCAGTGCATTGAGGTTACTTTGAATTCCCTTCCTGCCCTCCAAAATACAACATGGTCTCTCCTGGCTTAGCATCTTCTGCAAACACAGCAAAGACTGTTTGCATTAGTCACCCAGTTAACTGTTAAAAACACTGAATAGCCCAAGGCTCACACTGTAACCTGGGGACCTCCTTTCAATACAACCTTCTCTTCTGACAGTTAATCGGTGCTGCTCAATGTGCCCTTCCATTTGACACAGTTTGAAACAGTTTGAAAACCATTTTAAAGTCACTGCTTTCTTTTCAGGGATTTTTCCAATCAATTTTTGTACTTTGCCTCATTATCCAACTCGGTTACAGTTCCCTAACTTGACAGACAGTGTAAAAATTCTTACTAAATACAAGCAAAGAGACAGAGTGTTTTAAATGAGGAGCTGGCTACAGAGGCTTCCTTGAGATGTTTGCACTTCACAGGATTAAGTATCATTGATTAACTCTACTTGATGGTGATAAAAGAAGGCGAGAAACAAATCTGAACTCACTGTAATATACTTAATGTGTCATTTATTTTAAGGTCCTGAAATTTTTCTTCATGGGCTTGAGGAATCATCGAATCACAGAATGGTTTGGGTTGGAAGGGACCTTAAATATCATCTAGTTCCAAGCCCCCTGCCATGGGCAGGGACACCTCCCACTAGACCTGGTTGCTCAATGATGATGTCAAATCAGAATACCCTATGATTCTATTATTCTTTAGAAGAAATTTATCTATATTTGCATGGAGAAGTATTAAAGAATCTAATCTAGTCTTTGCTGTGCTAATGAAGTTGTGGAAGTACTTGCTCCATGGCAGCTAAATATTTCCAAAGAGTTTTTCATGTAGCTCAGAAGCTCTGGCAGAAACTTGGTGGGGCCACGTATGGAGTAGCCAGTGCCACTGTGGTCTCTGCATTTCAGAAGTAATTGAGTGGATTTGGTGAAAAACCAGAGAAGGACAACTAAAATAATCATGAGGATGGAGTACTTGCCTTACAAGGAGAGACAGAAAAGCTCTAGGAGTATTTGGTGTGGGGAAGGGGAGGATGTGGGAAGGTTGATTGTATCATGGAGGTGAGGGATATGGTGAATGCAGATCATCAGCCACTGAATCCCTTAATAAAAGAACTAGGAAACATTTAGTAGATTAGTTTGAAAGAGAAAAAAAGGACAGATTTATCCCAACACTGAATATTGGACCCTCAAGGTTCCTTTTCAATTTTCTGGTCCTCACTTATTTATCACAGCAGTGAAAGGAAGAGTCAGTAGCAGTAAAATGAACCGTGTCCAGGATGTTTGACAGGGAAAACTGTTCTCAGCCCCTAAATAAGCCATTTAAATTCTCTTTTGAAATTCAGCATGTATTTTCTCATTCATCTGTAGCTGCCTAACAGGCCTGTGGCTTGGTTTGAACTAGTTATGCTCATTTAACGGTTGTCTCCAGATGGCAGAGAAGTTTGGATGGATGATTCATCTTCTAGATGTTGGTGTCCAGAAGAGGAGGTGAATCACCCTCTATATACATTTGTGGACTGTTTCCATTGACTCAAGGGGGAACTTTGACAACCGTGTTGACCATACAACTTCCTCTTGACTCAAATGCTTCTTGACCTTGCAGATATCCTCTGTTTGTGATACAGTTTTGTGCACTTATTGTCAGCTCTCTCTCACTTTTAGTGGAAAGAAAATGCAGTTAAGAACAGTCTGGCCATTATAAATAATTAGCTTGTGTGAAAAATTTCTAGTGATTCTTCCTAGAACGTGGTATAAGTAGGGCTTCCTCACACCTCTGCTATGCAGCAGAGCTGGATGCTGCTGTGGAGGATGAGAAATGACCCCTTGCATGGCATTTTTAATGATTTTTCTTAAAAATACTAAGCACTGTCCTCTAAGTAATCTGTAAAAAAAGAAAAGAGTAGCCTGTTTAAGTAAGAAACAGCTATGTGAGCTTCAACTTTCAGTACAGAGTAGCGCTGTTTCCCTTCCCAAAGGAAAAAATTCCCAATATTTTTCCTCCCAGGTAAAAACCAAATAAATAATGTGAGTTAAGAACCAGGATTACCATCATTTCAAGGGCATATAAACAATATACTGATTAACAGCATTTAGTTAGCTATTAGAGCCACTTTCACACACTCTTGGCAAGGTCCAGATAAAGTGGCATTTCCATGAATAGAGGGGTCATAGAATCATAGAATCATAGAATAGTTTGGGTTGGAAGGGACCTCAAAGATCATCTAGTTCCAACCCCCCTGCCATAGGCAGGGATACCTCCCACTAGATCAGGCTGCCCAGTGCCCTGTCCAGCCTGGTCTTGAGCACCTCCAGAGAGGGGGCATCCACAACCTCTCTGGGCAACCTGTTCCAGTGCTTCACCACCCTCACTGTAAAGAATTTCTTTCTTATGTCAAGTCTAAATCTACCCCCCTCCAATTTACAACCATTGTTTCTAGTCCTCCCATCTGATATCATATTAAAAAGTCCTTCCCCTGCCTTTCTGTAGGACCCCCTCAGGTACTGATAAGTTACTATGAGGTCCCCTCTGAGCCTTCTCTTCTCCAGGCTGAACAACCCCAACTCCTTCAGCCTGTCTTCATAGGGCAGTTTCTCCAACCCTTTAACCATCTTCGTGGCCCTTCTCTGGACCCGCTCCAACAGCTCAATGTCCTTCCTGTGTCATGTAAGAGTGATCCACAACACAAATGCTGAAGTAAAGAAAGAAAGCACAAAACTTGCTCATTTTAGTAAGTTATGTGTGTATTTACCACTGATATGAGTGGGGAAGGGTTGCAATAAGATCATAGTGTTGGCCTTTTTTTAAAACTGGCTTGGTTTTGCTTACAAAATTGCTGGATTTATGAAATAAACTGAAAAAGGGCCAAGTTTCCCAATCTCGGGAGATCTAGGTACAGCATCTATGAATTTTTGTTTTGTCCTTAGCTTCTAAATAATTCTGGGGTTTTTTTTCCATCAGATAAAACTGCACCAGATATGCTGTAAAATAAGCTACTCATATCTCCAGACCAAATGAGTTTGTGCACTAAGAGTTTTAAATGTATTTGAAGGATTTCTAAAGGCACTTGTTAAAGCTCAGCCTAAAGAAGGTTAGAGTTATGTCTGTTTTTCTCAACCCATTTCTGCATCTTTCTTAGCCTTGTGGCACTGTACAAAAACTACCTGTAGAATCTTGTCTGTGGTGACCTCAACCATGAGATGTTCTCCTTTCCTCCCAGCTCTGTGCTGAAAAGGAGAACTTCTCTGAGCATCAAAGCTCTGGTGATCAATGGAAGAGAATCAACAAGCAACAGACACACCAGAATTCTGGTGATCAATGGAAGAAAGTCAACAAGCAGAGGTGATGCCAACTCCTTCTTTTCCCTCTATACCTTCCTAAACTGAGCAAACTGATCTAGTGGGAGGTGTCTCTGCATATGGCAGAGGGGAGTTGGAACTAGATGATCTTTAAGGTCCTTTCCAACCCAAATCATTCCATGATTCTAAAGCTCAAGATGCTCCTGCTTCCCTCCATCATTATCCAGGTGTCCATTGAGTTTTCTCAGTGGTATCCTTTCTTCTTTACTGCCTCACATCTCTGCTCCTGACATCTGATGTTAATCATCTGGATTCTAATGCCAATTATGTAGTTTATTTCTCATAAACTCTTTATTTCCTGAATTTTGATAACTTTGCCCCTTGCTGGGAACCTCTGTTCTCACTTTCTTCTCTTCTTGGGGTCAGTTGCTTACAGAAGCAGCACTGGTTTTTTCCTGGAATTGCTCATCAGGCTGACCTGTTTCACAAAGCTGACCTAACTAATTGCTCAGACAAGTGTTAACCTTATTTTTTTTTTCTCCCCTGACCTTTAAAAGTCCTTAACAGCGAGTTACAGGTCTTTCTCATGCAAATGGTGCTCATAGCAATTAGTCACCTGGGGTCACTGTTCCTTCCAGTACAACTGACTGTACACTGCATGTTTTTTGCTAGGAAGAAAAACTCACTATTTCTCATAAAATCTTAGTGTTTGTTATCCACCTGCACTGAGATTTGCTGCTTGAAAGCAAATGGCTGTGGGAAAGAGGGAGCTCATCTCAGTTCACTTGCCAAAAAAAAAGAGATTTATTTAACAGCAAAAGGAAAATAATTTAGCTTGTGGAGAAGCTGTGTCTCCAGCCCTCTGCTCAGAGTTTGCCATCATTAATTGACCAGCAGGATTTTGAAGAGCTGAGAAAAGCAGATCAAGATGACAGAACTACAGGAAATGACTCCCATCTCTGCCTCTGTCATCTAAATAGCTATGAAATTAAACAGTTGGACCAGGAAAGAAATAGATGTTGGGGAGTAAAATGCTGCATCTTCCCTGGAAATGTTTAAGGCCAGACTGGACGAGGCATTGAGCAACCTGATCTAGTGGGAAGTGTCCCTGCTCAGCAGGGGTTTGGAACTAGATGATCTTTAAGGTCCTTTCCAACCCAAACTACTCTTATGATCTCCAAAGAACAGACCAGATGTGAAATAAGGGAAGGATAAATTGTGATAAACAGTCTGGGGTGTCTTGCTCTGCAATGTAACAAACTCATCTACCCAGATGGCTGGTGCTCTGTATGTGCAGTTTCATCCTGCCAGGTCTGTTTTCCAAGAAACAGATGACAGGACAGGAAAAAATGCCCTCAAGTTGTGCCAGGGGAGGTTTAGACTGGATAAAAATTTTACACTGAAAGGTTTATTAAGCATTGGAAAAGGCTGTCCAGGGCACTTGCTAAGAGAACATCCCTGAAGATATTTAAGAGATGGGCTGACAGAAAGCTTAGAGATACGGTTAAGTGATGATTTTTGGCAAAGCTGGGTTGATGGTTGGACTCAATGATCTGAAAGAGCCCTTACAACCAAGGCCACTCTATGACTTTATGATCCTGTAACAGGAGAGTGTCTAATAGTGAGGAACAGAGGCACTAACACAGCATCCTCTGTGTCTGTGGCTACAACTGATGGATGCAGCTCTAGTGGCATTTTAGAATGTACCACATTTATTTCTTAGATTTCATTTGTTAAGGATTTATAAAGGAGAGATAAATGCCCAGCATGTAATAAGGCCAAGCTGGATGAGGCACTGAGCAACCTGGTCTAGTGGGATTTGTCCCTGCCCATAGCAGTGAGGTTGAAACTAGATGATCTTTAAGGTCCCTTTCTAACCCAAACCATTCTATGATTCTAATAATCACGCCAGAATATCGCAAACAGTTGAAATCTGTTTGTCCATAATCTATCCCAGCTAATTCCCTAGGTACTAACAGATAATAACTTCTCTGGAAATGGCTGTGGAGAAATCACATAAAGTGTGCTACCTCCTTGATCATTTCCAGTTTGCCACTGACACGTGGAAGAACAAATTTCACTGAAGCACAGCAAAGCCAGCCAATTTAGAGAAACCCTTTCCAAACCTGCCAGACTTATCCTCATAGATTGTATTTTGTATCATGCAGTGCCAGTCCTTCAGAAGCCCAGCTGTCACTCAGACATGCAGACATCAAAAAATAAATGCCATGTGGCTTTATCATCATTAGCAGAAGACCTCCAAAAAGCCCAAATTAACCCCTGTGGGACTTTTCTTTTGTAGTTAAAGCCCACGACTAGTGTCTGATGCCCATCATCACACGCTGAAAAACTTTTCTATTCTGATGATCCTTCTCAAAGACCTGCCCAGGCAGAGATTTGGGGATGAGCAACTCCAAAAACCCATTAAAATTATTCCCCTTTTGTACTGACCTCAGCTGTTGTGAAACAACTCTGTGGAGCCAGTAGCTGTGATGTGTCAAACCACTTCCTACACACCACAGCACGCTCCGCCACACCGAGCATTAGGTTTGATTTCCTGGATAAAAGCTACTAATACCTGAAGAGAGAGCAGCCTTTTATTCTCCCTCACGGAGACAACCAACGAAATGATGATCTGCTGACCAAAGAAGCCAAGTCCTTGCTGTGCAGGGTGATGCTCTTCAACAGATGACTCTTCAGCTTGGTCGGCACCATCCTTGTTGCTGCTGAGAAACTTCACCATCCTCATCAGTGTTGCGGAGAAACGATGTGAATAAGGTCCCATGGAGCCCAAGTGGCTTTTGATGTGGCTCTTCTTTGGATCCATCAAGGGGAACGAGCCAGGTAAAAGACCATTTGTGAGTTTTATAGTGTGTGTGTGGGGGGGAAAAAGTGATTTGCTTCTTTTGTGGTGGCTGCTGGAGGATGTTCACAACATCCTGACTCCTTCCAGGTAGAGAAAGTTATTAAGATCTTAAGGAATTTGTGATTCTAAGGAAATGAGTGAAATAGGTTTTGTGCCCACAAACCATCAACTGCAGACAATCCCAGAGCACCACAGGATGTATTTTTTTTCTGAGTAATGTCTGTATCCTCCAACCCACCACTGGCACAGTGGGTAGATCAAAGCTGCCCTGTGCACCTTAGGTAGTGCTCTTTGAATTTGGGGCTTTTTTTTTTCCACTTTGCACGTAAATTTAGGAAATATAAAAATAGACACTGAAATGTCAGTACCTCTGTAGGTAAGAGTGACAAGAAGGCTATTAAAAAGTGACATCCATGGCTATGATAGGCACCAATTATTCTTTCATCCACACCTCCAGAAACGAGCACTGCCTATAAATCATGAACAGAGGCAGCTAATTCATTTAGTACTTTACACACTTATAAATTGGTGATATTGCTTATCTTTGGCTTATTTATTGTGACATTGAGAAATAATCTGGTGATGTATTAATGTATTGGAATTTAAATTACTTTGTTCAGAGGGAAAAAAAAATAACTTATGTCCTCAGTCCTCCATAAATTTTATATTCCTTTCTGTGTCTGCTGATGATGTCCAGGTTGAGAAGCAGATGCAGCCCAAGGCAGGTTCTCGGATACAGTGGTGCTGTAACTGCTCATGGATCATCTCTAGCAGGGCTGTGAATTTTACTAGAGGCAAGTCATCTCAAGGGAAAATTGTGTTGCTTATAATTGAACTTATAGATGCAGAAAGTACATTCACAGATATTTCATCCCCAGGTGATTTTACTCCCATGAAAGCATTTTATCATAGAAGCATAGAATGGT
>VZTY01005546.1:0-16082 GCA_013400935.1 Turnix velox
ACAAGGGGCACTGGTTTGAAACTGCAATGCCGCAAAGGGATAGACGAGACACTGGGAAGAAGTCATGGACTATGATGGTGATGAGGCACTGGAAAAGGCTGCCCAGAAATGTGGTCGAAGTCCCATACCTGGAGACATCCATGGCCTGGTTTGCCTATAATCTGAGTGACTTCAACTAGCACAGGATATCGCTGCTCACTGCTAGGGGTGGGACTTGGATGGTCTTTAAAGGATGGTTCTAATTCAACTGATTCTTTTATTTTATGAAAAAATTTTCTGTTACCAAACAGGAGCAGACATTGCCTGACTAGCATGAGTTGGGAGAAACAACAGAGCTCGAGAAGATGATCACAACATGTTGGTGTAACAGAGAGACTTGTGCTTAAACTGTTGTTAGAGCAGACAGGAAAAGTACTGTTGGGAGGGGAAGAATTACAAGAGCCTTGTGCAGCCTGAAATCAAGCTATAAAGAAATTAGGAGCAAATCCACCCCGTGCAAGGGAATTGGAAATGAGAAATCTGAGTGGAAGAAAATTATGACTTTTGAGGTGGAGTGCAGAGAATGCACAGGCACTATGAAACTACACACCCTCAGTGTTGGAGACAGGAGCTGTACCTGGCTCATGAAGGTGCCATGGAGTTTAACTGTCTCCTCCAACAGCTTCAGCAATTTTTGGAAGTCTTCATCATTGTAGTCAAACCGGTTGCCAAAGGTGACAGAGCAGATGATGTTTGCAACAGCGTTGTTGATTTTTAAGTGAGGATTAAATGGATTCTCTGGAGAAGGAAATAGTAACAGTCAACTGTCCTCTGCTTATCAGAGAAAAAGACAAGAAAGCACAGAAGTCAGAGGTAAAATATTCAGCAAACATGAGTGCAATGAGTGGGCCTCTTCTGCAGCACTGCTCCTTTGGGTCACCTTGTCCCACCACAAGCTGGGCAAGTGCGGCTGGGCTGCCTCCACGTGGAGCAAACATCCCTCCCTCTATTCTGGTTTAAAAAGATAATGGGGCTGTTTCTTTACATTGGTAACACAGGTGCTTACACACCCATGGGATTTTCCATAAATGTCAAAGAGAGATGTTCACTGGTCAGTCTGAGGAGAAAACTCCTACAGAAGGGACTTGAGATGCAGGCAGGGTGAGGGCATCACTTGGAGCATGCAGTGAATCCCATGTGCAGTGAGCCTGGGACATACTGGTTCCTGCCTTCAGCACAGTGCATGAGGCCCCTGTCACTTACCCTGCTCATCCTGAAACACTTCCACCAGGTATCTGCACTCCTCCTGGATGCGCTCCTCCAGGCTCCTCTTCCCCAAGCCAAAGTTTCGGAGGGTACTCAAGGCAAACCTTCGGTGCTGCTTCCACAGGAGCCCATTGGAGGAGATAAGCCCTGGCAGAAACACAGCACCATGAATCAAAACAGATCCCTCCACACAGAAGAAAAAGCTCCAGAGATCTCCCTTATCACTAGTCCTCCTTTGCATCTGCATTGTAGATGCTTAGATGTTACAGCTGAGACACGTCCTGAGGGATTACTCACCAATTTTGCTGAAGATCTCTGCATCTAGAGGCAATTCAGGGCGATCCATGAAGTTTTCCCCTTGGTTTACAAGAAGTTCTTTAATTTTCTGCAGCCCATTCACGAACACAATTGACACACGGCCCATCTCGACGGCAAAGATATCCCCAAATTTATCAGTCAGCTGGGAGAGGGGATGAAATAAATTAATTTTTCCAATCAATGTGTCTATGGGGACAGAATAACCCAGGGTTGAAATATGTGAAGCTGAGAGAGGGAGAGGAGGTGGTGAGTTCGCCCAAGGATCTCATATACTGCATGCAGGCTTTTTTCCTTTTTTTCCCCAAAACAGTGATGAGAAGTTGATGTAAATTCCCTCTGTCCCCTTCCCCATGGTGGCCATCACTCCTTTACCTTCTGCATGGCCTTCACAGGATCACTGGGATTTATCACATAGATGGTCCCCAAGAATGGGATGCGGAAGGGCCCTGGAGGGAAGTTCTTTGGCTTTCTGCTCTTCATGTAGTCAGCAACAAGCAAGAAGACGATGAAAAAGATCAGGAGCATCTGGAAGGAGATGCTGTCCCAGAGGAAGTGCAACATGGTGGTACGATGGAGCTCTGCAGGCCCACAGCAGGTCAGGAAGGTGGATCTCACGGTGCACTGAAGATACTCCTGGAGACTGAGGCAGAGGGACAGCGTCCTGGCACAGCTGTGGGCTCAAACAGAGGAGAAAGGAGGGGCTTTGGCGACCTGGAGGCTGTGATGCTGTGCTGGGCCTTCTGCCTTCCCAGGCTTCAGTCTGATGAAACCCGTTCTTGTTTAAGCTCATGCATTTCCCCTCAGCTCATTAAAGAAACAGACACAGAAAAAAACGCCCCTTTCCCCTCCCACCTCCCAGCGCTGCTTTGCCCAAACCCCAGCGATCCCTGTCCTTGTCGAAAGGGCAGGAAGGAGCTTTGCAGAGCCGGGATTGAAGCCTCTCGGTGCGGTGCCCGTGAGCCCCGCTCTCTCCTCCCCGCGGTACCCTCACCCTGCTGCGTGAGTCCCAGCCTCGCCCGCTCGCTCTCGGGAGGCTCCAGCCGCTCCCAGAGCCTCTCGCTTTACTCATTTGCAAAGGTTCATTTACTGGTACAAAGTTCCCCAGAATGAGCCCTCTGTCAGCTGGTACAGCTGTGATAAGAGTTGATAAAACCTCCACAAATCGTCTGACTCACAGGTTGTGGTTTTAATGTGTCAGGGTTAACATGGGCTGGAAGTCAACAGCATTACAGGACCTACAGTGGTTTCTAAATGATGTCTTTTCCTGAGATCCTTTGCCAGATGTCAGCTAGGAGATCTCATCTACAGCCATGAGCTGGGCTCTTCCCTGAGATCTTTAGTCATCCCTTCCCACTTCTGAGACTCACCTCTGTCTGACAAGCCCAAGAAGATTCCTAACTCTACAGACTATGACCTTTCAGAGGCATCTGGTAACATGAGGCAGCGCAGAATTTTCATCAAGAGTGACTCTGAGACAGGTAGACAGTCACACACATGCAACACATTGAATTTTGATCCATGTGTTGAGTTTTATTGTGAAAGCAGCAGGGGCATTCCCAGTAGCACTGTGGTGTTGCACTGTGTGACACTGACACTGCTGTTTGTCATTGTCATCCCCCACCTTGGGCACAATTAGACTTAGTCTGCTCACTTCTGGGGCCTTTGGGGCTCTCCACTGCCAAAAGCAAGGCAGAGAGCTGCAGCAGCGCTGCTGAAGTAATGCAAGAACACAGCTGTTTCATGACTGTTAGACTTGAGAATCTCTTTTTGTCTTTGACTTTTAAGCACACCTAAGCATGATCCTGTGGAGACTCATTTCTTCCTTTCACTCAAATTTGATGTTCTTAGCCCTGAATGGCTTTGAAAACTTTATAGCTGAAAAGAGGTCCACAGATCTTTTTTGGTGTCTCTTTTAGAAGGAAAAAAAAGATGCCACAGCAGTCAGGAACTGAGTAACATTAATTAAATCACAATAGGATTAAAACGATTAGTCAGAAGGACAGCTCCTTGACACAATCCCCGTGTGCCCGGCGTCTCAGGGATGTGATGTGCAAAGGACTCTCTCATGTGGCACAAACCTGCCACTGCACAGCGACTGCTCTGTAAGACAGCGAAGGCTCTCGCTGCCAGGGATAGAGGCTACAGGCGGTGGAAATGAGACTTGATTTCATCCTGTTTCCCTGTTATCTGCTTAGTAACGTACATGACTGCACAGAGAAAAGTCACTGATGAAAGGTGAGAATAAAAAAGAATTACCTTTGCTGTGATCAACTACTTTCCAATGAAAAGTAGCAAGAAGCTTTTCTAAGCCCTAATGCTTGGTCACATACACCAAAAGAGAAGTATGCAAAAGATTCACATTTAATTAACTCTCTTCAGCTGAACTACGCCTGAGAAGCCACGTGCAATTCTTTCTTTGCAACTTTTCCACTGTGTATTTCACTACCACAAACCTGTATGAGATTACAAAACCCTCATGCTGGGAGGATCTCTATTTTCATTGCAAAACATCAACAGAGCGTTTGGAGCACATGAGCTACATGAGCATCAGAGAGTCAGCTGTGACCACTTTGAAGTCCCAACTTGTGCAGAGGCATGAACCCACAGCATGAAAATTGCAGGATGGCTTCCTCCACTCACCAAGGAGACCTCAGAAAACACCAGATCATGGACAATCAGGGTGCTACACTATTGGGATTTGAGGGTTGCTAATTGGTCAGTGGGTGGTGGATTTATCCCTGTGAAAGAACCACTGTGGACCTAAGTGTGTCCATGATTTTGCAGCACGCAAACACCTTACCAGGAGGTGCAGAAGATGGAGATGACAGAATAAGACTTTTAAAACCATGCATATTAGCAAACTGATAGAGAAGAGGAAGCAAGAGGCAAAGAGAGGAGTTTCAAGTGTTGTCCTTATAGCAGTGTACACCATGTGGCCCTCCTGCACTTTACACTGCCACCTGTGAGTTGGTGGGTGCTGGATGCCACATCTTTTTAGCCCAAAATTCATGGGGCAGATGGGAAAAGGGACACTCATATGAGTTGCAGAAGGCTGGAGTGGGGTCAGTTGGGACACAGAGTGGCCCTAGAATGGCTTCATTCGCGTGGCAGTGCTTGGATCTGGAAGGGCTTGGGGCAGCGTGTGAGGCTGAGTGTGAAGGCGAAGGTCAATGTGGCAGCCTCCGGCACCTGGAAGGTGAACTTCTGCAGGAGGGCCGTGAAGAAGATGAAGAGCTCGGTCCTGGCAAGTTGCTCCCCAGGACAAGCCCTCTTACCTAGAAAAGGAGCAAAAAGAACCCTGCAGAGTCCAGAGAAAGCTTGGTCTCCTCTCGCAACCGCTGCATCGCACAGGCTGTGGAGCTTTTCTTCCTCGAAAGGTTAGGTGGCAATGTTCACCCACACATTCTGCAGAAACCTTCCTTCATCAAAAGTTTGCTGCCAAGCAAGCTGCATCAGCTGCTCGGCTAGAGGAAATTCGGCAAAAAATCCCCCCTTTTCTGCAGCTTTTGCAGGAGAAAAAAGCCTTTTTTTTTTTCTCTTTTTTTAATCCCACAATAAGAAATTGATTTCTCTCCTGCTCCGAACAGTCAGCATTAAACACCACTGGGATTTTCACTGTGGGGATGGGCTGAAAGCCAGACAAGGAGCAGCACCCCTTCCTCTTAAGGGGGTGTCTTTGGGTGGGGGTAGAAAAGAAGCATGGAAAAAAGGAAAATCATTTCCCCATCCATCATCTTACCTGCAGAGAAGGGCAGAAAAGCCTCCCGCCTCCTGTACTGGCCGTTTTCCAGGAAATGTTCAGGATTAAAGGTGTCTGGAGTCTCCCACACATTTCTGTCAAACATTATCGAAGTCAGGCTGGTCATGAGGGTGGTGCCCTGCCAAGGGGTGGAGAAAACCATGTGGTTTTGCAAAGAAGAGACAACATGTTGTCAGACTTGGTTATTATTAGCACTGTCCCACACACACAGTCTAAACAACATTTATTTTTACGGGCAAAATGTTGGGGTTTTTTTATCACAAGCTACGTAATTAAATTAGGGTGAAAGCCTCCAGGATTGTTCACTTCTGTGCTCCTCCATATATCACCACGGTGTTGATCCATACCTTGTGCTGCTGTCACTGATGGTGTTAATACAAACTACCTTTAAAATGATAACATGTACCCATAGGAGTTACAAGCAATTTAACCAAATGATTTTCAATCAATCTGCTTGACTGTACTTTTTTATTTTTTTAATAAAAAGCCTGATCTTTTTTACCTCCACATCCAAGAAAAAAGGAAAATATTTTCATCACTGTGTGGATCAAACTGCCCAGATATTTTTTGATTTAAAATTTTCCTTGATGCAACCAATCATATTTGTCAAAGAGCCTAGAAATATCTAAATGTTATATTTGGTTTGCTAATAGCAGAAGGGTGTGTTCACATCAATACCTATTACCTGGATTTTACCAGCTGCTACTTCTACTAGATCATTTTTTAATACCCAAACTGTTTGCTTTCTTGGCCCTCTATTCCCATAATGCTTGGAAGATGTCTTGTACAAATTTCAAGGGCTAGACCTTGTCAAACTGAAAATCAAGTCATGTTATAAGGGAATTTTAACATGTTTTAGGGTAATTATGTCACATTATTATATCTAGCATTGTAAGATTTCACAGTTTTCCTCTGAAGGAATCACAGACTCCCAGAGTTGGAAGGGACATTCAAAGGCCATCTAGTGCCTTCCCCTGCAGTGACAGGGACACCCTGCACTAGATCAGGTTGCTCAGAGCCTCATCCAGCCTGGCCTTGAATGTCTCCAGGGATGGGGCCTCCACCACTTCTCTGGGCAGCCTGGGCCAGTGTCTCACCACCCTCCTGGGGAAAAACTTCTAACGTAATCTAAAACTGCCCTGTTCTAGGTTAAAACCATTACCCCTTGTCCTACCACTACATGCTCTGACATAAGGAGGCAAGAGCCATAAGAGCCCTACAGCATCCATCAGGAAGGCTTGTATTTTCTATATAACTGTGCCATTCTCATAAGATCCCACTGGTTGGTTCCCCTCCAGCTGAGATATGTGGTTAAGGCCATGAAGACCTCGCTCTGGTGGGGTGGGCAATGGGAGGGCTAGTGGTCTCTACATACTTTGGGAAGGTGGAAGCCTGCCAGGGTGGTGTCACTGGTGGACATCCTGGGCACCCCTAGGGGCACAATGTTGCCCATCCGCAGGACCTCACTCAGCACAGCACTGGTGTATGGCATGTTCTCCTTGTCAGCCATGGTAGGCTGGCGGGACTGGCCAATCACCGCGTCGATCTCCAGCTGCACTTTCTCTATGGAAAACAAACAAACAAAAAAAGTCAAAATATCCCTGCTCAAGGGGTTCCTGATAAGAAACCTGGGGTATAAGCGTGTCCAACATGCGGAGGTGATAGAAATAGGTCCCTTTTCTGATTTTGACTTACGTGGTTTTAGTCTAAATGAAGGGACCCACCAGTGTTCCTACCTTGGATGTGGGGGTAGGCGGCCATGTAGAGCAGAGCCCAGCGGATGGCAGTGGCTGTTGTTTCAGTCCCAGTTAAGAAGAGATCCAGAGTGCAGCACAGCAGGTTTTCCTCATGGAAATATGAGCTGCTGTCACCCTTAAACTTGGGGAAAAGCATGGCAATTAATCTCTTATTAGGGAGGCAATGCTTTCAAGAACCCCATACCTGCTGCCACTTTATTATCCATCACCCCCACACTTGGAAATTTCTACCCCTAATTTTCATAGAATTTCAAGCTCTAGGACCTGCTTTGAAAGCCAACCCATTTGCTGTAGAGTGACTTTTTGAAAGCAGGTAGAGTTTTTTAAATGTGAAGTTTCATAACAGCAACCACAGGCCTTTTAAGCTCTCATAGAAATGGGAACATCTTCCCTGAGAGTCCTCCCACGCCACATGACAGAACGAGAAATGGAAGAAGACAAAGTGTAAATACTTTCAAATGAAAAAAAAGAGAAAATCTGTGTGTTTTCAAAGTGATCAGGCTCCTGCTGTTGCTAAAAAGTTTGATGTGGAAGAGGTAGAGAGGAGAAGGCAATGCAGGAGGTATGGCCTCCTGCAACAAAACAACTCTGAGGCTTGTCTGGTCATTTCTTGGGTTAAGATTTAGATGGCTTTAGGTATTTCTTTCTTACTTTTTCTATTTCCTTCAGGTAACAGTCAATATAATCTCCTGCCTCAGACTGGTCCAAATCCTCCTTGTGCTTTGCAATCACTCCCTTCACAAAATGCTGAAGTTTCTCCCAGTGCCTGAAGATTTTCTTGAAGGGTCCTGGTAGCCATCTCATGACCATGGGGAAAGCATTATACAGCTGGGGAGAAATCAAACAGAGCAAAAGAGCATTCCTTTAGCTGAAAAAAGTTGAGACAATAGTACAATTTATTATCTCTGCTGATTTTGCTGCAAAGGTCAATTTACTTAAAAAGATGGAAACAAGTACAAACAAGATAAGAATCAGCCAGATGTTTTCTGCTGATAAAGTTCTCTAATACTGGGTGGCCAAAGCTGTCTCCAGAAGTGAAGTGGCCACCAGAGTCATAAATCAAAGTGGATGCACAGGGTTTGTGGAGGGGACAGAGATCAGACTAGGCCCATGGTGTCTGGTTGTGCAGAATGACTATGTGCAGTCCGGCCCCAAATCCATCTACTTGGGTTATAAATCTGGACTCTCAAATGTCTTTTTTCCTAAATAAGAGTTATTTGAGAAACTGACTGGGAAAGAACTGGAGGAAAAGAATTTTCACAGAAAGTGATACTAAATTACTCTTTCTTTTTTCTTAAATATAGGTGTTTTAATGTTTTTTCCATTGCTCTTCAGTTATGCCAGGCATAAAATCAGTTGTACAATCCTGCAGTATTTTTATTTTGTGACCTTCAATAATTATAACTTGTTTCCTTGCTTTGCAGAGGGATTTTGTGTATAAACACAGTCTAAGGCAAAACAACACTTATGGTCATTTCCCTTATGACATGACTCCTTTGCTACAGGAGAAGCAGATTGCATCCATGCCTTAGGAACTCCAGTTTCTGAACTTTTACATGCAGCTGAAGCTAGAAAAGCATCTAACTGGTTTTACCTGACCCCAGAAACTTCCAATGAGCAGCAGTGTTTCAGCCAGTGAGTGCAGTAATTCCTGGAAACGGTTGTCATGGTAGTCAAAGCGGTTCCCAAAAGTTATGGAACAGATGATGTTTGAAACAGCGCTATTAATTTTGTAATGCGGGTCAAATGGTTGCCCTGGAAGAAAAAAAATGAAAGACAGCTTACTTTTAGTTCTTTTATTCATAGAATCATAGAATGGTTTGGGTTGGAAGGGACCTTAAAGATCAGCCAGTTCCAACCCCCCTGCCAAGGGCAGGGCCACCTCCCAAGACTCTCAAACCCACATACTCTACGGCATCAACAGTTGGGAAATTGGGGTGAGACCTCACCTACTTTTCACCCGTGGTGACTTTAAGGTTTCATCCCATCTCCTGAGGTCTCCATCACTCCCACCACCTCCAGTATTCTGTTGGAGGGGCTGGATGTCACAACCCTTCTCTGAGGACACCCCCCCTCCTGTCTCCAGCTCAGACTGCTGGTGCACATCAGCATTAGCACAGAGCTCCTGAAGCAAGGGAAAACAACCAGTTTCAGCCATGCTCTGTCTGTCAGGTTTGCATGCTCCAACATGGCTTTGGTGCCAACTTGAAATGCCAAGGGAAGTTCCCTCAAAGCATAGCGTGGGGCAGGGAGCCCAGCACTAACCACAATGCAAAATGCCACTGAGTTGGCCTTTAATTCCCTACCACAAGGAAACCAAGTGGAATGGGAGACAGGGGAGAGGGTGACAATTTCAATGTATGTAGCCACCTGTAAAACCCAGCTCTACCTCCTATACCCCACAGATGTGATGCTCATAACTCCTAATGTTTCTCACAGTGAAATTTCTTGGGAGAACTACCAAGCACCATCTCCTGGGGCACATTTAGACAACCTGGAGAGCTATTTGCCATGACAAGAGAAACTAATACCAATAACTAATCCAGCCCATCCCTGAGCTGCTGTGGTTGTGCTGGGGAGCATCTCTTTGGAATGCAAGGCACCGTGCACGGAGCTGCTCATCTCTCCACTCTTCAAGAAAGTAATTAAACCAGGCTGGTGCTCCAATATTAGAGTGATGGACATGATCACTGTTTGTCATTACTAATGGGAAGAAAGGCCCAAACCAGCAGCTTAATTAGTTTATTGATTAGGACTATAGAGGACTATAATCAATTGGCAGCATGGAGTATTTGGCCTGTTCAGTGCAACAGCAATTAAAATGAAGCAAGTTCACAATTCCTATTTAGATCTTTCTTGTTTACTATATATAGCTCTATAGAATTAGCTAAACCCCATCTGCTTCTATTTAAAGCTGAAGTGCAGCATCACCCATGTACCAACAACAAATTATTCTTACTAATATCCCTCTGGCACTTCTTAAAAGACCATAAAGGAGCAAGGCACAAGCCTCATCTGTGCCTGGTACAAAAGGAAAGCCTGACTAAACAAGTTTTAAAATATTTTGCAAAACCAAGGGCAGGCAGAGGTTAACTCAGCATCTCAGTACACGTGTCTTAGAGCAAGAGAGATGCCTTTATCCCCTCACAAAACACAGGAGAGACTTTCTTAGCTACATGTACTAACTGTTTTAACAAACAACTAGTACATTTTTGCTTGATATTAGTAAGGAAGAGCTAAACCAGCCAGCTTGAGGTCTAAAAGAAATGCTAGAAGGTGCACTCAGGACATGTATGATAGAGATTTCAGCTACTGGAGAGAGATTTTTGGGTGTTAGTAGCTGCATGAGAGTAAAGAGTTTTACTTCTTGTCATTTATTAAGCTGGACGCTTTGTGCACAGTGCTGTACCTTCACTGCCCACCTTTCTCCTCCTCCATGGTGTCCACGAGGTACCGGCTCTCCTCCTGCACTTTGTCCTCAAAACTTACAGCTATGCTTTTCAGTGTTGCTGCAGCAAACTTTCTCTGTTGCCTCCAGACATGGCCATTTGATGAGATGAGCCCTGCAGATGGTAAAAACAAGGCAATAAACCTTGCTCTGGGTCATGGATGAGTGACAGGAGACAGAAATGGCTACTCATCTCGAACAAAAAACCCACAAACCAAAGCAAACCAACCCCATGGGCATTGAAAAACTATAGCTCTGCCTGGGAATTAAAATTCAAGAGTAATTGGCTTATGCTAAAGATCTAGCTTTATGGATTTGCTTTAATCTGCTACTTTGTCATTTTGCGTGGGAAAAAAAAGGTGTAAGCCAAAATACTCTAAGTACTATCACGCTGCTGGCAGAGCTGCAGGCAGGAGCACCATACCCTATCTCTGGAGCTTTATAGCAACCCATGGAGAAAAAGTAAAGGAGGAGAAATCAAAACCAAGGGGAAAACTCTTCTAGAGGATTGATTGCTGGGCACCTTGAGTTTATCTCTCCTCTTTCATCAAGACCTGACTTTGATCCTGTAATCATCCCTAAATCTCAGAGAGATTAAAATTTACATGTGTGAGAATGTTAGACTTGATTCAGTTCTTGCCTTCCTCTCTGCAAAATTTTATGGGTGCGGTTATCAAGGATTGAATCATTGCAAACAGATGAAAAAAAAAAAAACAAAAAACCCCCAGAATCTTGGTGGCTGTGCTTACCAAAGCCTCTAAATATTTCTTGGAGAAGTGGAATATTTGGCCGATCTGCAAATATTTCAGCCTGGTGGACAAGAGCTTCTCTCACCATCTGGTACCCATTGACCACCACAAAAGTCAGACTTCCAAACTGCACACTGAAGATATTCCCATACCGACCAGTAAGCTGAAAGAGAGTTTATTGTCCTCTGAGAGCAAGAAGATGGAGATTTTCAAAATTCACCTGGAAAAGACCTTGAGAAATGGTGTAAGTCTTTGACTTCAGCCCTGCTTGGAGCAAGGGGGCC
Source organism: Turnix velox (assembly GCA_013400935.1). Taxonomy (NCBI): domain Eukaryota; kingdom Metazoa; phylum Chordata; class Aves; order Charadriiformes; family Turnicidae; genus Turnix; species Turnix velox. Next base: position 11,562 of record VZTY01005546.1, read on the forward strand.
TTTAAAAACCCAAACCCAAGGCTGCAGGTCACATCCAAACAAAACTATTCCATGAAGGCTGGAGATAGTGTAAAAAATTAATTTAAAAAAATGTGGGAGAGATGGTTTGCTTGTATTTTTTACCAGGTAGGGCCTGGCTTTCACCAGGCTGTCACATCAATTTAATTTGTAACATGGGCACCACTTGCTTTGTAAGTGATGGGCATCTCCTCCAACTCTTAATATTAGGAAGGGTGCAAGAGCTGGAGGTACTATGGGGGTCACCATGCTCAGGCTCTTGCTGCTCATGGCAAACCACAGGAAATCATCCCATTCACTAACTTTGCGTCAAAATATTGTGGTTTCTTGCTCCAGGTTCTCCATTTTGAAAGTTGCTCCAACTACTGATGGCAAGAAACCTATTTCTAATTTTAATCCATTTACAGCTAAATTACAGCCATTTTTCTTGCATGGACTTTGCTGGCATTATTGTCTCCAGCACAGAGTTCATCTTCTGATATGTTAGAACAAAGGATGATCATGCAATCTCTTAGGTCCCACTCTGATAAGGAGCTCAGGCCATCCTCATCTTATTATAAGACTAGATAACAGGATACACATGATCACCTTGTACTGTCACAACTCAAAAAAACAGATGGAAGCCGGTCATTATGTGCATGTGACTGATTTTATAAATAATAATCATGTGTATTGATGAAATAGCCTGAGCATGCTGCCTCAGCCTTCTCCAGGGGTTCCTCTAGGGGACACTTGTGCTCATAGCCTATGAAAACCCTGGGTAAGTAGGCTCGTGTAAGCCTGCTAAGCAAAAGCACGAGATAACTAATCAACAGAAAGAATATTTGCAACCAGCAACTCAGAATTTTTCCTTTCACTTTTTCAGACAAGGCTACTCAGCATGTATAAAATGATTCTCTTGTTGGCTTTGATGGGAATCAAATTGATCAGTGCTTCCTTCTGTCACATAGGAGAACCCACAGGGTCTCAAACATTTCCTCTGGATATATCTCAGAACCCTTTCTAGGCTACAGGAGGAAACAGTCATGGTCTGATGGGAAGAAAGAGGAGGAAGATATAGGTCTTCCTCTGTTACAGGTTTCTTTCCCATTGGATCTTCCTACTCTCACTGAAGAGGAAGGGATACTAAGACACAAAACCAAAAAGAGTTCTTTCTAAAATGTGGTTATTACAGAGCTAGTTCTTTAGATGCTGCCCTTGCTTCACAGGCTGGGTTACACTGAAGAGGTAAAATACTATTAGCAGAAGAAATGTCCATGGAGCTCTTACCTTCTGCAGTGCAAGATGGAGGGGCTGTGTGAAGTCCACAAAGGTTCCCACAAGAGGAAAGAGCTGTGGCCCTGGAGGGAAATTCTTGGGACGTCTCTTTCTCACAAGGTCAATAATCAAAAGAAACGTGACCAGAACCACCAAGAGTGTCTGTCCATTCAGCTTCTCCAAGAATGAAACCAAATCAGACCAAAATCGAAGCTCCATCTTGGCTGATTTTCATCCCAGGGAGGGACTTGATGCTGGTGTTACATTTCTTAAAAGAGAAGTATGAAAGGAGTGGAAAGGAAATGAAACAAGCTAAGATGCTGACAGCTTACTGTGGGACAGGACTTGCCATGGGCAAGCTGCTTTCTCATGCACAGCAAGTGCCAGACCACCTGCTGAAAAACTAAACACTGGGATTTCCAAAAACAACCCCAAAACCTCAAACATTTGCCTGAACAAGAGCGATATCACAATCCTTTAGCTTTACATCTCTGTCAGCTCTGTAATTTTCTTATGGAAGGATTTTTCTCCCTTCACCCCTTAACAAGGAGCTCCTTTATACAGAAACCACCCTGCGATTATAAGCATTACAAACATTTGAGGTTAGGTGAAAGCAGCTTACTTGGCTAATTACATAGGGTGAGCATTGCATAATTTAACAAACTCTAAGGCATCTGAGGTGATGGAGACCATATTAGTCCTTAGGGCGCTGATCCTGTTAAGTGCTAAGCACTGTCTGTGAAGGTCTGGATGCCTCTCATGCCCACCAAAGTCTGCCTAGCTTTGTCAGTCATCAAGTGAAGTTCAAACACGGGAAGCATTTCGAGAGCCCAGGGCTTTGCCCAGCCTCTTAAATGAGAGTTAAAGTAGCTTAATATTTCAAGAGTGAGAACTTAGGCCCAAGTGCTCACCAGATAAAGGAAGAATTGGATCTTAGGTATTTTAATCTCTCGCATTTTCCCAAAATCACCTTTGAATGAAACTTGGCTCTGTCCTGGTGGAAGGATGCAGTGGGCAGATTGTGACCTCTGGAACCATGAATTAAGCTCATGTCTATTGCCAATTTTTTAGCTACAGCTTGTTTCTATCTTTGTTACCTTCTTCCTTTTAAGAGATTTACTTAGCAAACATTCCAAATGTATACTGAAATGGATTCTGTCAATAATGGCTGTTCAAATTATTTATCTGAGTTATTGTAAGAAGTTCAGAAAGATGGAAAATTTCATTGTCTTCAGCACCGACTGGAACAGGTTGCCCAGAGAGGTTGTGGGGGACCCCTTCCTGAAAGTGTTTAAAGCCAGGCTGGATGAGGCATTGAGCAACCTGGTCTAGTGGGAGGTGTCCCGGCTCATGGCAGGGAACTAGATGATCTTTAAGGTCCCTTCCAACCCAAAGCATTCTGTGATTTTATATTTCTCAGAGAGCTTTAATTTTTCAAGGAAAAAAACCATCAAATTTTCACAGGAATCACTGTGAAAAAGTTTAGGCATTCTCTAATCTTTCACCAATTTTAAAAGATTTGCTGTCTGATTCTTTCATTGCTTCAGTGACTACAGTGCCAACAGGAGCACAACTTGACCTGCACCTTAGTCATTGCGAGAGTCCTTTTAAAGTGTAAAACCTACATGGTTTGGAATATTATTCACCAGTTCCTGGATAGTACTAGGCACCAAATGAGAAGCAGCAATGAGATAAACATTGCACATCAGAGGTCTATAAAGCACAGCTGGGAGCAGCAGTGGTTGGACACATTTTGCTTGTCCCCATGCTGGCTACATCTGTGACGATCCTGTAGACGTTTGCATCAACATACTGATCCCACCCTTCCAAACCTCACTTACCCAGAGGCTAAATCAGGATAGTGGGCTCGTGCTCCTCATCCTGGCATCAAGGAGATGACTCGGTTGGTGGAGGTGTCAGTCTACAGCATGCTCAAAGGGACTGTGATGATAAGGCGTCAACTTCTGCTAGCCCAGTTTCACTCCTCTGTTCTTTGCTCTACCATATGATTTGTCAGTGTGCAGGCAGAGAGCAGATCCCTCTGCCACTTGTGGCTGCTGTGAATCGGGCTACGTGCAAAGCCAAGGTGTTAATGTGTTCTTCTGGGTGGTGTTGTGGGGGTGGATGCTTCGTGGTTGACAGGAGAAAATGTTATTTTTAGCAGGAGAAGCGCATTTTGCATGTACTCACATGTGTCTCGTCAGTCAGAAACCTCAAGCCTCTTACTTTCCCTTGAAGCTTCACGTGGCCAAATGTATCTCTTCACTAAGTCCTTAACATGCTGGGTTTGCTAAAAATTAGGAAAGAACCCTTCAGTACTACTAGAGTTCTCTTAACCTCAGTAGACAATAACACCAGCCTGTCATGAAAATGCATTGCAATCATGATTATTTTAGGTCTTGAGCTGTAATCAGATCAGTTCCCACATCGTGGTGATGTGCACATCCCTGAAGCACTGAGGAAGTCACATTGGGTTATGCAGGTGTTGGACAATTCCTATGTGTTGCAGTCACGACAAGACCCTTGGCTGTAAGATCCTGGTCTCCCCGAAGATGCACCTGTGCCTATGGCCAGCACCACAAACACAGAACATCGGTCTCCTGGGGTCCAAATAAACAAAATGTGAATTAATATAAGAAAGGGATGCACACATCTAATAGGGAGCGGGATGTAAACTCACCTGTCCCAGTTCCTCCTTGACCACCTCTTTTAACTACAGCACACAACTTTTCCATCACCTCACCTGGGCTCTTGGGTGCCAGGGAAATAAAAATGCCATATTGCATGGACACACACACATCACTGCTTGAATATTAAGGCATCTTGAACAGCCAAGAGACAGAAATTGGCCCATATGCTTTGTACCTTCTTCCCTGGCTAGATGTCTAACTGTGTGCAGAAGGTTTTGAAACACAAAGAGAAACATTCTGTTAAAAACGCAATTACCATTTGTTTTTCAAGATATAGTATCCCATTATTTTTTCCAGAGAAGTGAAATTCAATAAGGTTACAACAGAATGTAGTCCAACAGTTACCGTACTTTCAGAGCATTATTTAAGCTACAGGATTTCTTAATGATTAGAAACATATGTGGGAAAAATCACATGCAAAATGAGAATGACTGGAGACAATTTTCCCCCTGAACAGTTTTTTTTTTTTCCCAGGCAAGTAACAGCTCACCCACCACTGTGGTTCCATCCACCACGTTGGAGGTGTGACACCACACCACCCACCTGGCGAGCTGTG
>VZTY01005549.1:2055-13329 GCA_013400935.1 Turnix velox
ATCTAGTTCCAACCTCCCTGCCATGGGCTGGGACACCTTCCACTACACCAGGGTGCTTAATGCCTCATCCAGCCTGGCCTTAAACACCTCCAGGAATTGAAGGGACATCCACAACCTCTCTGGGCAACCTCTTCCAGTGTCTCACCACCCTCACAGTACAGAACTTCTTTCTTCTCGCCAAACTAACTCTCCTCTGAATTATTTTTTAATAGGAATTTATAGGTGTGGCAATTTATTCCTGCTTTAGGTATCCATAGATCCTAATCCCATAGATCCTAAATTAAGAATGTCCATCACTGCCTCCTTCAGGGAAGTGAGAGATAACCAGTATTAGGGGACTTAAGGAGCAAAATTTCCCTGACAGGGCTCCTATTATGGAACTATTTTATGGGGGTCAAAGAAGCTCCAAATTCAGTGACAGAACTACAAGATGGGTTGACTTGTACAAAGAAGAAATCTAGATGTGACCCTACAACTATGCTGAAATGGAAGGAGACTTGTGAAATGTCCCTGCCCATGGAAAGGGGAGGTTGGAACTAGATGATCTTTAAGGTTCCTTCCAACCTAAATCGTTCTATGATTCCATGTTTGGATAAGACTAAAACAACAATGAGAAAGAGCCAATAAAACTACTGGAAAATTATCAGCCCGATTTCAAACCTGGAAACAAATCCCAAGCCTTAGCTGCTTCTTATTTTATTCAAATCATTTTGCTAATCCCTCTAAAAATATAAATCATACTTTCTAAGTATCTAGAGCTTTGTCTGCTTTGCTAATGTTCTCTATCAGGAGACTGTTTAATCACTCTGCAATAATATTGTCCTGGAGAACTCGGTGAGCAATGGGATTTTAAAAGGGTCTAATGGTCAAGAATATGTGAAATGTTTCCAACAACCACAGAAATGAGATCTAATGGAGGCAACCACTGGAGGAATGTGTTCAATTTGCCAGGCTTCCCTTCATACTACCAGGTAAATGTTCTCCCTTAGGCTTTACTTGGCACCAGAGTTCTCAGGTCTGTGGGAAAGCAGAACAACCAGACATTCAACCTTTTTTGAGTCACAAAAATATACAGAAAATAAGTCCCTTTTTCTCTGTTTCAGTATTAATTTTTTCCCAGTATTTCCCAGTTTGAGTAATTTTTTTTTCAGTAATAACTCAATAAAACAAGAGATTAAATTCTTTTAAATAAAATTTTGGTAGCAAGCAGTCTTTGCCATTGTTCTTTGATCTTATTGAGGTCCTTGAGTTAAGAATCATAGAATTTTGGTTTAGGTTGGAAGGGACCTTAAAGATCATCTAGTTCCAACCCCCCTGCCATGGGCAGGGACACCTCCCGCTACACCAGGTTGCTCAGTACTTCATCCAGCCTGGCCTTAAACATCTCCAGGGATTGAGGGGACATCCACAACCTCTCTGGGCAACCTCTAACAGTGTCTCACCACCCTCACAGTAACAAATTTTATTCTTATATCCAGCCTGAATCTCCCCTTTTCCAATTTGCATCCATTATTCTTCGACCTTCTTTCCAAATTTCAGCCCCTTAGACCAAATCTAAAGTATTCCCTTGATGAATTTAGGATAAATCCATGGAAAGTTAGCAACTTGCTTAAGTGTTAAAGAGTTTTTACCTCCTTGAAGACATGAACTTTGAGTTTAGTGCATGCACCACAGCTACAAAACTCTTTTGGAATGGATGGTAGATTTTCCACCATCTTCTTTAAAAAAAAGAAAAAAATTAAATTACAAACATCTTGCCGATTAAAAATTTCACTGATTTAGTAATAAAATACTAAGCCACACATCCTTTCTATCTGCTTTGAGTTGAATCCTCATAACCATGAAAATCTGGGAATTTGAAGAGTTCCAAGAATGATGCTTTTGCTTTAAATTTATTAAAAAATGATCCTTTTTGCCCCATGCATCTGTAAAATTTCAGATCAGTGCAATTTGTACACTTTAAGGGGAAAAAAAAAAAGAGTTAAAATTGAGTGAAATGTACCATGATTTTCAATTGCTTTCAATTACCATTAAACCTTTTTGAGAGCAATTTGCATAATGTTTCATAAACATGTAGGCAGATTAACCTTTTTAGTTAATTTATTCATTAGCAGTAAAAATTCAAAGCACCTCTTATGAGAAAATAATGTCTTGCTGTTAAATTACATGGAAACAAAGCAAGTGGGACAGAGTTGCCTCAGTTCTCCCTGTGTCAAAGCACAAACCAGGGGAGAAAATAAAGCTTTGCCTCTTAGCAGAGTGTTGATTAAATCGCCTATTTGTGAACAATTAGCAGTACTACAAGAAGATTAGGTGAAGTATTAATTAGAGAGGGGTTAGAAGAGCCCTGTCTGGAGCAGGTACCTGCAAGTATGTGGGAGGGAAGAAGGAAAAAGAGCAAGACAGCGGATTTGACTCTTTCCTGTCTTAAATCTGTTCCAATCTCTTACATTCTGCTAATGGAAAATGTGCTAATTTTATACTTTTTAATCCAGTTTTGTGATCCCATTGCATATCTATAACTGGCTGCTTGGGGTGGAAGGGAGTAGCCACATTCTTTTCTCCCCCAGTGTGGTCTCCATCCTTCATTTTATTCCTCAAAAGTTACATCAGTGTCCATATGAGGGAATGAGTAAAGGCTCTGAAGTTTATAAAATGTGTTCTTTTATTATACAGGTTCTTGAGATCTTTTCTGCAGCAACAGCTGGAGCTGAACTGTTATCAGATTGACCTTGAGGAACTGACATGTTGATCTTTTAGGGTAAGATCAGACAATATTTGGTTATGGAGACAATCATAGCATGTAGAGAATAGTTGCTTAGCTTCTCAATACATGAAGGGGGGCTACAGAAAGGCTGGGGTAGGACTTTTTAATAGGGTGCAGGATGGCAGGAGTAGGAGGAATGGATGCAAAGTGGAAGAGGGGAGATTGAGGCTGGAGAGAAGAAAGAGGTTCTTGGCAGTGAGGGTGGTGAGACACTGGAAGAGGTTGCCCAGAGAGGTTGTGGATGCCTCCTCAATCCCGGGAGGTGTTTAAGGCCAGGCTGGATGAGGCACTGAGCAACCTGGTGTGGTGGGAAGTGTCCCTGCCCATGTCAGGGGTTTGGAACTAGATAATCTTTCAGGTCCCTTCCAACCCAAACCATTCTATGATTCTGTGGAGAGAGTCAGAGTTTGAATATTACACTTTACATTTTTTAACCCTTGCATCTGTTCATTAAGAAATAAAACAAAGCCTTTCATCATATGTGTGAAGTGCAGAGTGATTTCAGCTCATGCGTGGTCTGACATATGTAACAGTGATATGCACTCAAAAGAAATACACTGCTGAAGTCAGTGACTTCATCTTTATCGTATTTCTTCTGTCAGAGCATGCAGCAACAGGATGAGGGACAGTGGTTTGAAACTAGAGTAGGTTAGGGTTGGGTTAGACATTAGGAAAAATTCTTCCCTGTGGGGGTTGTGAAGCACTGGAAGAGGTTACCCAGAGAGGTGGTGGAGGCTCCATCCTTGGATACATCCAAGGCCAGGCTTGCTGAGGCTCTGAGCAACCTCATCTAGTGCAGGATGTCCCTGCTTAGTGCAGGGAGTTGGACTAGATGGCCTTTGAAGGTCCCTTCCAACCTTCAATGATTCCGGTATATAAGTGAGAATATCTAGATCAAGACATCTGTTATAGTGTATAACTGTATTAAAGCTGTAATAAATTTCAGTCCCAAATTTCAGGGCACTTCCCCATTTCTGTGGTTTTACATCTGGAAGAGGTGTATATACTGATAAAGATTTCAAAGTCAAGGAAATTCCACACACCCTTCCAGTGACTTGAAACAGGCAGATTATACCTGCAAAATGAGAACGTGGAGATCACTAATTATGTGGAAGTATTAATTGTCTAGGAGTAATTATTATTCATGGTCCTCTTGCATTGCTGTCATGTGCTGTGAATGGAATGTGGCTGATTTAAGTGATGTAAAGTAACCACAAAGGCTGCAACAATCTCAATCCAGTAACTGGAAAGATCTCATAAAAACCAGATTCTGTGCAGAAATTTAGCACAGATGATTCCTCAGCTTTTAAACATTTATGTCTTGTCTGGTTGAATGATCTTTGTAAAAGCTCTCCCCTTTTCTATCAAATAAACCCAATCAAAAAAGAAAAAGTCAGAAAATTAACAAGAAATTAAAATCAGGGCTCAGAAGTCTAAGGAAAGGCACAATGTTTTTTTCTTAGAAAAGACCCTTTTGAACATAACACTGCATTTACTGGTGGCTTTTAACATAATCAAGTAAAAACTAAGAGTGACTTTGAAAGAAATGTAATGCAAAGCACAAGCAGAAGGACCCTGGACTCTCTCCATATTTATGATCAAATCAGTGTAGCACAGTATGAAAAAATACTCTTTTCACAGTTGCTGGAGAGTTAAATTCAAATCACACGTGAGCCTCAGCTCAAAACCTCTTCAGCTATTTATGCTTTCTCCCTTGGCTTGGTTTTTGCTCATTGGAGCCACTATCTGAATTCTCATTAATGGTCAGTGAAAAGATGGAAGAAGTTTTTCCAAGTCATGTGTGTCTTCACTTGCTTTTCTGCTCTGCTACAGATCTGTGCTAGTGGATACATAACTTTGCCTATCATTTTTATTTTATATTTTATTTTATTTGATATTTGGCTTTACTTACACACACCGTTGGTGTTGACTATGTATCAACATTTAACAATGCAGGTAGGTTGTAAAAGAATGACACATTATTTTTTCTTGTTTCAGCTGCTTCTTTACCTTCCAGACTCTGATGGTGACCTCATTCATGTCTATAAATATGTAGAGGGTGAGTGTCAGGAGGATGGAGCCAGGCTCTTCTCAGTGACATCCAATGACAGGACAAGGTGCAATGGGTGCAAGCTGGAAGACAGGAGGTTCCAAGGAGTAGGAGAAAAAACTTTGTCATGATGAGGGTGAGAGAACAGTGCTCAGGCTGCCCAGAGAGGGTGTGGGGTCTCCTTCTCTGGAGACATTCAAACTCCACCTGGATGCCTTCCTGAGTGACCTGATCTGAGTGTTCCTTCTCCAGCAGGAGGATGGGAATAGATGATCTCTTGAGGTCCATTCCAATCACTGACATTCTGTGATAAATCTGTAAAAGGAACCCAGTTCATGGGCAGGAAGCTGGATGGGGTTTTGGCAGTAGAAGAACTAACCACATCTAGGCATATGCTGTGCTCCCTGTGAACATTATCAAAGTTTTTCCCTGGGAGAATGATGTAGTCCCCAACTGTGCAAGAGAAACATGCAAGTTCAGGCTTGGACACAGTTATATAAATATCATAGAATGTGTTGGAAGGGACCTTCAAGATCATCTGCCATGGGCAGGGACACCTCCCACTACACCAGGTTGCTCAATCCAGCCTGGCCCTTAACACCTCCAGGGATTGAGGGGGCATCCACAACCTCTCTGGGCAACCTCTTCCAGTGTCTCACCACCCACACTGTCAAGAACCTTTTTCTTTTCTCCATCCTAAATCTCCCCTCTTCCAATTTGCATCTGTTTCTCCTAGTCCTGCCATCATGCACCCTATTAAAATGTCCTTACCCCAGCCTTTCTGTAGCCCCTTTCAGGTATTGAGAAGCTCCCATGAGGTCCCCCTTGAGCCTTCTTTTCTCCAGGCTCAACAACCCCAACTCCTTCAGCCTGTCAGGGGTTTGTATTTTTGACAGAAACGTACTCCATGACTGAGAACTAGCAACCATGAGCCTAAAACTAGAAATAGTTTGCCTTATAGAAAATTTTACTAAGAAAATTTTACTAAGAAAAAAAAAAGCATACCTTTCACATACACACCCACAAATCATAGAATCATAGTACAGTTTGCATTGGAAGGGACCTTAAAAACTATCTAGATCCAACCCCCATGCCATGGGCAGGGACACCTCCCACTAGATCTTGTTCCTCAGTGCCTTCTCCAGCCTGGTCAGTGCCTTGTCAATGCTGTCAAAGACTCTCTGTAGACTAAATGGGTATTTCACTGGATATTTCCAGTTTCTTCCTGTGTCTAGAGCAGATATGTCATTCCCCACTAAGTGCCATGAAGTAGCTGAAGCCATCACCTCAAACATGATAATTCAATTCAATTAGATGAATGCTGAATATTGCATGTAGGAATGCCCTGGCATAAAACCCACTTCAGGAACATTTTGCATCAACTTTCACCAAGAATTCAGGTGATTAAGACAGTAAAATGTTGAAGTCAGCATTAGACAGGCTCCTCATCTTCCTGTTGGGATGACATTGTCAAATGTATTGTCAGAACTCCATGAGGAGTTTCAAGTGTGGCACTTTAATGGAAGGGAGCTGGAGTCAGATGGAAAAAAAGCTCACCCTCATTAATCAAAGGGTTAAATACCATGTCAAATGGCAGCAAGTTGTCTTCAAACACTGGGGGAAAGAACAAAAGTCTATTTTAACCTGTTTTAATTTGGAAGCCCCTGATACAAACAATTGCATATCCACCTAGACAGGAAAAGCTTCTCTTAATGTCTCCTCTTGGAGCAGATTCCATTATTCTCCTTTCATTAAGCATGAATCGTAGGAAATTAGGGATGTTTTAAGGGTCACAAGCTCATTTCCCTCTCAAAGCAAGTACAGTATGAAGTGTTTAAATTATGTCAACTAGTGGCCTTTAATCCAAAGACAGTTTAAAGGTATTGTGATGCATCTGCCCTGTTTCAATGCCCCATTCCAAATGCAGACCCTTCCTGCTCCCTAAGGAAAACACAAACTTGAATGTAAGTTTGGGGAGGAAATGCCAGTGTTCAGCTAAAGAACTCTTCACAGAATATACTGAGCAAATATAATAGAATCATAGAATGAATCATAGAATGGTTTGGGTTGGAAAGGATCTTAAGGATCATCTAGTTCCAACCCCACTGCTACAGGCAGGGACATCTCCCACTACACCAGGTTCCTCAATGCCTCATCCAGCCTGGCCTTAAACACCTCCAGGGATTGAGGGGGCATTCACAATCTCTTTGGGCAACCTCTTCCAGAATCTCACCACCCTCACTGTCAAGAACCTCTTTCTTCTCTCCAGACTAAATCTCCCCTCTTCCAATTTGCATCTGTTTCTCCTAGTCCTGCCATCTTTGCACCCTATTAAAAAGTCCTCCTCAGCCTTTCTGTAGCCCCTTTCAGGTATTGAGAAGCTCCCAGAGGTCCCCCCTGAATCTTCTCCAGGCTGAACAGCCCAAATTCCTTCAACCTTATAGAGTTAAAAAAAAGATAATTCTGCTATCATCGATGAGATGAGATAGTAGAACAACCTCAACTCCTTCAGCCTTATAGAGGCATGAAGAAAAGAGATGATCCTGCTATCATAGATTAAATGAGATAGTAAATGATTTTAAATTGGGGTTTTTTTGCAAATCAAAATAACTTACTCAAGTTCAGCAAATGTGGATTTTTGGTCAAAACAGGTTGATTGCATCTTGGGTGCAATAAATACAGCACAATGGCCTCTGCACTCACAGGTCATAAGTAAGAAAAAGATTAAGTCTCTTTACTGCCTAAGTAAACTCAAAATGTGGAGAGGAATTTCTGCCTTGTCCTCCAATGTGCTGTGACCCCTTGGATGTTCTGGATTGGCATCATCTCCCTTGGAGTTCCTCCATGGTATATAAATAGATACTCATTATTAAATATTCATAAGGGAAAGTAATTAAAACTGTCCTCTCTATCTTTGATGAGCATTCCTGTCACTGGACCACAGAGCAATTATTAATCACTCTGTCCTACCAGTCATCTTCAACAAGAAGTGTGCAGAGAGTCTGGGGTTTTTTTTATAAGTTGGTGGTATGGGATCCTCATAGTTCATGCAATGAAGAACCCAAACCAGCAGAGGCAGGACTTCAACCTAGACCTTCACTGAGTTGAAGTGTAGTATCAGTTTACATACACCCCTGAGAAGGGCTTGGTGCAGACACTTAGAGAATCATAGGGTTGGAAGGGACCTCCAAAGGCCATCGATTCCAAATCCCTGCAGTAAAGAGGACATCCTGCTCTAGATCAGGCTACTCAGAACCTCAGCACATCTGGCCTTGAATGTCTTCAGGGATGGGGCCTCCACATCTGGGGGGCACTTTAATTCTAAGTGGAGTGGGAAGAACCATGCTCAGAAACCTCCTTCTCTTAGTGATGGGGCATCAAGCTGCGTGGTGCAGTTGAGATGCCAGAAGGAAGGGATGGCATCCAGAGGGACCTTGACAAGCTTGAGAGGTGTGTCCATGCCAACCTCATGAAGTTCAACAAGCCCAAGTGCAAGGTCCTCCACTTGGGCTGGGGCAATCCCAAGCACAGATACAGGCTGGGCTGAGTGCAGCCCTGAAGAGAAGGGTTTGGGGTTGTCAGTTGATGACAAAGTCAGCATGAGCCAGTAGGATGCACTTGCAGCCCAGAAGCCAACCCAGTCCTGGTCTACATCAAGGGAAATGATTTTGCCCCTCTACTGAGCCCTGGTGAGACCCCAACTTAAGTTACTTTGTCCAGTTCTGGAGCCCTCATCATAAGAAGGACATTACATTGGTGGAGCAGGTCCAGAGGAGGCCATGGAGATGATGAGAGGGCTGGAGCACCTCCTTTCTGAGGACAGGCTGAAGGAGTTGGGGTTGGGCAACCTCATCTAGTAGATGTGTTTGTTAGGTGGCCCTGCTAGACAGGGGGGTTGGAGTTACATGATCCTTGGGGTCCCTTCCAACCTGGGTCATTCTGTGATTCTGTGATTCAGCCTGGAGAAGAGAAGGCTCAAGTAGGACCTCTTAGAAACTTCCCAATACCTGAAGGGGGCTGCAGAAAGGCTGGGGTAGGACTTTTGAACAGGATATGTGATGGAAGGACTAGGAATAATGGATGTAAAATGGAAGAGGGTAGATTCAGGCTGGAAATAAGAAAGAAGGTCTTTGCTGTGAGGGTGGTGAGACACTGGAAGAGGTTGCCCAGAGAGGTTGTGGATGCCCCCTCAATTCCTGGAGGTGTTTAAGGCCAGGCTGGATGAGGCACTGAGCATTCTGGTGTCCCTGCCCATGGCAGGGGTGTTGGAACTAGATGATCTTTAAGGCCCCTTCCAACCCAAACCATTCCATGATTCTCAGTTCATTGGGTTGGTTTTGGAAATCAACAGTAACAAGAAAGCTGAAAACATCCTTTGTGTTCAATGGATATTAGAATTCCTTTTGAAAATAAGTTTCTCTGGCATCTATGTTCTTCTTCTATGGCAATCACCATCCCCTGGTTATATTGTTTCATCTTTCTCTGACCTCTTGGATTGTTAAGAGATGCTGTAAAATATTCTATGGCTTTTTGTTTGCACAAGTGTGTTTTTGTAATAGCCCTGACTAAGTTCACCTCTCAGGAGTTCTAAGGTGATTTGACTTTCTTCTTCCTAAAATAACAGCCTATTTCAACGGGAACACTTCATTATTTTAGAGGTTTGTTTGGTTTCCTTCTCTCCTTATCTGTCATGGAGCTATTTCGTGCTTCTTCCACGTATATAGATGAATTAAGGCTGTGTTTGTTTTAAGTTTATATAAACACAAATTAAAGAAACACTGAAAATAGCCATTAGCTTAGAGTGCTACATCCATTTAAAAACTTGATGTTTCCAGAAATGAAATGAATAGAATTTAGGACTAGGAGAAGCAGAAGAGGCTAAATATAGCAAAGTCACTGGATTATAAAAAATCATAGCAATTCAAGAATTCAGGGCACAAATACAAAATTAGGGCTGCTGAGCTCACAAAGGGACTAACATTTTAGTCTTCTATTCCTGGGTGAACATTTGCATTATTATGAATAAGCCATCTCAAGCAGTTGGTTTTAAAACTTAATCTCTCAGGATGAATTAAAAAACACACTGTCTGTAATGGGATTAGAGAGGAATAAGGGTAAAATGGAAGAACATAAGGATTTGGTTTGAAATGATAAAAATGGGAGGTGTCCCTGCTCACAGCAGGGGGGTTGGAACTAGATGATCTTTAAGGTCCCTTCCAACCCAAACCATTCTATGATAATAATGCTGAGGATAATCAAAATTCCTTCAGCTATAGATGAAAATTTTTCAGCTCTGTTTCTTGTCTGAGACTGGAGCAATTTTTAACTCTGACCTCATTACTCGTAAAGTCTGCAAGGGCTGGATTTTTCTTGAAACTGTGCAAAAATAAACAATAAACAATCAAAACATCTGTATTAAAGATCTGTGTTCTGCTGGTGACCTCAGGGACCGAAAGACAGATGAACAGGAGCTAAATGCCATATTTTCCTTTAATGCCATGTAGATATCATTTCTCATATTCACCCTTCAGCAAAGAAGATTATATAAACTGCTTGTATTGACCTTCATTTGTTGTTGTGTTAGGGATTTTTGTTTTCCCCCTGAAAAATATCTCCAAAATACCTGCTTTTTATCTATGTATGTGTGGTATCAACCTTAGCTCCTTGCAGTAAGACAAGCAGTGTGGGTATTTAAACCAAACTGAGGTTGGCATGATCTTGCCCTGCAGGTTTCCTTATATTTATTTTCTGAATTTAAAGTAGCATCTTAAGGATCTTGTGAGTGTTGTGAACACAGAAGACTTGTGGCCTGGACTCCTGGCTCAACATCAACTTGCAACCAAGAAACACCACATCTCAAGTTGCTTTCAACTTGTGAGATGCTGTCTTAGGTTGAGGCACGTTTTGTGAGTCACTCCACCAAAAGTAGGAGGAATAATTCTAAAGCAATGAGTGGTTGAACCATTTTCCCACCTCTGGTGCATCTTAAATACCTTTTGCATAAAGAGGGTCAGAGAGGCTGCAGCAATTCCTGTGCCCTTTGGTAACTTCTCTCTTGAGTTCCAGAAACACTTCTCTGCATGAAGTGTTTTGATGGTTTAGACAGGAGCAAGGTTGATTTATGTCATGAATATTGCCTGTGTTTCAGGTGGAAGGCTTTTATCAAGGACACAGATTTGGCAGTGCTCCCTAAATGTAATGAAACACTAGCTTTCTTCTGAAACTTCTGCAGGTTTAGTCCACAATCAGTTCCTCCAAGATGTACATACTTAGCATATCTCAACGCTAAATGCTGCCTACAAGTAAATTAAGTCCCACTTAAACATTCATGCTGCTACAACTGCCCAAAGAGGCAGAACTGTCTTAGAATCATAGAATAGTTTGGGTTGCAAGTGACCTTAAAGATCATCGAGTTCCAGCCCCACCTGCCATAGGCAGGGGCACCTCCCACTACATC
>VZTY01005549.1:13650-26103 GCA_013400935.1 Turnix velox
AGTAGAGGGGCAAAATCACCTCTCTGGACCTGCTGGTCACACTCCTCTTGATGCAACCCAGGATTTGGTTGGCCTTCTTGGCTGCGAGTGCACACTGCTGGCTCATGTTGAGTTTGTCATCAACTGACACTCCCAAGTCTTTGTCTTCAGAGCTGCACTCAAGCCACTCTCCACCCAGCCTGTGTCTGTGCTTGGGATTGCTTCCACCCAGGTATTCCCCTTCATCCTTGGGTGTTTCTTACATCTTCCTTCAATAGAGGTAATTCAACCCTTTTACTCTGCTCTCATGAGATCCCACCAGGAGTTGCTGTGTCCAGCTCTGGAGCCCTCAGCATAAGAGCTGAAACTATTTGAGTCCTTATTGAGCTATTAGAGCTCAATGATGAAACTCTTGGAGAAAGTCCAGAGGAGGCCACAAGGATGATGGAGGACAGGCTGAGAGAGCTGGGGCTGGAGAAAGATCTCAAGGAGACCTCTCAGTGCCTGAAGGGGCTACAGGAAAGCTAGAGGGGCTGTTTGCCAGGGCATGGAGCCACAGGACAAGGGGCAATGGTTTCAAACTACAGCAGGCAGAGTTAGGTCAGACATTAAGAAGTTCTTCCCCATGTGGGTGGTGAGACACTGGAAGAGGTTGCCCAGAGAGGTGGTTGAGGTCTCATCCTATATGCCCTGATTTCTGCAGAAGTGAAACTTGATGTGGACACTTGTAGAAGCTACAAGGTGCTCCATCCAGACCCTTAGTACAGGCTGAACACTCACCCTCAGGTCTCATGAGCACATGGTCCTTGTAACTGATGAAATTTTTACAACAAGTTCTCACTTTTGTGCTTTTCCCAAAACAGTAGGGATGTTTCTATTGAATGTGTCATTTTCTTCTGTGTGATTGCACCTGATCTAGGTTTTTCTGCTCCAGCAGAGGGATTGGACTAGATGGTCCCTTCTAATCCGTGGCATTCTGTGATTCTGTGATCAATATACAGCAAAAAAGCTCGTAGGGTAATCTTGTAGATTAATACATAATACTTTTTGCAGATCAATTAATTTGAGCCTCAGTATGGGTTGGTCTACTCCTAATCATTGTGAAAAGTCACAGACATAGAATCAAAGAATGATTTGAGTTGGAGGGGACCTTAAAGATCATCAAGTTCCAACCCCCCTGCCATGGGCAGGGACACCTCCCACCACACCAGGTTGCTCAATGCCTCATCCAGCCTGGCCTTAAACACCTCCAGGGATTGAGGGGGCATCCACAACCTCTCTGGGCAGCCTCTTCCAGAGTCTCACCACTCTCATAGTCAAGAATTCCTTTCTTTCCTCCAGCTCAAATCTCCCCTCTTCCAATTTGCATCCATTCCTCCTAGTCCTGCCATCCTGGCCCCTATTAAAAAGCCTTTCTTTAGCCCCCTTCCTTCAGGTATTGAGAAGCAAATATAATGTCCCCCCTGAGCCTTCTTTTCTCCAGGCTGAACAACCCAACTCCTCCAGCCTGTCCTCCTAAGGGAGGTGCTCCAGCCCACTCATCATCTTCTTATATGTGTTTATTATATATGTTTAGAGTCCAATTCTTTACTTCCAACCTTGCAAATCACACCAATGCAATGGATCTGGGATGCTTCCAGTAGGCTCCAAAGCCTGCTGACACAGATGAACAAATTCTGAAGTGAAATCTGCCCAACAAAGCCATCCCTGATTTTGAAAGTCATATTTTTCCCTCTTGGGGTGCTCTTTACAGAAAAGGAAGAGTAGATGCTGCAAGTTCTTCACATCAGGCCCTTGCAGAAGGGATTATTTTTTTTTACAGGAAGTTACAACTTCATGAATCTAAGGGGAATATGGTTTGAAGTAGAGCAGGCATTTTCCAGAGGATATTGTGTTGGCTGGCTGCCTGTTATCAAGGAATTGTACAGGATACACGTTCCAAAAGTTTCCTGAAGGAGAAAAGCAGGATGGTTTGGGCTGTCTGGGCAGATCTGAGTCATTTACCTGGTGTCAGGGTGACATCTCAACATTTATGAGAGAAAGAAATGGCAAGTTAGATTTTTATTCCCTGGGGGGATAAAGGAAAGTCTGGCTAAAAGTTAAGACTTCAGATCAGCAGCTTTAATTGTTGTGTTA
Source organism: Turnix velox (assembly GCA_013400935.1). Classification (NCBI taxonomy): domain Eukaryota; kingdom Metazoa; phylum Chordata; class Aves; order Charadriiformes; family Turnicidae; genus Turnix; species Turnix velox. The sequence goes on from VZTY01005549.1 coordinate 15,766, forward strand.
GCTGATATAAGTGAAAATAAATCTATTGTAGAGAGATAGTGTGGAAAGAGGAAGGGTAAGAAAGACAAACATCAAAATATATAAAGTGTTCTTAGGGCACATGCTCCTAACAAACCTTATTTTGGATGATATTGTAGAAATATATCCATCTTAAAAAGAAAGAAGTGGGGCTGGTGAATGTAACAACCTACTCTTTTACAAAATGTCTTTTTTTAAATACAGATTTTAATGTAATGACTTAAGCAACAAAAGCTATTACTCAAATGACAGACCAGTGTGACAAGGCCAAAGAAAGGCTTGAAGTATGTGGAGTGGGGAATTTTCCAGGATTTATAATGTAAAAGCAAGATGCATATTTATTATATAGGGTGGCCATATGTTTCCATTAATGAGAAAGACCAGAGAAAGCTGCTGAAAGCCAAAGAGATAACAGGAAAAATGTTGGGAAGGCATCTTTGAGGGAAAATTAAAATGAAACTTCTGGAGCAGATGGAGACTAAGAGAAACCAATATGTTCCCTAATATATATCCTCAAACATTTTCACTGGAAAATTACCAACTAGAGTCTGGCATTGTGAGGAATTCAAAGCTGTTGGTTCTGCTGGATTTCAGACACTTGATTAGTTTATTGGGAATGGAAAATTTACTGGGACACAGAAGCAGCAAGTTCAGATGTACTTTATGAACTAAAGAAACCATTTTTATGGTAAAAAAAAATCTAGAAAAATAAACTGAGGGAAGAGAAAATATGGTGTGTCGAGATGGATGAGTATAGTTTCCAGTGAATTGTGTATTGATCAATGTTTCTGTCAATAGACATTCCAAAATCAATGGAAAAATCTGAAAACTCATTTCTATATGCTCCAATGGACAAGAAAGAAACCTATCACAAGTCAGCTTCTGTCAAGAGACACACTAATCATTCTGCCTGGTAATGAACTCAGCAATAGCCAAAGGATTGGAGCTGGTAATTAAATGCTGGGTAACTGCAAAAGTGTAATTAACAGAAATGTGGATTGGATTCAGTGAAGCCCATCACGTGATGCCAGGCTCAACAGAAGATAATAAACCCCAGATATGACAGCTGATAGGTCTGATGAGTTTGAGTCATCCCACAGAATGTCAGGGATTGGAAGGGATCTCAAGAGATCATCTAGTCCCATCCCCCTGCCGGAGCAGGAACACCCAGATCAGGTCCCACAGGAAGGTGTCCAGGTGGGGTTTGAATGTCTCCAGAGAAGGAGACCTCACATTCTCTCTGGGCAGCCTGGGACACTCCTTTCTCACCCTCACCCTGACAAAAGTTTTTTCTCCTATTTCTGTGGAAGCCCCTGAGTTCCAGCTTGCACCCACTGCCTCTATCATTGAATGTCACTGAGAAGAGCCTGGCTCCATCCTACTGACATCCTTTCCACATTTATAGGCATGAATGAGGTCATCCCTTACTTTCCTCCTCTCCAAGCTCAAGAGATCCAGCTCCTTCAGCTTTCCTCAGAAGGGAGATGCTCCAATCCCTTCATCATCTCCGTGTCTCTGTGCTGGACTGTCTTCAGCAGTTCCCTGTCCTTCTTCATCTGAAGACCCCACAATTCCAGCTGTGGTCTCACCAGGGCAGAGTAGAGGGGGAGGAGAACCTCTCTCAACCTACTGATTCCACCCCTTCTAATACACCCCAGGATGCTACTGGTCTTGTTGGCCACAAGGGCACCTTGCTGGCTCATGGTCCTCCTGCTGCCCACCAGGACCCCCAGGTCCTTTTCCCCTACACTGCTCCCCAACCCATAGTAGAGTTTGCTGTGGTGTTGGTCTCGTAATCTTGGAGAGGGAGCAAAGGAGGGTGTAGGAGGATGGGGACTTTTCCTGTCCTGAGTTTCATGCAGGTCATGGGAAAATTTGTGAGAAGTTTGTGTCTCTTTTTGGAGGGACTAAACTGATGTAGATAGGGTTACCATTTGAATTCAGGTAGGCAGGAGTAGAACAGTAAGCTTGCAGCATAGGTGCAGGCTTAAAGATGCTTTCTTTCTGGTTTTAGGGATCTGCTGTGCATAGAAACTTCTCCTGAACTGTAAGTCTTCATGTCTCCTCATAATAAGCAGGGGAAAACAGGTATTATTTAGGGATGGTGCTGTCATCTAAACACATATAGATGAATCACATCTATGAGGGCATGAATCATGCTGTAGAAACACTTGTGTGTTGTTTCCATTATAAAAAAGACATTTGAAGGGGACTGGAGTAGGTGTGGGTGCAGATCTGGTTGGATCAGCCCCAGCCAGGCAGTAGGAGGGGTCTTACTTGTAGCAACAAATAAATCTCTCACCATATCACAAAGTGGATGAAAAGCAAAATGTTTTTCTAGTGACCTAGATAAGGCTGGGAGACTTGCATAAGACAGAACTAAACATAATCAGCTGCAAAGTGGGTGAAACACAAAGACCTGTCTTGTGGGGACAAGGAAGGGAAGATTTATCTCCTGACCTTTTATTTAATCTGGCTCGTTCAAGAGCTGTGGGTTTATGGTGTTTAAGTGTTGCTTTCCTGTTCCAATATATACACTTGTGTCCTCCAAAATATACACCTTATTAAACTGAAGAACTTTTGATACCTACTAGTGCCTCTACTTGAAAAAGGAAAATAAAATAGAGATCCAATTCACTCAAAAGTTTTGATTACTTGGAATCTGGTGACACCAAAATAACTTCTACCTTCACCTGGCTTCTAGGAAAGTTCTCTTTCCTTATATCAAGCCTGACTGAGTTATGAAGGAGAAGTGAGGTCTAGAAAAACTTGGTTCTTGCTCTGTAAAAGACTTCTTATGAGTTCTGGGAAGAATTTGGACAAAATTATGGAGCTACCAAGTCTAGCTTCAGTGGTTGAGATTAGTATTTCCACATTTGGAGATGACTGTTGTACAAATAATAGAAGAATGAAAGTCTCAGTTTTAGTTCTGTTTCTGAGCAGCCATTACCCACAATAATAAATAATAATAATAAAAATGCTGTATGTTCAGTTTTGACACACTGCACCTTATTTGCAAAGAGCTGAATAAATATATAAATAGAAAATGTTTACATCATATTTTAAATCAAATTATACTAAGGCTTGTGAGCCCATTTTCTCAGCTCACAGGATGCTCATAAAATATATTGGTTTTAAGCACAGTCACTATTATTCAAAATCAGAATAATATTGGGAATTCAGACTGCATTCTGATGTTCATTTATAAAATCCTTGGTAGTTATAATTTGGACTGCACTGAATAGTTCTGATTGCTTACATGAAAAATTTTACTACTTCTAGTTAAGCTAAGAAGCAGGTCCTTACCCTGGATTCTCTTGAAGAAAACTTTTAAAATTTATCTTAAAATCACAGAATGGTTTGGGTTGGAAGGGACCTTAAGGATTATCTAGTTCCAATCCCACTATACGAGGGTGCTTAATGCCCCATCCTGCCTGGCCTTAAACACCTCCAGGAATTGAGGGGGCATCCAAAACCTCTGTGGGTAACCTCTTCCAGTGTATCACCACCCTCACAGCAAAGAACTTCTTTCCTATATCCAGCCTAAATCTTCCCTCTTCCAGTTTGCATCCATTCCTCCTAGTCCTGCCATCCTGGGCCCTAAACAAAAGTCCTACCCCAGCCTTTCTGTAGCCCCCTTCAGGTCTTGAGAAGCTACCTGAGGTCCTCTCTGGGCCTTCTCTTCTCCAGGATGGACAACCCCAACTCCTTCAGAGGTCCTCAGAGGAACAGAACATTAAAAGCAACAAGAACCTAAGGATGACTGGGAATTGTGCAGTAAGTGATGCCATGCTTTAAAAACAGATCTAATGCTTGCATTGTTGAAGCATAGATTTAGGAAGGATCAGGTTAATAAAATCTTAATTTATACAATCTAAATTTAGCAACCCTTGTGTCTCAGGAGGCATCTACAGTATCACAGAGTCCTAAAGTTGTAGGGGACCTTCAAGGGTCATATAGTCCAACCCCCTGCAGTGGGCAGGGACATCCTGCACTAGATCAGGTTGCTCAGAGCCTCAGCAAGCCTGGCCTTGTGTATCCCTATTTTAAGACAAGACTTCTTTCAAGGGACATCAATGACATTTCCTTCCAGAAGCAACCAGCCAGTTCCATATCATCACCCAGGTGTTCTCATTCCTTTCTTATTTTCTTTCTCATTTCCCACTCCAGCCCAACATACCCAGCACATTATATCACCATGTTTGCTGTGTTCTTTGCATTAGAAAATTGCTCCTGCTAATCAGGAGAAAATACATTTAGCAAACAAGGAATTAAGTGACTGAAAGAAATTTGAATACGTGGTAATTTAATCATCTTCCTATATATTGGCTTTTTTTTTGTTGTTGTTTAGAGCCATAATCATCCTTAATAAAGGAAGAGATCAGAGAGGAAGTAGATAATAGAATCCCACCATTACAGCTTTTAGGGGTGTTACATAGGTCAGGCTAACAACAAGATCATGCTTGTTGCAAACACTCCTAGAAAATGCTAAATAATGACAAAATGTTAAATGTAAAAATCATAACTCTTTATATACACGAGTCATTTTCAGTATCACCACTTTTGGTCATATACTGCTCTTAAAAATAGTGCCACAGATAGATCTGGTCGTGTTTAATTACCAGTTACATTAAAAAACTAATCTTCTTTTAAAGGAGTAAATAAAAGACCAAAGAGAGACAGTGGATTAATCCTTTTTAAAATGAGACTTCTCAACCTGAAACACTTTATGCTCGATATATAGAATCATAGAATGGTTTGGGTTGGAAGGAGCCTGAAAGATCATCTAGTTCCACCCCCCCTGCCATGGGCAGGGATATTTCCCATTACACCAGGTTGCTCAGTGCCTCATCCAGCCTGGCCTTAAACCTCCAGGGACTCAGCGGACATCCACAACCTCTCTGGGCATCCTCTTCCAGGGTCTCACCACCCTCACTGTAAAGAACCTCTTTCTTCTCTCCACCCTAAATCTTCCCTCTTCCAATTTGCATCCATTCCTCCTAGTTCTACCATCCTGGACCCTATTCAAAAGTCCTACCCCAGCCTTTCTGTAGTCCCCTTCCTTCAGGTATTGAGAAGCTATGAGGTTCCCCCTGAGCCTTCTCTTCTCCATGTATATGAATACATGGTTTATACTGAATAATCCCATTTGTTCTCAGTTCTCTTATAAAGCAAGAGAGAAGAGGTGGCACTTTCTTATCTTGCAGCAGTTGAGCATCCAGCAATTTCCAAAATAATTTAAATGATAGCTAAGTCTGAAACTTTCCCTCCACGCCAAACAAACAAACCTAAAGTCACTAATATTTTCTTTATAAAATCCTGAAGATGGGTGAGGGAGCAAAGATATTTCTGGGAAAAATGATGCACACTTCAGAATATGATTGTTTTCACTGAAAATATAAAAGATAATATATAGCATCAAAAACTTGCCAGCTAATTCCAGCTTGTAACTTTGCGGTATTCTCTGTGGATGTATTTGCTCTTCAGTCATCTGGCTGGATGCTGGTGTAGATGTATCTTATTTAGCTTTCAATTGGCCCTAATCTATCTGCTTCTCATTAAAAGAAATCCCAACATGTGAAGTGCAGAGCTATAAGAGGATTGTCAGTATTCCAAGGTACACGGTCTGGAGCTTTAGGCTGGACCCAGGCCAGTGACCAGGGTCAGGGAGTGAGCTAGGATGAAATTTTAAATACTCACAGAATTCAATGCCTTGGCTAAGCATTGTTTACCTTGGGATGTGAGGGGTTTTTGTGAAGTACTGATGCAGGAGGACCATTTTGAAGCTGCTTTGAAGATCTATAGAGGTTGCCTCCATACCTTGGATGCATAGCTCAGACAGGAGAGCATCAGAGCTCTAATCTGAGGGTCAAGGATTTAAGTCTACAAAGCTTGTCAGAGCTGGTTGGACTTGATAGTCTGAAGGCTCCTTTCAAACCTAGATGGACCTCATAGTAACTTCTCAGTACCTGAGGGGGTCATACAGAAAGGCAGGGGAAGGACTTTTTAATATTTTATCAGATGGGAGGACTAGAAACAATGGATGTAAATTGGAAGGGGGTAGATTTAGAAGATTTAGAAAGAAATTCTTTACAGTGAGGGTGGTGAAACACTGGAAGAGGTTGCCCAGAGAGGTTGTGGATGCCCCCTCTCTGGAGGTGTTCAAGACCAGGCTGGACAAGGCACTGAGCAGCCTGATCTAGTGGGAGGTGTTCCTGCCTAAGGCAGGGGGGTTGGAACTCGATGATCTTTAAGGTCCCTTCCAACCCAAACTATTCTGTGATTCTATGATTATGATCTGTCCTGTATCACTTATTCTCTTTGGGAAAGGGAATACGTTGGAAACATGTTCAGAAAAACACAGCATTCACTCTAAGTTCTAGACTATTTCCATTTGTTCCTCTCTAATTGGGTGAAAAATGCATTTCAATCACTTAAGCAACTGAATATCAGATTTTGAAAGGACCATCTTTCACTTACTTTAGTCACCAAGTCAAGGGAGATAATTTTGCCCCTCTACTTGACTCTGGTGAACCCTAACTGGAATCAGTTCTGGAGCCCTCAACATAAGAAGGACATTGAGCTGTTGGAGCAGGTCCAGAGGAGGCCCAAGAAGATGATGAGAGGGTTGGAGCACCTCCCAAATGAGGACAGGCTGAAGGAGTTGGGGCTGTTCAGCCTGGGGAAGAAAAAGCTGGGGGGAACCTCATAGGATATTTTCAATACTTGAAGGGGGATACAGAAAGGCTGGGGTAGGACTTTTGAATAGGGTCCAGGATGGCAGGACTAGGAGGAATGGATGCAAATTGGAAGAGGGAAGATTTAGGGTGGAGAGAAGAAAGAAGTTCTTTGCTGAGAGAGTGGTGAGACACTGGAAGAGGTTGCCCAGAGAGGTTGTGGATGCCCCCTCAGTTCCTGGAGGTGTTTAAGGCCAGGCAGGATGAGGCACTGAGCAACCTGGTGTAGTGGGAGGTGTCCCTGCCCATGGCAGGGGGGTTCAAACTGGATGATCTTGAAGGTCCATTTTAACCCAAACCATTTTGTGAGTCTATGAATATGTGAAACCTATAAGCAAATATTCCAGTGAACAAACCATAAACATTAACCTCTAAAGTCACAAATTATACTCACTGTGTATTCTGAGATACTAAACTTTCTAACTTCTCTATTGAAAATTGTGTCTCTCAATGCCTCTGATAATGATGAAGTCTCAAACTCAAGGAATAATTTGTTTCCAAGGGTTTTCTTTGTTAAATCCACCATGAAGGACCTGAACCATTTTTTTTTTTGTTGAATGTAGGTTCCTTTTCACATCATTTTTCTGGTCTATGACTTCTTTTAGCTAAATTAAGTTAACCAGCAGTATTTCTGGTCTCAAGAAAACGCTTATCACTCTCTAATGAAAGAGAATTACTAGCTGCAGTTTGTACTGTTTAGCTGCCAAAACCCAATCCAAAACATGATTTATGAAGACAGTTTTGCTCTGAGGCTCTTTTTCAGCCCTACCCTTTATGCCTGGGTGAGAATTTCTAAAGCAGTGAAACATTAGAAATTATTTATCCTACGCTTTTTAGGTAAGACTTTTTTTTTTTAATTCTAAAACCTCAGCAAACTAAACAATTCTTGATTTAAGTTGCACAAATGATCAATTCATTTAATTTACAGGAAAATGGCTGACTGTTAGAGCAGAAATGACCAACTTGGAATGACTATTGTTTTAATACAAGCCATAAAGTGCAGGCAGCAAATAGTTGCAAATTTTCTTTTCTTTTTCAAGAAAATTGCATATTTCCCTTGATTTATTAATTTCTAATCCACTTTCACGTGGCCAGAAGTGAAGCCATTAACATAACACTTCATTTTCTAAGTTAATAAATGTGGTCTCTAATGCACTTCTCTCTCGTGTGCATTTAGGCATACAATTAAAGAGCACAAGCACGCAGTTGATAATGGAACAATGCCTTCTTAAAACCAAAATTCACCTCCTAATCAATTCACCAGGAAGTCATCTTGAAGTAATTTTTTAAAGGGACACTTCAAAAGCTGGAAGATATGGATACTGATCTGTCATTGAGCAACCAAACGAGCTGATGTTCACTTGTGAGGATTTTGGTTTGTATTTTCATCATCTTTTCATGAGTTTGGTTTGTTTTTAAAGCTTGGCATCACTTCCTGCACAAATTCCCAATCACTCTTAGGTTTTTCTTGCTTTGAATGTTCTGTTCCTTATGGGGACAGGCTCAAGGAGTTGGGGTTGTCCAGCCTGGAGAGGAGAAGGCACAGGGGGAACCTCATATTAACTTCTCAATACCTGAAGGGGGCTACAAAAAGGCTGGGGTAGGACTTTTGAATAGGGTCCAGGATGGCAGGACTAGGAGAAATGGATGCAAATTGGAAGAGGGGAGATTTAGGCTGCAGAGAAGAAAGGATTTCTTTCCTGTGAGGGTGGTGAGACCCTGGAAGAGGTTGCCCAGAGAGGCTGGATGAGACATTGAGCAACCTGGTGTAGTGCGAGGTGTCCTATGGCAGGGGGGTTGGAACTAGATGATCTTGAAGGTCCATTTTAACCCCAACCATTCTATGATTCTATGTTACCTTTACATTTTATCACCTGTGCCTAGAAACTTACTTAATTCTCAACAAATACCCTGGGAAATGTTTCATTAAGAGTCAAAAACACTTGAGGAAGGTAAAACCAAGCAAAGATCCTTACTGTCAAAACACACAACTTTTTTAGTGTGTTATTCACTGCAGTGTTGCCCAGTAGTCCCATTTCAGCCTACCTTCAACTACAAAAAGCCATCATAAAGATGTTCATGTTAGCAGCACTGGTTTGATTTATATTATCTAACAATGTCTTCCTGCAATCACACTTCATAACTATTTCTTCCTCTTTCCAGTCCACTGGAATATAATTATAGGTTGCAGCTAGAGCTGTTTCAATGTGCTGCTTTGTAGTGCAATGTTGCTTAATAAAGTATTTTCAGTTTACAATCAGAAGAATGCAGTTCTGCAGGAATACAAGCACACACGCATATTTTCCACACACATCTGATCTTGTCTGACCTAGAAAACTCCTCCTGGGCAAGTAATTTTTTATCTTTCTATTTGAAAGCTGAGAATAGCAGTGTTTTCCAAATGGTTTCAATCCTGGCTGAGTGAACCTCTCACGTGCAGCCATGTCCCAAAATCAGCCCAAAGTCTGATAGAAATAATCCAAGAGGGAGATCTGGGGTAAATATGTAGCCTTTTTGTACTTTTGAGTTGTTGATGGAATACCTATGGTAGGATTCAGCTTGATTTTTGAGCTACTTTTATGAATATAATTAAACATAGAATCATAGAATGGTTTGGGTTGGAAGGGACCTTAAAGATCATCCAGATCCGAACCCCCTGCCATGGGCTGGGACACATCCCACTACACCAGGTTGCTCAATGCCTCATCCAGACTGGCCTTAAACACCTCCAGGGATCGAGGGGGCATCCACAGCCTCTCTGGGCAACCTCTCCCAGTGTCTCACCACCCTGACTGTCAAGAACTTTTCTTCTCTCCAGCATAAATCTTCCAAATCTTTCCAATTCATCCTAGTCCTGCCATCCTGGACTCCATTCAAAAGTCCTACCCCAGCCTTTTTGTAGCACGCATCAGGTATTGAGAAGCTCCTATGAAGTCCCCCCTGAGCCTTTTCCTCTCCTGGCTCAACAACCCCAACTCCTTCAGCCTGTCCTCATTTGGGAGGTGCTCCAACCCTCTCATCATCTTGGTGGTCCTCTTCTGGATCCCATCCAAGAACTCAATGTTCTTCTTATGTTGAGAGTTCCAGAACTGGACACAGTAACTCCAGTTGGGTTCTCACCCATAGTAGAGGGGCAAACAAACAATTAATGAACAACTGCAATTAGAAATAAGGAAATACCAATGAGATTCTCAGGAAAAAAACAAACAAAAAAAGGCAGAAAGGACTGTCTGATGATTTCTAGATCCATCTGTGCAAAGCAATAAGACACAGGTTTCTGTCTGTTCCCTTCACTGAACAGTTAAATTCCCTTCTTGCAGAAAAAAGAGCAGTGCGACAGTAAATCTCTGTCTGTTCTTTATGCACAGACAGAAACAGGGCAGAATATGTGGGAATTATATGTTAACTTGAATCTGTCCTCTAAATGAATCTATGGCTTTCCCTACCAAGCAGGGTCATACTTCAAATGCAGTGATTTAAAATTAAAGTTGGGGGGGTGAGGGGGAAGATGCTAAACTCAAAACCAAGACCAAAGGAAACCTCAACCCGTAGCCCAGGAAGTGTGGAAATCACAGAATCACAG
>VZTY01005551.1:0-23576 GCA_013400935.1 Turnix velox
GGTCACACTTCTCGTGATGCAACACACACTGTTGAGTTTGTTTGGGATATACTGAGACAGCACACAAAGTACTGGAGAAAAGCATAGAAAATAAAAGCTTAAAAAAAAATAGAAAAGCCAGATCCAGCAGCTTTCCATTAAGGGACTTGCCAGCCAGCCAGGAACCTCTTGAAGGGATGCTGGCTAGCTGTTTTATTAAGTGTGACAAAGTGATGGGAGGTGTGTGGGGGGGGAGCTCCTATGTTAATAAGTTGGAAAAGCAGTGCTTGCTGTTCCTTTTGCCTGAGTGTCTCAGGGAAAGTGGAATTAATTCATGGCATATGCTCCCAGCAGCTGTGGTGGTGACCCCGAGCAGCGGCAGCTCCGTGCCAGGCAGCAGGAGCCAGAGCCCACGTTCTCTCTGCTCTCTCAAGCCTTGCTCCTGGCCAAGAGTGGGGGGTTTGTGGCCATTCCAGTGAGTGCCCACCCAACCTGTCTGCTGGGCCAGATGGGATGTCTCAGGATCTTACCCTCTAAAGGAGACATGTTCTAGACTTGGGAAGGAGAAGGGGATGTTTGGATAGAAGAGATCCAGTTCAAGCAGAAGCTGACCCAAGGTTATCCCAAGCTGTCTTAATTCCTCCCCAAACATCCTCTGACCAGGTCCTCCCTTCTCCAGCCATCTCTGGCTCTGTGCCTTGCTGTGACTCCTTTGTCTCCCTCTTCCTTCTTTCCCTCTGCCTTTCTGTGGATGATTTGATCCTCTCTTTGACAAAAAGGACACAGGTTATATTTGCTGCTAGAGGTGAGATTTCATTCTCTGATTAATAACTTCCCACAGGTTGTTTCCCCTCATCTGACCTGCATCTTGGCCAGGAGGTAGCTGTAGCTGGTCCAGGTGGGTGCACAGTGTTGTTTCCAGGCTGCAGCTATTTTTGCCTGTGCTTTGTACTCTGAGTGTGAGCTTTCCCTTGGGAAAGGGCACCCAGAGCCAACCCTCCACTGGCTGCTCTTTCTTTGGCTAAATACTTCTCCCCTTTTGGACAACTGCCCAGGATATGGGATAGTTTCCTTGCCTGGAGAGATCATAGAATCAGAGAATAGTTTGGCTTGGAAGGGACCTTTAACTACCATCTTTCTAAAACCCCCTGCCATGGGCAGGGACACTTCCCCCTACACCAGGTTGCTCAGTGCTTCATCCAGCCTGGCCTTAAACACCTCCAGGGATTGAGGGGGCATCCACAGCCTCTCTGGGCAACCTCTTCCAGTGTCTCACCATCCTCCAGATAGGAGAGACCAGGGCAATGTGTGATCCCCAGACAGAGATGCCCCCTGTGCTGCTCCTGTGCTCTCCCAGCATCAGCCCTCACACCTCAGTAGCTTCTTCCACCCATGTTCCCTTTCAAAATGTGATATCCCAGTTCTCCTATGGTGAGTCAGGGCACTATGAAGGATCCATGACTGGCTGCCCATGGTTTTTCTGGAGGACAACCTGCACCTTGCAGTCACAGCTGGGGAGCATCCTGGTCACTTGAGTCATGAATGCTGTATGACATAGAGCTCCTCAGCCCATTAATCCCTGCCACAGTCCCCAGGGACACAGAGCCTTCCCTCCTCATGCCCTGCTACCCAAACCTGCCCCCTCAGGCAGACATAACTGGAGCCAGAGCAGCTCTGGGCCACGGGGCCTCTTATCAGGCTCCATCTCCTGTCATTTTCAGGACTACTTCATTATCCTTTTATTAGCCCTCTTCTCCTGCTTATCGTTATTAATAATCACTCTGGATCGGCTGGAGTGCTGACAGCTGCCCCTTGTCTATTCTTTCTGTCTATTTTAATCCTTCCTGCTTATCTGGAATAAACCTGATCCTTTTTCTTTTAATTAAAGAAATTTAGTCAGCCAGCCCCTCCTCCACGCAGAGATAAGGCTGATCCACACCGGTGATAGGCAGAGAGCAGGGGAAAAGTGCAGATTACTGCCTGACACTGCTTTCCACATCCCAAACACATGGGATGGCAGAGCAGAGGCTGGAAAGGATTAGGGTGCACATGTGTGGGGGAAGCCAGGCCATGCATTGGGTCACTCTGGGCGTCATAGGATCATAGAATCATAGAATAATTTGGGTTGGAAGAGACCTTAAAATCATCTAGTTCCAACCCCCTGCCATCTTCCCACTACATCAGGCTGCTCAGTGCCTTGTCCAGCCTGGCCTTAAATACCTCCAGGGATTGAGGGGGCATCCACAACCTCTGTGGGCATGTGAAAGTCTCTCTTTCAGATGATTAGGGTTAAGTTGAGGTGCTTATGAGGGAGCTGCCACATCTCTGTGGCTCAGCAGATCCTTTAAGAAACTTGTGATTCTATTTGTCACAAGCAAAAACTGTGCAGGGTGACATTTGCACTGTGGGTTGCGTGTGGAATGTCCTGCTGCTCACACAAAATCTTTTCATTGTTGTTTGATGCTGAACAAAATGTTTGAAAGATGAGAAGACACTGGGTTCATTTGCCTGAAGTGACGCAGGAGTGACCCATCAGAGCTTTTATTATCTGACCCTGCTCCTTCAGCCAAAGTCACCTCCTTCCCTCTATCCCTCCCCCCATCCAAGTAAGGAAAATTCTCAGGATGTTTTTTTGGCCCTGAAATGATGAGGGTCACCATTTTTGGTGTTGTGGGACGTTTTGAATCAGCCAAAAGAGATGGTCCAGGGGATAGGCTGGAGTCTTGCTTTGATCAGCTCAGCAGAACTACTCCCAAAGCCTGAGAAGAACCTTGGCAAACTGCCAAAGAATTTGGTCCAAGTCAAGCAACCTTCTCAGTGCTTTGAACTCCAGAGGCAAAATGGAGTTAAGCTCGTGGCTCCTGGTAGCCTGTTGGGGTGACTACAGTTTGGGCTGTTGTAGCTGTACCTGAGTGCACTCAGAGCTCATCCAGATAGCAGGCTATCAGAGGGATGAGAAGCAACCTGGATGTGCCCAGCTGGCCGTGGTGTCTCCACTTCTTCAGGGATCCAAGTTGTCTCTTTTAAAGCCATCTCTGGCACTGTCCCTCTGCATTGCTCTGTGCTTCATAGAGAAGCCAACCTCATGAATTTCAACAAGGCCAAGTGCAAGGTCCTGCACCTGGGCTGGGGCAATGCCAGGCACAGACACAGGCTGGGTGGAGAGTGGCTTGAGTGCAGCCCTGAAGAGAAGGATTTGGGTTGTCAGTGGATGAAAAACCACCAGTTTGTGCTTGCAGCCCAGAAGCCAATCCAGTCCTGGGCTGCATCAAGAGAAGTGTGACCAGCAGGGCAAGAGAGGGGATTTTGCCCCTCTACTGAGCTCTAGTGAGCCCCCACCTGGAGTTACTGTGTCCAGTTTTAAAACCTTCAGCACTCAGAGGACATTGAGCTGTGGGAGAGGGGCCAGAGGAGGCCACCAGGATGATATGAGGGACTGTAGCACCTCTGCTGTGAGGGCAGGCTGGGAGAGATGGGGGTGTTGAAGCTGGAGAAGATAAGGCTGTGGGGCTGCTTCCTAGTTTCCTCCCTGTGCCTGAAGGGGCTCCAGGAAAGCTGGGGAGGGGCTGTTTGTCAGGGCATGGAGATATAGGATGAGAGGCAGTGGTTTGAAACTAGAGCAGGCCAGGGTTAGATGAGACATGAGGATGAAGTTCTTCCCCATGAGGGTGGTGAGACACTAGAAGAGGTTACCAGAGAGGCAGTAGAGCCCTCATCCCTGGAGACATCCAAGGCCAGGCTTGCTGAGGCTCTGAGCAACCTGATGTAGTGCAGAATGTCCCTGCTCACTGCAGGGGGTTGGAGTACATGGGCTTGGAATGTCTTTTCCAGCCTATGATTCTGTGATTCTAGGAAGTGTATCTCTATCTGGGTCATGCTGGATACATCCCATTCCTTGTCTGGATGAGTCTCCGTGCCACCTAGACCATACCTTTATCTCACCAGCTGGGTGGGTTCTGTCCTTTTTGGCCCAGGGAGCTGTTTGTCTGTCTGTACAATGTGCACACACTCCAGTGAGGGCTGAGCCGGGGAAGTATTTATGGCAATTAAAATGTTTTGCCTGGGAGCTGTTTTGGGGCTTTTTTGAAGTGAGGATTTTCAGACTTCAAGGTGTTAACAGTCCCTCTAAACGGTTTTGTTTTTTAATTGCAGCAAATGACTGTGGAGCCATTAAACATTCGCCTCTCTGCAGTTGTTTCTAAGCCCTTTCAGTCCTTCTTCTATTTATTCTGTTTAATTCAGTCAGGTAGCTTCAGGGCAGTGAAGATCAATACTTTACTTTGATAGAAAAGAGTCAGGTTTGAAACACAGAGATAAAACTGACACATTTTGTATAAATTTAATTAAAAATGCACCTTTAGTGGCTTGTTGCAAGCACAAAGCCAGCCCCTCCATCCAGCTATCTCTGTGTCTCCCTCTCTGTCTCTCTCTCTTCCCTTTCTTGTTCCTAACAGGAAGATCTCTGAATCTGCTTCACCAACAAAGCACCTCGTTTTATGATTTTTTTTTTGTCTTGAAAGTTTAGCACTGAGGGAGGAGGACGGAAGGGATGTGAAATTCTAAACAGACCTTCTGCTCTCTCTGCTCCTCTTCCTTTGGGTGGGGGGGACAGGGAAGGAGCCATCTCCCTTTTGGGGGGAAGAGGGGTACGAGGCAAAATGTTGTGGGTTTTTTTGAATTTTTTTTTTTAAACCCAGCAGATTGGACACCCTGGGGCTCTTTCCATTTGGATCTGTAGCTTTCCTCCCCCCCCCCCTTTCCCCTTTTTGCTTTGTTAAAATGAGAATTATTTTTCTGACTACATGTGCATCCCTGATCCCACTAGGATAGTGCTGGCCACAAGGCAGTCTTTATTCTCTCTTTCTTTTTCCTCCCCTGCCTGCTCACAACTCCCCCCACTCCCTCCCTTTCCTTTCCTTCATTTCTTCCCTCTCCCTCTTTCCCTAACCCTGCTGCCAGTGGGGACATTTGTCTTGTGTTTTATAATCTGGCCCCTTCACCCCCTTTTTCCTGCATCTCTCTCAATCCTGTTTGCCTGGGTTCATTTTTCACTTGAGTGCCTTCCCTCTGCTCTGGCCTCCCCCTGTTCAATGCCAATAAAACACACACAACACGGGTAGAACAAGGTGCCAGGGCTCAGGGTGACGAACAGCTCACACCCCACTCTACACCCACGGCTGTAAATTGGCCCCTCCTAACCCTCCCACACCTCCCAGGGATGGTGGCTTGGCCAGATTCAGGTGAAACATGGGATGGGATGGAGGGGAACCAGCAGGAATTTGGACACCAACCACTCCTTCCAGCCCTGACTGCCATTTGGAGTTGTGGAATTGTGGGATTGTGGTCTCTGCATCCTGAGGGATCAGGGACCTGCTGGAAAATGAGGATTGTGCAGCAAAGGGGTGCAAACCTCCTTCCTGACCACAAAAACTAGTTATTGAAATCATATTTAGTAGCTGAGGGTCTCAAGGTTTGTTCCATCCGTGCTGCTCTGGGTGGGTTTTAAAGGGAAAGGGTGACAGTTCCCAAGGGTCACTCTCTTCCCAGGGGACAGAGCAGGGTGGGCAACTCTGGCCAGGAAACACATCACTGGAGTGTTGTGTCCAGTTCTGGAGTCCTCAACATAAAAAGGACATTGAGCTGTTGGAGCAGGTCCAGAGGAGGCCATGAAGATGGTCAAAGGGCTGGAGCAACTGCCTTATGAAGACAGGCTGAAGGAATTGGGGTTGTTGAGCCTGGAGAAGAGAAGGCTCAGGGGAGACCTCAGAGGAGCTTCTCAATCCCTGAAGGGGGCTACAGAAAGGCAGGGGAAGGACTTTTTAATAGGATATGTGATGGCAGGACTATGAATAATGGATGTAAATTGGAAGGGGGTAGATTCAGGCTGGATATAAGAAATTCTTTATTGTGAGGGTGGTGAGACACTGGAAAAGGTTGCCCAGAGAGGTTGTGGATGCCCCCTCAATCCCTGGCGGTGTTTAAGGCCAGGCTGGACAAGGCACTGAGCAGCCTGATGTAGTGGGAGGTGCCCCTGTCCATGGCAGGGGGTTTGGAACTTGATGATCTTTAAGGTCCGTTCCAACCAAAACTATTCTGTTTCTATGAAAGTTCTGTTGAGACTGAAAAAGTTCTTGAGGATCTTCTTCTTGAGTTAATTTGTGCCAGTAGTACACACTCCTTTCTCTTGTGCTGACAGGAGGCTGTGCTTCAGCTACAAGAGGACACATTTGATAATTAACAATGTGTTTTGTCATTGTTAGTTGTGCTTTAACTTGCAAGTATGAATGGAAAACACTCATCTTTGCACTGCCCTGTTCCTCAACCCCTACCCACCTCCCTTCTCTGATGTTCAGCCTGTTCTTCACCAGCAGGGAGGTTCCTTGCTGAGGTGAGGATGTGCTGAGGTTACTCCTGTCAGTCTGTCTGCACAACCCTGGCTGGACCATCACTTCCAGCCCTTCTGGGTGTTTGGGTGAGGTGAGAGCTGAGAGCTGAGGGCTGGTTTCTCAGTGGCAGTGGCAGGAATGAGGTTGTGAGGCATGTGGGGCACTTCTGCAGACAAACTCCCACGTCTTGTGCCTTTAATCACGGCAAATAAAAGTTAGTAAAGAGGCAGAGGATGCCAGGCTTTTGTGTTCTGCCAGCGGAGCTGCTCCGGCGCCGCAGCCCGTGCCGGTAATTGCAGGCAGGAGCCTCTTTGTGTTAAAATGGCATCGGTAATTGAAACGGAATTCACAATCAGGACCTGCAGGCAACTGCTTGGTGGAAGAAGAAACAAAGATCGTTTGGGTCACATCTTTTGTAATTTGTGTTTAATAATCATTCCAGTAGGTACATACAAAGGGAGAGGAGACATGAGAGGCAGCCTGCTCTCTCCCTCCTCCTTGCACACTCTGCCTCTCAGCCTTCCCACCAAGGGGAAGGGAGGATACTCTAGGGACCCCAGCACCCTGCAGAGAGGGGGGGAGCCTGGTGGGGACCCCCACACCCAACTGGGATGGGCTGAGGATGTGGGAGAGCTTCTGGCTGCCTCCCACAGCAGCTCAAGGGCTGATGTGTGAGGCTGAGCCAGGGCCAAGCAGTGACAGCCAGAAGGGGACAATGACTCCTCCTGACTGTGTTAAATTGGGTGTTCAGGTTTTGGGGTTGTGGTCAGGCTGAGGATCGATTGATGGCCCCAAGTGCTGGCTCTTGTTCAGTGGGTCTGGCTGACACTGAGCTTCAGAGGGCACACTCCACTCACTGCCAGGTCCTTGTGTTCTCTTTGCCAAAAGCAGCAACCTCTGGTATCCTCTGGTGGGCTCCTGCAGTTGGGTCTGGACAGCTGTGTTCTAAGGAAGTCAAGCTAGACTAGATATAGGAAAGAAATTCTTCATGGTGAGCGTGGTGAGACACTGGAAGAGGTTGCCCAGAGAGGCTGTGGATGCCCCCTCAATCCCTGGAGGTGTTTAAGGCCAGGCTGGACAAGGCACTGAGCAGCCTGATGTAGTGAGAGGTGTCCCTGCTTATAGCAGGAGGGTTGGAACTAGATGAAGTCCCATTCCAACCCAAACTATTCTATGTTTCTAGAGCAAAACCAACCCAAATTTCTTCTTCAGTGATAAAACTGAGACACCAACACTTGTATTTCTAATGCCAAATCCAGCCACATCAAACACACACCTAATGAATTGCAGACTTCAAGTATATTTGGGGGAACAAACAGCCCTGGTTACCTTCAATGTATTGTTACAGCCTCAGTGGGATGCAGCATGCTGGCTTCTTTCACACAATGTGTATTTTCCTGTTGACCTGGGGACAAGCTTCATTGTGACGATACAAAGGAAACATCTCTGATGTCCAGCAGCATCCCTGTGCTCTGTATTGATGCTATAACCTCCTGCTTTCCCTTGCATCTCTTCCTGAAGCAGCTTCTGGCAGCTCAGCCTTTCACAGTTGTTGCCCATGGCCAGGAAGAGCATCATCTGTCAGCTACATCTGGAGCTGCCATCCTGCCTTCTCCCTGGAAGCCCACGGGGTCCTCAGCAGAGGGCCTGAGC
Source organism: Turnix velox (assembly GCA_013400935.1). NCBI lineage: Eukaryota > Metazoa > Chordata > Aves > Charadriiformes > Turnicidae > Turnix > Turnix velox. Next base: position 8,019 of record VZTY01005551.1, read on the forward strand.
TGCAGTTGTGACAGGCAAAAATTTAGGCTGGGGAAAGGTAATTTGACTTATTTTAATTTTAATGGCTATTACAAGGAAGAATCTTGCTAAACTGAAGTGCCAACATCCTCATTTTTCTTCAGGTTTGGCATCCTCCTGCTCAAATGTTATTAGGATCTTAGAATAGTTTGGGTTGGAACGGACCTTCGAGATCATCAAGTTGCAACCCCCTGCCATAGGCAGGGGCATTTCCCACTACATCAGGCTGCTCAGTGCCTTGTCCAGCCTGGTCTTAAACACCTCCAGGGATTGAGGGGACATCCACAACCTCTCTGGGCAACCTCTTCCAGTGTCTCACCACCCCCACAGCAAAGAATTTATTTCTTCTCCCCAGCCTGAATCTCCCCTCTTCTTGTGTTGAGGGCTCCAGAACTGGACACAGTAACTCCAGGTGGGGCCTCACCAGAGCCCAGTAGAGGGGCAAAATCCCCTCTCTTGCCCTGATGGTCACACTTCTCTTGATGCAGCCCAGGATTTGGTTGGCTTCTGGGCTACAAGCACACACTGGTGGCTCATGTTGACTTTGTCACCCATTGAGACCCCCAAATCCTTCTCTTCAGAGCTTCACTCAAGCCACTCTCCACCCATCCTGTGTCTGTGCTTGGGATTGCACCAACCCAGGTGCAGGACCTGCCTGGAGATGTGCCATTTTCTTTATTTTCTCTGCTCCCCAGCCTTCCTTCCTTCCTTCTCTCCTCCCATCTGTTTGTTGAATAATTCCTGGCTAAGTAACTTTCTCTGCTCAGCCCCCAGGCCGGGGCACGGGGACTTGCCCCCTCCTCCTCCCTGCCTGTCCAGGGGGCTTTTGAACATGTGTTTCTGGGAGGCAGACACCAGCTGGCTGGGTGACATTTGCATAGTCAGCTAAAAACCCCCTGAGCTGAGCTGGGGACGTCTGGAGGAGCCCATGGCAGGATGGAGGGAAGAGCTGGTCAGCTCGGGGTCAGCTGGAACAGATTTCCAAAGGAATGGACAGATGGTGAAAGGAGATGAAGGGGGGCAGCATGCAAAGGCTTCTAAACCAAATAAATAAATCACTGGATGCAGTAGGGGAATAAGTGACCAATGTGGATGGCAAGCACTGTGCTGCTTCCTCCAGAACCCATGGGGTGAATGGATGGGGTGAGTGTGGCCTCCTGTTGCCCTTGGTGGCAAGGAGGGTAGTAGGGTGGACCATGGAAAGGGGCAGGGAGGGGTGTGGGGCTCTGTAAGGTCCCAGCACTATGAAGCAGCAGCAGGGAGCTGGAGGAACCCTGTTACAGGACCTCCATCCAGGTGCCAGCAGGATGGAGGTGTTTAAGGCCAGGCTGGACGAGGCAGTGAGCAACCTGCTCTAGTGGGAGGTGTCCCTGCCCATGGCAGGGGGGTTGGAACTAGATGATCTTTAAGGTCCCTTCCAACCCAAACCATTCTATGTGAGGACAGACCCCCTCCCACAACTCAGACACACTCTACTTTCAAGGCAACCCCAAGCCTGTGGGATTTGTGCAGCCTCAAGCACAGGGTGCCCTCATGATACCAACCCTCTCTTCTCACCCTTTCTCCCTGCTGCCGGCTCACTTCTCCTTCCTTTCCAGATAATTGGGCTGCCAATAATGAAGCTATCTGTACAGATTTGCTCCTACAAGGACGTGTCTTTGCCATTCCAGAGTAACAGCAAAACAGTTTATTTACGAGCCCCTGTGCTGCCTTTGCTGCTCATCAGCCTTCCCTGCTGCCTGCTTGGCTTCCTGCACTCTCCCAACTGCACAGCTCCCTCCTCAGCTGCACAAATCACCTGCTGTCTTTAAAAATCCTTGTCTTTAAAACCACGGGTTTTCCCCTAAACCACAGGAGTGTCTGAACCTCTCCTGGGCTTATCCCTTCCACAGCCCAGCAGCAGCTCCTGGGGGTTTTCCCATTACATGCCCTTTTTTCTTCAATTATTCTTCAGGAGTAGTGGAAATGCATTTGTGTTATTTTTAATGCATTTTTATGTGGTTTTCTTTTTTATTTTGCCTTTTTTTGATGGTTGCTTTTTTTTTTTTTTCCCTCTTTATCCCTCTGTTTCTGAGGCTGTTGCCTGCTAGGTGCTAAATCCTTTCCTGAGGGACACAAACACATGTTCCTTGTCGTGACTGTGGGCAGACAGATGTTAGAGGAGTGTACGAGGAAGATTGTCACCAAGGGCCAACTGCCATGGAAGGGCAATTCCACATAAACTCCCTGTGTGGATGATCCTGCTCCACAGAGGTGAAGGGGATTTGTACATTAAGCAAAACCATTAGTGTCCCAATGGCCCTGTTGCCCCAAGTGGTCTCACCTGGGAATCATAGAATGGTTTGGATTGGAAGAGACCTTAAAGATCATCAAGGTCCAACCCCCCTTCCATGGGCAGAGACATCCCACACTTGATCAGGTTGCTCAGAGCCTCATCCTGGCCTTGGAAATCTCCAGGGATGGGACCACAACCACCTCTCTGGGAAACCTCTTCCAGTGTCTCACCACCCTCAAGTCCTTCCATTTTTCCCCCCAGTTTGCCTCTACGCAAGTTCCACACTCCCCTCTTCCCCCATCTCCTACCTCTGCCCCACACCAACCCTTTTCCAGCCCATTTTCCCCCCAGTCCGCCACACCTGGGCTCCACTGGAGACTCCTCCCCTCCCCAACAGTTCCAAATAATCCCCTCCATCCACTCTCCTATTTAACACCAGCTAGGAAGGGTTGTAGCCTCCATTTTCCTTCCTCCATAGGGCCTGAGGGATGCTCCTCCTGGTGTCTCTGCTGCAGGACATCACTGGTGAGTTGTATTTTTCAAGGGGACACAGTGGGAGGAGAAAGGCTGGGAGCCTGCTGGCCCCACAAGTGGTTAGGCAGGGGGAGGGTGGTGGGTTTGTGTTTCCAGTTCTTGTCTTAATGCTCTGTGGGGTTTGCCTGAGGTCAGATGTTTAGCAAGAGTGTTGTGATATAAGGATAAGGAAGAGGGAGAAGTTTGTAAGAAGGACTAAGAGTGCCTTTGCAGAGGCAGCTACTTGCAAAAACCCCAGAGCTCAGTGATTATCTCATTATATTTCAAGTGTTGTGGTTTCACGTGGTTTTCTTTCAGAGAGGGGGCATCCACAATCTCTCTGGGCAACCTGTTCCACTGTCTCACCATCCTCACAAAAGAAGTAGTAGCTGTTATTAGAGCTCACTAAATATGAAGCAAAATGTAGTGTTGTTGTTTTTCAGAAAGTCTTGAATTTGGTCCTCAGGCCCTTGTTTATGGCTCAGAAATGTTTACAGGCCTGTTGGGATTTCATCAGAGCAACTTGCAAATCCCTGAAGCTTCCTAAATTCTCACAGGGGAGGCTCTTCTGTCTCGGGTAGAGGCTGTTTTGTTGTTCTGTGTTTGCCCTCTAAGCAGGGAAGTGAAACCCTCAGCACGAGTGTCCCCTGCAGCTGCCAAAAGGCTGCATTTCTGCTGTGCTGGGACACATGTAGGTCACATGCACTCCTCTGTCTGGATGTTTGTCCCCTCTGAGGTTTGCTGCCACTAAATGTCTGAAATGCCATCAAGGAAGTGTGCAAGAGAAGAGAAAGGAGGTGTGTGCTAGCTGTCTCTGCACGTGTGTGTGTGCACATGTTATCCACAGACCCTTCCAGCTCTACTAAAACCTCTGAGATGCTGCAGGATGCAGAGAGTTTGTTCTCCTCCAGATTTGCAGAGATAAGAAGGGGAATGGGAGTGTTTTCTTGCTTTCCTTCTCTTCCTGTTGGGGCATGGGGGGATGCCCAGTGGGGTGTTGGGGCATGGGGGGATGGATGCCCAATGTGAATGTGTCCACAGCTCTCCATCCTCTCTGCATACACCCAGACACAAGAACTTTAAGGCTGATTTCTGTGATGGCCAGAAAGGTTCCTCCATCTCCCAGCCATGTGCAAGATGCTGCAGTGGTCTGGGTTGTGCAGGAGGGATGAGGTGTCTCCTGGGATGGTTTGGCTCGGCCAGAAACCTGTTGTTCCTGTGTTTCTCCCTCCATGGCCAGCTGCTGCCAAATGCCCAGCTCATGTTTTGTTTTATGAATCCCTTGCTTCTATGAGGCTTTTTTTATTATTATTTGAGCTAAAATGAATCCATAACCTTGTGGGACAAGGACATCGGCCTGGCTGGCAGCTCACAGGCTTTCTCCTGCTCCAGTTCTCCCTCTCCTCCACAATTATTCTTCATGCAGCACAGAAAATAAAACATTCCAGCAAAATATGACTGCCCTCTCTCCCAGCAGCAGCAAGTCACTGAGGCTTGGACCAGCAGAAGAAAAAGAAAGCCCAGGAAAAAAGCTGTTCCTTCGTGATTGATGTGCTGGCTGGGCAAGAGGAGAGGCTGCTGAGTGGGAGGAAGGTGCTCTGGGAGCTGCTAATTGAGTAATCGAAGTTGAGAACTGTGGAGAAGGTGGCAGGAGCAGGGGAGAGAGGTCTTTGCTTCTGGCTGGGGCTGACAGGGACCCTTATCTTGTCCCAGGTTTGGGAGCAGCAGGACAGACATAGAATCATAGAATAGTTTGGGTTGGAAGGGACTTTACAGATCATCAATTTCCAACTCTCCTGCCATAGGCAGGGACACCTCCCACTACATCAGTGCCCTGTCCAGCCTGGCCTTAAACACCTCCAGGGATTGAGGGGGCATCCACAACCTCTTCCAGTGCTTCACTACCCTCACTGTAAATAATTTTTTTTCTTATACCAAGCCTGAATCTTCTCTCTTCCAATTTATTTCTAGTCTTTCCATCCTATATCCTATTAAAAAGTCCTACCCCTCCATTCTGTAGCCCTCTTCAGCCACAAACCTGTTGTTCCTTGCTCCTGCCTCCCACCACGCTGAGTGGCAGCTACTGAACCCCTTCCCCTCCTGAATCTGAATTTCTGGCATGTGTTTCAAGCAGTGGCTGAGCTGTCCTTCATCTCCTGGCAGTTACCCACCCTGCTTGTGCCTGCTGAATCCCGTGGCTGATCCTAGGACCATAATGGAGCTTGGACAGCTGCAAGTGGAGAGGCAAGGCTCGCTTTTGTCAGCTTTCTGAACCCCCTCGGGTCGGTAGAATCATTCCCCTGTTCCTTGTGCCACCGTCCCACCTCATCCACGGATGTGCAGACCCTCTTGTCATCAGCCCTTGTTTTTCTGCTACTGGTGAGGAAGGAGATTGCTGCTTCAGTCGGAGCGATGCTCCCGGCTGTGAGGGATGCTCGGAGGGAGAGGACAGGCAGAATCCCTCCAGCATCACTAGAGGTCTCTCTTTATCTGCATGTGTTCGTCTGCAGAGCAATGGGAGAGAAATACACTTGCTCGGAATAATTTCTTCATCTGCCACTTGACATGTCTTGGCCTCACAGAGCATGTAAGCCCGGAGAAATCATAGGGCTGAATTCTCCTGGGTTTTTTTACGTCAACTGCTTGAGAGTATCTCTGTCAAGGATCTGCTCTCCTAGTCCTGGTGGTGGGAACTGGTTCTTGGAGCATCCCAGCAGGTCCTGAGAAGGTGGAGCCCCTGTTGACAGAGGTGTTGTGGTCAGTTTACACATAGAGATTCTGGGGTATGACTGCCCTTTTGAGAAGCTTTTTGGATTAGGTCCTTGTCTTGTTTTGCATTCATATTATGCTTCCCATAATATATCCTTACTAAACTCCCACTGAGTGGAAAGAGTTGAGGACAAGGCATGCAAGCAAGATGGGAAATATGAATAAAGAGCATGTTTGCATTTTTTTTATGTTGCCTTTAACTTCCAAGCTCAGCAAGTCATTGACTGAGACTGGTTCACTCATCCATTATCTCCTTTTTTCTTTTCTTCCATCTGCTCCTCTTCTCTTGTCTGTCTTCTCTTCCTAAACACCAGTGAAACCAGTGAGACTGTAGTATCAGTAACAGGAATATTTTCTAGGAAGATGTCACAGATGCCAGTATCCCACAGGCAGGTGTGCCTCAGTCTTGCTCTGACCCTCAACTGGTTCTTCTGGCTGCCTTTGAATAATTTTTTTTTATTCTACCATGTTTCTAAATTTGTTAATTGTCTACAACTAGCTTTTGCTGCCTGCTGCAGGCTCTCCCATGAGGAGCACTGCAAGGTGAGATGGAGTGAGGTGTCCCTGAGTGTGAAGTTTAGGAGTGTGTAAGCTATTTGGGGCCTGATGATGACTGTGATGCAGAAATCTGTCTTAATGTGCTGAAGGTACAGAGAAATAAGTGAGGTGTGCTCCTCTGTGCTTGCGCCTGGCTGGGTGAGGTTCAGCAGAGCAGGTTTGGTCACGCTGGGTCTGTGCAGCCCAGAGAACTGCTGTGAGGTGGCAGCAGAGCAGATATTGGGACTGTCATTTGTCTTTCTGATAGATTTTTCCATTGGATAATCTCTGTTTGAGGGAGGAAATTTCTTCACAGTGAAGCTTTTCTCCCACATTTTTCTCAGGTCAGCACTCTGCATGTTTGCAGAATCAAGCAGTTAAGTAAAGGCTGAGAAAATAAACTAAATTGTCAGAGGAGGGAGATGCTTTGATTTCCTGGGCCATGCACAGAGGCTGCTGCATAACCACCAGTCCAAAACCTCTCAAAAAACTCCCAACTGGTTTCTCTCTCTGCCCCATCACTTGGTGCTTGGCTTCAGGATGCTTGGCTTCAGGATGCCACAGGGAGAGAAACCAATACATTAATAACTGAGATCCAAAAGCCAGAAAGGCTGGTGATGAGGGATGCCACATCAGTTCATCTGTACTGCTCTGTCAAATCTGAAATACATCTATCTCATGACCTCTCATTGCCCTGGGAACAGGAAAAATTGAGCAGATACTTTGTGAGCTGTTGGAGGAGGGGATTCTCACCCTTAGACCAAGGATTTGTTGTCTTGCCCCTGCTTTCAGTGCAGTGTGGCTTGTACAGACATGTGTCAATACACATCTTGGGCATGAGGGAGGCAGAAGGGGTGACACCAGGTGCTACTTCTAGTTTTGGTGGGATTTAGGATGCTGAGAAGCCTGTGTGTGGATACATTTAGCTCTACTCTGCTGCATCTGTGCATCTTGGGGACCTCTGTTCATGTTTGAAAGCAACTATCTGTGTTCATTTCTCTGTGTTTTCACGTTGTGGTGGGCGCTTTGCTTTGTGTCCTGTGTGGAGATAGCACACAGCACTGGAACCAGGGATGTCCTGGAGATGAAGCTGCTCCAGGGCTAATTCCAGCAGACAAAGTGCTGTGCTGGAGGGCTGCTGTCCACAGCAGGCTGGGAGGCAGCCTGGCTTCACCTCCAAAGTCTATTCATTTTAATAAGAGGGACACCCTGTGTTATTAAGAAGAGTGTTTATTACTGTCGCTGCCTGCTGACAGCACCTTCCATCATCGTTAAAAAGCAGATGGGGGGGAGGAGGATGGGGAGCTGTGTGCTCCTGCCTCACAGGCCAGGGTCCAGCTGCTGAGGAGGGTGGGGGCTGCAGGGCTTCCCTCTCTGCCCAGGAGGGAAGTTGCTGGTCAAGGAAACCATTGAGAAGGATGGCGTGGGAAGTGGGGGGCTCTCTTCAGTCTCTTCTCCAGGGCTCCAGGTTGAAGTCCAAATGAAGTTTTGCCAAAATGAGTTTAGCTCTTCCCACCTTGTGCTATGCAAGGGTTGGAGGGTGGCTGCAGAAGAGGAGAAAACCAAGGAGGGCAGCAGTGGTGGGCACTGGGTGTGGGACAAGGGTATATGATGTGTATGGGATACTTCTGTGGCTGTCCTGAGCCTTCTGCTGGGTCCAAGAGAAAGCCTCAGCACTTCTCTTCCTCTCATTTATCTCCAAGAGCAGCACTGAGCTGTAAGGTTTGTACAGCCCTGTCTGGGGCCTCTCATATGGGATGTGAATGGGGATCTCTTGGCATATAAGAGCAAATCTTATGCTTCCCACCCAGGGAATGGTGGAAGCAGAACTTCAATCATCACTGCCCGGACACACTTCTGGCATTTGTTGAAAATGAAGATATTTGCTGCAGTGCTGGAAGTGCCTTTGGTTGGCAGAACCACCTGAGACATGGTGGTTCCCAGATAAAGATGTTTGTGGAGCCAATGTGTTCCTAGATACCAGGCATCATCTGTCTTGTATTGTCAAGAAAAAATAATCCTGTACCCAAAGCAAGAAATGACATTAATTACTCTGCTTCTCAAAGCACAAAGGAAAGTTGCTGATGTTTTAAGCTTTCTGAGGAGTAGTTACAGATTTGGGTGCTGCTTCCAGTTTTCAAGCAAATGATAGAAAATGTACTAGATAAGGTTTCCCTGTCTTCCTCCATGTGCTTCTCTCTCCCTAATTTCTCCTCCATGGATTCCAGACTGCCCTCAGTTCTTGTCTCTGGACTTTTGTTTTTCTTACACCTTCTGAACTGAATCCTTCTGGACCTTTTTTCTCTAAAGGTGGGGCTCTAGAGGAGATGCAGCACTGCCAGGGACATCAGCCCTTGCCACCCCCTTATCACTTTCCCTCCTGTGACATGTAGAGGCTCTGGGTTGTGACTGTCATAGGATGGAGTTGATGATCCAGATGTGTTCCTTCAGTGCTCTGCAGCCCCCATCACAGCAGTTAGTGGCCCTCAGTGCTTCCTGTACAGAAGGGGATGCTCTTGCAGTCCCAAGAGGAGCTGTTTTGTCCCAGGAAAGGGATGATGGGGGTTGTTCCTTGATGTCTGGTATCTTTATAATGGCAGCAGCTGACTGATACACCAGTGATTTCATCCTACCAAGCAACAGGTGAATGATATGGAGTGGATGGAAATGAGGTACATGGAGGTGGGGAGCCTGTAGGCAACCAGGGGACTAGTGGGGAGCTTGGAGGAATGTACTGGATGAGGAGAAACCTGTGTCCTCAGCTAGTGATGAGTACTTGCCTGTACTGGAAAAGAGATACATGGTGGGGGCAACCAGAGGACTATTTGGGAGCTTGGAGGAATGTGCTGGATGAGGAGAAGCCCGTGTCCTGAGCTAGAGATGGGTACTTGCCTGTACTGGAAAGGAGGTACATGGTGGGGGGAGTCTGTAGGCAACCAGAGGACTATTTGGGAGCTTGGAGGAATGTGCTGGATGAGGAGAAGCCCGTGTCCTGAGCTAGAGATGGGTACTTGCCTGTAGACAAGCAGAGGACTAGTGGGAAGCTTGGAGGGATGTGCTGGCTGGGGGGAAACCTGTGTCCTGAGCTAGTGGTGGGTACTTGCCTGTACTGGAAAGGAGGTACTTGGTGGGGGGAGCTTGGAGGAATGTGCTGGCTGGGGAAGAAATCTGTGTCCTGAGCTAGAGTTGGGTACTTGCCTGTAGACAAGCAGAGGGGAGCTTGGAGGGATGTGCTGGATGAGGAGAAACCCATGTTCTGAGCTAGTCTCAGATGGGTAGTCTAGATGGGTAGTCTCTGATGTCCAAATTGTGCTGCTCAGTAGAGATGGCAGTACAACTCTGGAGTCCTCAGTCCACGTTCTGTGTGACTTAGTGCCTCTCTGTGACAGCTGAAGCTTTTGCTGGTCAGATGCCTCTGTCAGCCTGGGAGTGCTGCTCCCCTGGCCCCAGCTCACCTCGTTGAGGCTCTCCAGCCATGCGTGACATTAAGGCTCCTCTAGGTCTCTGCAGGTTTCCCGAGGTTGATTGGGACCAGCGCGTGTCACTCTCGGCCACTTCCTCATCACCATAACTCTGGGCTGAATAACAAGAGGCCGAGAATGTGCTAACGCAGCCCGCCTCGGGCTGCCCCATCACTCTCTTTTATTCGCCCCGGAGATTTATGCTGCCTATCTCCTTTCCCTTTGTCCACCGGCCGGGCCCTATAAGTCATGTCCCCGGGTTGGCAGGTCACGTGGAGGGTGCTGCTGCCCTGTCACAGTGACTGATGCCAGGGGGTGATTAAAAGAGAGGAGGGGTGAGAGGTCAGCAGCAGGCAGCAGGATGCGAGCAGGGGGATGTAATTATCACTCCCGTGACATACTGCTGGGGGCTTTCATGGATCGGCACCCAGGCTCCAGCTGGGGAGGGAGAGGGAGCAGATGGACACGAGGAGAGAGCAGGCAGTGGGATTATAGAATCATAGAATAGTTTGGGTTGGAAGGGAACCTAAAGATCATCAAGTTCCAACCCCCCTGCCATAGGCAGGGACACCTCCCACTAGACCAGGTTGCTCAGTGCCTCATCCAGCCTTAAACATCTCCAAAGACTGAGGGGGCATCCACAACCTCTCTGGGCAATCTCTTCCAAGTTCTGTTTTGTTCTCTCCATTTGCTCTTCAGTCTAGGTCTTCCAGAGAAATTAGTGCATTTGGTGAAAACAAACAAACAAAGCACCAAACAACCTCCCTCTCCAAGGAAAGTGGGATCTCCAGGGCTTTTTTGTGCCAAGTATGAGCTGGCAAGATCTGTTTGCAGCTGAAGAGCTGATTTCTGTTGCAAACAGATCCTGTGCATCCACAGCCTCTCTTGGAAACCTCTTCCAGTGTCTCACCACCCTCCCTGTAAATAATTTTTCTTATTTCTAATCTGAATCTCCCCTCTTCCAATTTACATCCATTATTTCTAGTCCTTCCATCCCATATCCTATTAAAAAGTCCTACCCCAGCCTTTCTGTAGCCCCTCCAGCTATTATTATGCTCACCATTATTGAGAAGAAAAGTCTGTTCCCTAAGATGAACTTGTAGCCTCCACAAAGAGAGAGAGTGTTTGGAGAGCTGCTGGGATCAATAAGCAACCCTCTGCTTGGAGAATTTTGGCCACTTCAAAATGTTTGCTGGTGCTGATGGCACAATGCAGGCAAGAGTGCCTCCAGGCACCCAAAAGTGAGACAAATGTGTGCTTTGCTGGGGCAGTTGGACAGAGAAGTTGTCAGTCTCAGTCACCCACTGCTCTGTGCTGACACTGTCCATCACACCCTGCAATTCTTCTCTCTGGGGTCTTTTGCAGACAAGATGACTGGGTAAATAGTCTCCCAGATAGATCATGAAGCTGTATCTTTGAATGTCTTCCTCCTGGCCAAAGGTAGAGATGAGCAGAGTAAAGATGAAGACAGATTGAGAGGTAAGTATTGTCTATCCAGGAGAAGAGGATTTTGGATAGAAGGCTAGGACAGCTGTCATATAGTGGCATAAATGAGAGAAATAATTTATATTCTGTCAATGGGAAGATTAAGAATGCTGGCTGGAGAGGCTAAGATGATGGTGAGAAATATCTTGGCAGTGTAGTCACAAGTATGGTCAGGCTCCAGGGATACTCATCTTTGTGACCAGAAATCATTGGGTTGAATGCACAGAGTTGAAAGGGATCATCAAAGGCCACCTAGTCCTTCCTCCCTGCACTGAGCAGGATGTCTTGCACTAGATCAGGTGGCTCTGAGAAGCAGCATAAAATGAGAAGTTCGATTTCAGAATGTTCTCTGTCCCTGTCTTTGGTTTTACTTAGATATTTCTGTAATCCCAGAGTTTGTCCTCAGATTCTGTTTGCGCCTTAGTGTAAGGTTTTATTTCTTAACTTGAATTTCCAGTAGCTTGGAACCACTTCATGAAGGTGTTCCCTAGGCTAAGGTTGAGAGCTCCAAACCTCCAGTTTCCAAGGATATAGATGGGAGCATTACCCATCCCTGTGCTTTCAGTGGCAGAAAAAGCATGGATATCTCTCACTAGACACAAATATGAATTTTAGCATTAGGAACTTGGGCTGTGAGTGGGAAGGTGGTGAGAAGAACACACAGCCCTTCATACTCAAGGGGTGAATATCTAAGTAACAGTTTTTCCTCTCAAGGGATGGGGTGTAATTTCTTGGCAATCCATACACCATGGTTCCTCCTGATTACTCCTGTATCAGGATCAGGGAGCAAAAGCTCCCTGAAATAAAATTAAACCAATCCAAACCAGATCATAGAATGGTTTGGGTTGGAAGGGACCTAAAAGATAATCTAGTTCCAACCTCCCTGCCATGGGCACCTCCCACTAGATTAGGTTGCTCAATCCAGCCTGGATCAAACAAGAGGGAGCCAACCAACCACAGTAGCTTCCCATGTCACTACGATATTCACACCAAGGGCAGCCAGTGAAATAATTTATGGTTAGAGGAAAAAATATCACTGAATAAACTAGAGTAAATATTATTCATGTGGTCTGAATTAAAGGATGAGTGTATTCAAAACATTGCCTTTCTCACCAGCCCTGGACAGAACTAGTGTCATACCTCATTGAAGCTCAAAGGCTCAGAACTTAATTTATCATTAAATGACCTAAACTTGGAATTGCAAAACTCAGCAGCATCTGCAGCAGGCAATCTTCAGCCTCCAAATTGCACATCTTGGCCTTTCATGCAGAGAAAAGGACACAGTCCTTCAGCTTCCCAGCAGTGTCAGGGCACGTGTATAGTGGCTCTTGTGCTCTCTGCTTCATTTTGTCATGGCCATGCTGGGAAGCACAGACAGGTTTTATCTGACTCATATTATTATAATTCTCATGCTAATGTGGCTCCACGGTGTGTTTTCAGCTGGGTGCTGTGTGTAATTGGGTAGTGTCTGTCACATCAGTGGTGTCACCAATAGATTTGCAGATTCAGAGAAAACAGACAAGGAAGGAATGTTGAAAATTCATCCAAAACCCCAAAACATCTATATGATTCCTTTCAACAGCTTACCTAACTTTTGTCCTTAAAAAAATCAATGATGCTGCTAAAACATCTCTGGTCAAATTATTTCAACTCTTTACTATACATGCAGCTAAAAAGTTCTCCAAACTTTCTCAATCTCCCTTGATGCAGTAAAGGCTAGAATTTCTCCTATTCTCCCAAGCAGTCTGCATCATACCTCCTCCAATTTTTTTGGTTTTTTTTTTTTATAGTCTAGACTATACCACCCCAGTTATGGCCTTTTCCCTGCAGGCCAGGTTTTCTAGACTTCTGATTGTTCTTGCTTAACTTCTCTGGGTCCTTCTGGCTCCTCTGCTTATTTTTTTCCTTGAAATTTATTATTCTGTAGCCCCCTTCAGGTATTGAGTAGCTACCATGAGGTCCCCCCTGAGCCTTCTCTTCACCAAGCTGAACAACCCCAACATTATCTATTGAGTGATTATTATCTATTGAGTAATTTCCTATTTGGTGATGCTGGAAGAGTATTTTTTTAAATGGAGCTTAAAGAAATCCTCTCCCTTAAAATACTGGGGACTAAAACTGGACATGGTTGGGCCAAGAGTGACCAAGAGTAGGAAGTTACTTGGGTTCAAAACAGCTTTGTGAATAGAACTGAGATTATTTTGCAACTATCTAATCTAACAGAAAGTTGGATTCCTCTCCCTCCTGTTGCTTTTCCAAATGGGTTATGGGGAGTGGGCATTGTCAGGAAAAGTGTGGTGAAGTGGAAGTTTTATATGAAAGAGGAATTCCAGATATGAATTTGTCAGAAACTTCATAGGGCTGTTGTAGGATACTACAGCATCAGGACTACAAAGAACATTTCTGTAACCAAACAATTGATTTTTCACGCCAAGTGCAAAAATCCCCTCTTCTTTCTCCCTCAAAATTGCTTTGTGAATTCCAAGCAGCAAATACACTGGAGAGAACTCAACTGGAATGAACAATCCATGAATGGAGAAATAGGTTAAATTTGGCAAATGGAGTATTTGCTGGATGCTGCTTGCTCAGCTTTATAGGGGACTGGGAAGGACAAGCCAAAACAGCTGTTCCTAGTCTTTGCGTGAGAGAAGTTTCCTTGAAGAAGGCATTGGGAGTCCTTTATTCTGGGATGGAAAAGACAAGAGATGGGGAGGAATTTAGTGATGATGAGCTCTGACCATGGTAATGGGAGGATTGAGGGTAATGGTGGTAAAGCAGGAGGGCTGGATGAAGATAGGCAGGGAGAATGAGAGCAACAAATAGGAGTGGGAGATAGCAGAGGGGTGGAGAGCATGGGGGGGAGGTAAGGGAGTGAGTGAGCCAGGAGAAGACAGCGTGACTGTGTCTGATCTACACTGACGAGTACCAATGTTAACTGTCACCTCTCATCTCCAAACTAAATCACACCTGGAATTGGAGGCAGCAAGGAGCTGATAGAGTCAGCCCGAGAGAGCCGACAAGTCAATCAGAGCGGAGATGCGTGGAGAGACAGCAGCTGTAGAGGGCTCAGTGCCTTCATTCACGGTGGGATTTACACCTGCCAGCCCCCCCCCAAAGCACTGGGGGTCCCTTTGGTGCCACTTCAAATGCAATCACCACCCTCTCCCCTTTCCTCTGGAGGGTGTGTTTGATATTACAGGGAGCTCAGCTGCCTTTGCTTCTCACTTTTGAAGCTGAACACACCTCCTGCCAGGAAGGAATGGGCTACCTGCAGTCCAGTAGCTGGGGGGATGTTGCCCTCACAACTGCTCTGCCCAAACCAGAGCCCCAGGGAAGGAGGGAGAGCTGGACAGGGCAGGAGGAAGTGAGAGGGTAATTGCTCCTTAACCAAAAAGGTGCAGGAGTTCTGTAGGCTGCAGAAAGCCATTGCATTATCTGAGGCTGTATTAGAAGAGGTCAGCAGAGGCCAGACCAAAAGATCAGCCTTTCTGCCTTTTACCTTGCTCTTCTCAAATACCTACAGTGCTCCATAAAGACCCTCCTCTCCTTTCAAAAGGGCCCCCAGATCAGAACTCTTCCCTGCTGGCTAAATCCTGGGTACCAAAGCTTGTGATACAGGCTTTGAGCTGCCTGATCTCTTAATCCAGCTGTGTGTATTCATTTGAAACTGAAAGCAGCTCCTTTTTGTCATCTGCTTCTCAGCATTAACTTCTCTTTGATGTAATTCTTGCTTCCGATGCTCTCTCCCTTCATGGGGAAGATTAGTGTGAAATTGGCCTGTTTCTCCAGAGACTGCAGTGTTAAGCCTTCAACACTTGGTCCTTATTGGAAATCCTTAACCCACATCGAGAGGAGGGGGAGGGAAGGAAAGCGGAAAAGTCCCAGAGTTGACTCTGCCAGAGGACTCTGTTGCCTTCATTCCCCTCACCATTTTGGGAGTGGATGTTGAAGGAAGTAGAGGTGTGATGCAGGAATCCTAAAGCAGAAATGGCTTACTAGATGCTGGGCATGTGTCCTCTCAGGCTGAGAGGAGATCCTGGCATTGTAGTGGTAATCAGAGGGGACAGTGAGCATGCAAACAGTGTGCCCAGGCTGCTCAGTGACACCCACCTTTCGGGAGTTAAGACACAAAATTGGTCACTGCTAATCTTCTTTGAAGGAGTAGGCTTGGAGATGGATTGCCTATGCCCATGTGGTGGGGATGGAGAGTAGGGGACAGAAGTTCCTCCCACTCCTGGGAGGGATGTAGTTGCCACTTGTGCTTTATCTGGGTTATTTTTCCCCTCATGAGAAGGGGGTGGACTCGGTGGGGATGACCTTCAATGAGCTGCAGTTCCTGAGTGTCTTTGCCTTAGACAAGTTGCTCATGAAGGACTCCTTTCTCCACTGATGGGATAACATCCTTTGCTCTTCCTTTCACCCTGCTTCTTGTGTCTCTCTTGCCCCACACAGCTGCTCTCTGTTGGTCTTCCATCATCTCTTCTGCTTCAACTTCACAAG
>VZTY01005555.1:0-18375 GCA_013400935.1 Turnix velox
TTGTCCCCACCCATGGGTGGTGGCTTTGGTGACAGGGTGGTGGCTTTGGGGACAAACTGGTGCCACATCTCTACCCCACATCTTCATGGGACCAGTGATACTCAACCCCACCTTGATGTCCCCCATCCCCTCAACCATTGGGTTGTCCCCTTTGGCTGGTGACAGTGGTGGCTTTGGTGACACAGAGGGTTGTCCCCACGCCTGCGCAGTGGGGTGTGGGGCAGGAAGCTGCTGTGGGGGGCGGGGCCAGAGGAGGAGGAGGAGGAAGTGGGGTGCTGGCAGAAGATGGAGGAACTTGGGGGCCCCGGCAAGGCCGACATGGTCCTCTTGGATGAGGTGACCATGGAGGAGCTCCTGGAGAACCTCCGCCTGCGGTAGGGGACTTGTGGGGATGGAGGATGTGGGGTGGGATGTGTGGGGCAGGATATGGGGTGGGATGTTTGGGGTAGGAAGATGTGGGGTGGAACTTGTGGGGCAGGAGGATATAGGGTGGGTTTTGTGGGGTGGGAAGTGTGGGGCAGGAGAACGTGGGGCAGGAGGACATGGGGTGGGACGTGAGGGGCAGGAGGATGTGGGGTGGGATGTAGGATGGAGGGTGTGCCCAGCCCCATAGCTCAGCACCCCACAGGATGTCACCCCGCCCCATAGCCCTGGCACACATCCTGCCCCTGCACCAACTATGGGGTGACGCCCTGTCCTGCCCCACAGCACCCACAGGGTGTCACCCTGTCCCATGGCACCCCTTGAGATGTCACCCCATAACCCAAGGTACCACCCCATGCCCCACCACCCTCCATGGTGCCACCCTGACCCATGTCACCCCTCTAGATGTCACCCCATAACCCAAGGTGACACCTCATGAGGTGCCACCCTATGGCCCAGCACCCTCCATAGTGCCACCCCATCCTATGTCACCCCTCAAGATGCCACCCCATAGCCCAAGGTGCCACCCCATGACCTACCACCCTCCATGGTGCCACCCCTCCCCATGTCACCCTTCTAGATGTCACCCCATGGCCCACCAACCTCCATGATGCCACCCCTCAAGATGTCACCCCATAACCCAAGATGCCACCTCATGAGGTGCCACCCCATGACCCCTCAACCTCCATGGTGCCCCCCTTCCCCATGTTACCCCTCTACATGTCACCCCATAACCCTAGGTGCCACCCCATGCCCCACATACACCCTCCATGGTGCCACCTTGCCCCATGTCACCCTTCTAGATGCCACCCCATGACCCCAAAAGTGCCACCCCACAGAATGTCACCCCCCCTTTCTTCTCTCCAGCTTCTCCCAGGGCCACATCTACACCTCCATCGGGGAGGTCCTGGTGTCCCTCAACCCCTACAGGAACTTGGGGCTCTACCACCAAGGGGTTCTTCAGCTCTACCGGGGTCAGCCGTCCCACCAGCGCCCACCCCACATCTTCAGGTTGGCCGAAGCTGCCTACGAGGCCATGAGACGTCGTGCCAGGGACACCTGCATTGTCATCTCAGGTAGGTTCTGGTGGCATCTGGGCTGGGATGGCTCTGGACTACCTCAACTCATGGAGTTATGGGGTCAGAAGGACCTTCTGAGGGCTTCTGGGGCAACCTCCTGCAGGGAGAAGGGACATCTCCCACGAGATGAGGTTGCTCAGAGCTTGGTCATGAAGATCTTCAGGGATGGGGTCACCACCATGTCTTTGGGCAACATCTTCCAAGGTCTTCCCACCTTCATGGTGAAGAACTTCTTCCTCATGTCTCATCTAATCTTTTCCTGCTCTGCTTTCAAACCATCACTCTTCATCCTCTTGGTAGACCCCATCCAAGAGTCTTCCTCCATCTTGGACCCTCTGAGAGGCCACCAGAAGGTCTCCCCTTGACCTTCTCTTCTCTTTGGAGGCCATCTTCTTCAACCTCTTCTCCAGGCCCCAACTCTCTCATCCTGTCCTTGCAGCAGAGGTGTCTCCATCCCTCCCATCATCATCCTGGTGGCCTCTTCTTCACCATCTCCTTCTTCTGCTGAAGGTGGGAACTCCAAGTTGGGTCCCACCAGAGCAGAGGCAGAACCACCTCTCTCTCTCCACCTTGGTGGCCCATGTTCATGTTCTCACCTCCCCAAGTCCTCACCTTGGGGTCACCTTCAGACCTTCTGAGGATGTCCTCCAGACCTTCTAGATTCCATGGAGACCTTCACCCAACCTTTGCTCCTCCGTTTCCACCCAGGAGAGAGCGGGGCAGGCAAGACAGAGGCCAGCAAGCACGTCCTGCACTATGTCACCGCTGTCACCAACCCCAGCCAGCGTGCCGAGGTGGAGAGGTGGGTCCTGCTCCAGGCTGGAGAAGGTTGAGTGGTGGAACACAACCCTATCATGGACCTACAAGACCAAGAGGAGGAGATGTTTGAGGTGGGAGGGAGATGTGGAGTCCAGGTTGGGTGGTCTTGTGGTGTCCCCTAGGTGATCCATGGATGTAAGGTGGCCTTGAGGTGGCCCCATGGTCAACAGGATGGTGTAGAGCAACCTGAGGTGGTCTTGGGTTGTCCCCATGGCCATGAGGATGGTGTGGAGCAACCAGGGATGACCTGTGGGGTGGTCTTGGAGTGTCCCCATGGCCATCAGGTTGATGTGGAGCAACCAGGGATGACCTGAGGGGTGGTCTTGGGAGGCCGTAATGGTCATGAGGATGGTGTGGACCAACCAGGGTTGACCCATGGACTTGTGGGATGGTCCTAGAAGACCCAAGAGCTCCCCATGGCCATAGAGATGTTGTGGACTTATGGTCCTGGAGGATTTTGGAGTTCTTCATGGCCATAAGGATGGTGTGGTGCAAGCAGGGACCTCTGAGGTCCATGTCCTGTCCCATGTCACCCCAACCCCAGGGTGAAGAACGTTCTCCTCAAGTCCAACTGTGTGTTGGAGGCCTTTGGCAACGCCAAGACCAAGCGCAACGACAACTCCAGTCGCTTCGGCAAGTACATGGACATCAACTTCGACTTCAAGGGGGACCCCATTGGTGGCCACATCCAAAACTACCTCCTGGAGAAGGTGTGGGGGACACCACGAGGATGGGTCCTGGGTTGTCCCACCTGGGCAGTGACAGGAACCCACCCTTCTCTTCCCTCTCTTCCAGTCTCGTGTCCTCCAGCAGCAGCCTGGGGAGAGGAACTTCCATGTCTTCTACCAGGTGGACCTGGGGATGGGCTGGGGTGGGATGGGATGGGATTGGTGGGACCTAGAAGATGGGATGAGGATGAGTTGAGAAGGTTGGGATTGATGGTATCTATGAGATGAGAAGGTTGGGATGGAGAAGGCTGGGATGGAGAAGGTTGGGCAGTGGAGGAAATGATGTAGAGTATGAGAAGGTTGGGATGAGAAGGTTGGGATGGGATTGGTGGGATCTAGAGGATGAGAAGGTTGGGATGAGAAGGTTGTGATGGAATTGGTGGGATCCAGAAGATGAGAAGGTTGGGATGAAATTGGTGGGATCCAGAAGATGGGATGAGGATGAGATAAGAAGGTTGGGACTGATGGGATTTATGGGATGAGAAGTTTGGGATGGAGAAGGTTGGGATGGAATTGGTGTGATGTAGAGTATGAGAAGGTTGGGACGAGAAGGTTGGGATGGGATTGGTGGGATCCAGAAGATGAGAAGGTTGGGATGAAATTGGTGGGATCCAAGAAGATGGGATGAGGATGAGATGAGAAGGTTGGGACTGATGGGATTTATGGGATGAGAAGTTTAGGATTGATGTGATCTATGGGATGAGAAGGTTGGGATGGAATTGGTGGGATCCAGAAGATGGGATGAGGATGAGATAAGAAGGTTGGGACTGATGGGATTTATGGGATGAGAAGTTTGGGATTGATGGGATCTAGAAAATGGGATGAGAAGATTGGGATGGATTGGTGGGATGTAGAAGATGAGAAGGTTGGGATGGATTGGTGGGATCTAGAGGATGAGAAGGTTGGGATGGATTGGTGGGATCTAGAGGATGGGATGAGAAGGTTGGGACTGAGAAGGTTGGGATGGAATGGGTGGGATCCAGAAGATGGGATGGGATTGAGATGAGAAGGTTGGGACTGATGGAATCTATGGGATGAGAAGAGTGATGGACTTGTAGGAACCAGAAAATGGGATGAGAAGTTTGGGATGGAATTGGTGGGATCCAGAAGATCAGAAGGTTGGGATGGATTGGTGGGATCTAGAGGATGGGATGGGATCTATGGGGTGTGATGGGACAGAAGGACACATCCTGATGTCCCCACCCCACCCCACAGCTATTACTGGGAGCCCCCCAGTCTGTACTGGCCGAGCTGCACCTCTGCCCGGACCCCACTGCCTACAGATACACACAGGGGGGTGTCCAGGGGGTGAGTGGACTGAGGGATACTGGGAGGAACTGGGAGGTACTGGGAGGGGCCACTGGGGGATACTGGGGTGGGTCCTAACCCCTGATGTCACCTCTGTCCCCAAACCAGTGAGGACACTGGTGGATACTGGAAAGTGGAGGAATCCAGTGGCCATAGGGGGGTCCTGAGTGGTCCCAGTGGGATACTGGGAGGAACTGGGAGGTACTGGGAGGGGGCACGGAGGGATACTGGGGTGGGTCCTAACCCCTGATGTCACCTCTGTCCCCAAACCAGTGAGGACACTGGTGGATACTGGAAAGTGGAGGAATCCAGTGGCCATAGGGGGGTCCTGAGTGGTCCCAGTGGGATACTGGGAGGAACTGGGAGGTACTGGGAGGGGCCACTGGGGGATACTGGGTGGGTCCTCACCCCTGATGTCACCCCTGTCCCCAAACCAGTGAGGATACTGGTCAGTGGAGGAAACCAGGGGCCATAGGAGGGTCCTGAGTGGTCCCAGTGGGATACTGGGAGGTACTGGGGAGGTCCTACTCACTGATGTGTCCCCCTGTCCCCAGACCAGTGAGGATACTGGGAGATACTGGGAGCTGGAGGAGGCCCTGACCCTCATTGGCTTCTCCCCCGAGGAGATCAGCTCCGTGCGGCGCATCCTGGCCTCTGTCCTGCTACTGGTGAGACCCCCCACACCAGTATAGACACCCCTCACACCAGTATAGACACCTCCCCACACCAGTATAGACACCTCCCCACACCAGTATAGAAACCCCCCCCACCAGTATAAACACTCCCCACACCAGTATGGGCACCCCCATACCAGTAAAGACCACCCTCACCGGTATGGACACCCCTTGCACCAGTATAAGCACTCCTCACACCAGTATGGCTCCAGGCAGGCCAGTATGCACCCCTCTCACACCAGTATAGACATCACCCACACCAGTATGGGCACCCCTCACACCAGTATGGCCCCAGGCAGACCAGTATGGACCTCTCTCACACCAGTATGGACACCCCTCACACCAGTATGGGCCAGCACAGCATAGGGCAACCCATTACACCTCAGTACAACCCATTACACCCCAGTACGAACCAGTACAGCCCAATGCAAACCAGTACACCCCAATACAAACCAGTACAGCCCAATGCAAACCAGTACACCCCAGTACAAACCATTACACCCCAGTACGAAGCAGTACAGCCCAATGCAAACCAGTACACCCCAGTACAAACCATTACACCCCAGTACGAAGCAGTACAGCCCAATGCAAACCAGTACACCCCAGTACAAACCATTACACCCCAGTACAAACCATTACACCCCAGTACGAACCAGTACAGCCCAATGCAAACCAGTACACCCCAATACAAACCAGTACAGCCCAATGCAAACCAGTACACCCCAGTACGAACCAGTACAGCCCAATGCAAACCAGTAAACCCCAGTACAAACCATTACACCCCAGTACCAACCAGTACAGCGCAATGTACACCAGTATAACCCACCACCAGCCATTTCACACCAGTACAACCCATTACACCCCAGTACAAACCAGTACAGCCCCCTATGCCTCTTCTTGAACTCTGTGGGATCTCCTCCTTGTCCCCTCAACCATCTTCTGCTTGTTTCCACCTCAGGGCAACGTGAAGTTCTCAGAGGACGGTGACGTGGTGGCCCTGGAGGACATGTCCCAGCTGCAGGCACTGGCCCAGGTGACATCCACGTCCCCAGAAGCCCTGGAGCAGGCCCTGCTCAGCAGGACGGTGGCAGCCGGGGGTGGGGAACTCATCCAGAGGGGACACAACCTCAAAGAGGCCACCTACGCCCGTGATGCTTGTGCCAAGGTAGGTTGGGGACACGTGGGGGCTCCTCTGAGGAACATCAAGAGGTTCTTCTCCATAAGGGTGTGGGAAGACATTGGTCTAAGTTGACCAGAGAGCAGGTGGAGGCCACATCATCCCTGGGAGAGCTCAAAGTCAAGGTGGGGGATGCTCAGAGCAACCTGGTGTAGGCTGAAGTGGAGAAGAGAAGTCACCAAGGAGACCTTCTGGTGGTCTCCCGGTACCTGAAGGGGCTACAAGGTGGAAGAAGACCCTTGGATGGGGAATAGGATGGAATAGGATGAGGGGTCATGGTTTGAAACTAGAGCAGGACAAGATTAGATGAGACATGAGGAAGAAGATCTTCTCCATGAGGTTGAGGAAACACTGGTCTAGGTTGACCAGAGAGGTGGTGGAGACCTTCTAGTGGTCTCCTGGTACCTGAAGATTCCTCCAAGATAGAGGAAGACTCTTGGATGGGGGGTAGGGTCTGGAGCCATAGGTTGAGGGTCTTAAAATGGAGGAGGACAGGGTTAGATGAGACATGAGGAAGAAGTTCTTCTCCATGAGGATGAGGAGACACTGGTCTAAGTTGTCCAGAGAGGTGGTGGAGACTTTCTAGTGCTCTCCTACTACCTGAAGGGGCTACAAGATGGAGGAAGACTCTTGGATGGGGTCTAGGAACAGGGTGAAGGTTTGGAACTAGAGCAAAGCAGGGTTAGTTGAGACATGAGGAAGAAGTTCTTCTCCATGAGGTTGAGGAAACACTGGTCTAGGTTGACCAGAGTGATGGTGGAGACCTTCTGGTGGCCTCCCAGATCCGGAAGTTGCCTCCAAGGTGGAGGAAGATTCTTGGATGGGTTCTGTAGCCACAAGATAAAGGACAATGGTTTGAAACTAAAGCAGGACAGGGTTAGATGGAACATAAGGAAGAAGTTCTTCTCCATGAAGGTGTGGGGACACTGGCAGAGGTTGCCCAGAGAGGTGGTGGAAGCCCCATCTTGGAGACTTCCAAGTCCAGGCTCACTGAGGCCCTGAGCAACCCCATGTAGTACTGGATGTCCCTGCTCACTGCAGGGTGGTGGGACTAGAAGACCTTGGAAGGTCCTTCCAAGCTTGGGTGCCCACCAGCTTCACCATCTTGATGTCCTCCAGGCCATCTATGAGAGGCTCTTCTGCTGGATCGTGGAGCACATCAACTGTGGGATGGCCACCCGTGGCTACAACCCCCAACTGCAGGGCAAGAGCACGGTCATTGGTGTCCTGGACATCTATGGCTTTGAGGTCTTCGACACCAACAGGTGAGCAGAAGACATCACAAGGCCATGGTGGACCTTGTGAGGGAACTACATGGAGCTCAAGGAGGTTTAGGGTAGACTTGGAGATCCATGGTGGGATCACATAGGGCCATGGAGGGGAGTCTTGAAGGTCTACAGTTGACCATGGGACCTTGGAGATCCATGTGGGGCCATGTAGGAGGGTCCTGAGGAACTATGGGAGATGGTTTGGGGTCATGGAGTGGCCACCAGGGACCATGAACATCCATGAGTGGCCATGGGGTCAAGTGGAAGAACTTTTGAGGCCATGAAGAACCTTGTAAGGTCGTGAAGCACCATGAAGCCTTGGAGCTATGAGGTTCTAGGAGGTTTAGGGTTGACCATGGGGCCTTGGAGATCCATGGTGGGAGGATATGGGATCATGGAGGGGAGGTCCAGGTGGAGAGGATGTGACCATGGGGTCATGGAGGGGTTTTGAGGGACACGTAGTATGGGAGGACACCTAAAGGAACATGTTGTGGGGACAGGACATGGGAAGAGCACATGAAGAAGATGAGATTGGTGAGGAAGCCATGGAAGGAAGGGAGGAAGAGGTCTCCCAGGGACCATGTGGCCAGGTTGGGGACATGATGTGGCAGCAGGTGACCATGTGGTGGTGACCAACTTGAGCATCTTCTCTTGCCCACAGCTTTGAGCAGTTCTGCATCAACTACTGCAACGAGAAGCTGCAGCAGCTCTTCATCCAGCTCGTCCTCAGGCAGGAGCAGGCAGAGTACCTCAGGGAGGGCATCACCTGGCAGAACGTGAGGGACATGGGGACATGGGGAGGACATCTCCTGGGAGAGGGACATGGGAAGGACATGGGAGGGACATCTGGAGGAGCATAAGGGACATGAGAAGGGCATCACCTGGCAGAACGTGAGGGACATGGGGACATTATGGGGTCATGGAGGGGACATCTCCTGGAAGGGGGTGAGGGACATGGGGACATGGGGAGGACAACTCCTTGAAGAGGGTGAGGGACAATGGAGGAGACAACTCCTGGCAGAGGGTGAGGGACATCTAGGGAACATGGGTTGGACATGGAGGGGACATCTCCTGGAAGAGGGTGAAGGACATTATGGGGACATCACTTGGTAGAGGGTGAGGGACATAGGAAGACATGGAGGGGACATTGACTGGGAGAACATGAGGGACATGGAGGGGACATCTTCTGATAGAGGGACATGGGGGGGACATGGGGAGGACATCTTCTGGAAGAGGGTGAGGGACATGTTGGGGACATCTTCTGGCACAGAGTGAGGGACATGGCAGGGACATGGAGGGGACATCTCTTGGCAGAGGGTGAAGGATGTGGTAGGAACATCTCCTGGTAGAGAGTGAGGGAGATGGGGACATAGGTGGGACATGGAGGGGACTTTTCCCAGCAGAGGGTGAGGGACATGGTAGGATCATCACCTGGTAGAGGGTGAGGAACATGGAGGAACATGGTGGCATCACCTAGGAGAGCTCAGAGGTCCTCATGGTGGGGGGGTTGAAGGTCACAAGTGGACAAGGGGACATGGGACATCACCTGGTAGAGCATGAGGGACATGGAGGAACATGGTGGCATCACCTAGAAGAGCTCAGAGGTCCTCATGGTGGGCAGGTAGAAGATCCCAGATGGACATAGGGCATCACCTGACAGATGTTGGTGGGACACCATGACTTTGTGGACACCATGACGAGTTTTGGGGTGGCTGAGGGTGGTCAACTCGAGGTGGCCACCACCACCTCATGTCAACCTTCTCCCCCAGGTTGAGTTCTTCAGCAACGAGCCCATCGTGGAGCTGGTGGAGCAACCTCACAAGGGCATCTTGGCTCTCCTGGATGAAGCTTGTTTGGCCGTGGGGACCATCACTGACCCCCTCTTCTTGGCCACCATGGACACCCGACTTGGCCACCACCCCCACTACACCAGTCGTAAGGTGATTCTGGGCTGGGGGAGCTTTTATTTGGGGTGGGAGGAGAAGATCAAGGAGGTCCTCAAGTGGTGTCCTCATGTCCTTCTTCTCCCCAGCTCTGCCCTACAGACAAGAGCCTGGAGTTTGAGAGGGACTTCCGCATCAAGCACTACGCTGGAGATGTCACGTGAGAGGACTTTAGGGGGGTTGGAGGTGACATTGGGGGGTCACAGGGTTGTGGGACACCGTGGAGGACCTTGGGAGATCATGGGGACCATGAGGAGCCATGAGGAACCTCATGGAACCATGGAGATATAGGGCTTTTGGGAGTCTAGAGTTGACCATGGGGCCACCAGAGGCTATGAACACCCACGAGGGGTCATAGAGGACCTTGGGAGATCTTGAGGACCATGAGGAACCATGGTGGACCTTATGAGGGACCTTTTGAAAACCTGGGAGGAACCATGAAGACCCTATGGTGGGACCATGGGTGACTTTGGTTGACCACAAGGCTTTGAAGAAGCCATTTAGGACCATGTGGGGGACCTCTTGGTGTCCATGGGGTCTAGAAGGCCCCCAGAGGTCACATGGTTGAGCAACCTGGTGACAGTGTCCATGTGTGGTGAAACCCATGGTCTCCTTGACCTTCATGAGTCTTTCCATGGTCACTTGTCACCTCCAAAGCCTGAGGAGAACCTCAAGGTGATGTCCCCTCATCCCATAGCTACTCGGTGGAAGGTTTCCTGGAGAAGAACAAGGACACTCTCTTCCAGGACTACAAAAGGCTCTTCTACAACAGGTTTGGGGATTCTTGGGGACACTTTTTGGTGGGGTTGGTGGTGGTGGCACCACCATGAGGCACCACCATGAGCCATCAAGTACCCTACATCAATGTTGTCCCCAGCTCAGACCCTGTCATACGTGTCATGTGGCCTGATGGCCAACAGAGCATCACTGAGGTCACCAAGCGTCCCTTGACCACTGGCACGCTCTTCAAGAACTCCATGGTGGCCCTAGTGGACAACTTGGCCTCCAAGGTAGGAGAAAAGTCCCATGTCCCTCCCTCCACCTCCTTGACCTGTCCCCAAGAACGTCCCCAACCCATCTTGGGCTGTCCCAAGCCCAGTGCTCCTCAACCATGGTGTCCCAAACATGGTATCTCCTCAAGACATCCAAGATGTCCCCAAGACTTTCTGGAATGTCCCCAGCCAACCAAGATGTCCCCAAGCCATCCTTGTGCCCACCTGATGTGCCCTCAAGCAAATCAAGATGTTCCCAAGCCAACCAAGATGTCCCCAAGCCAACCTGACATGTCCCCAAGCCAATCTGACATGTCCCCAAGCAAGTCAAGATGTCCCAAAGCCAACCAAGATGTCCTCAAGCCAACCAAGATGTCCTCAGCCCAACCAAGATGTCCCCAAGCCAACCAGGCATGTCCCCAAGCAAGTCAACATGTCCCAAAGCCAACCAAGATGCCCTCAACCCAATCTAGATGTCCCCAACCCAACCTAGATGTCCCCAAGCCATCCAAGACCCCCCATTTCTACCCACATTTCTCCAACCCTTTATCCCTCCTTCCATCCACCCCGAGACACCCAATGTCCCTTGATGCCACCAACCTTGCTGTCCCCTTGTCCCCTCAGGAACCCTACTACGTGCGTTGCATCAAACCCAACGAGCACAAGTCTCCCACCATCTTTGATGAGGAGCTTTGTCGTCACCAAGTGTCCTACCTGGGACTTCTGGAGAACATCCGCGTGCGCCGCGCCGGCTTCGCCTACCGACAGCCCTACCCCAACTTCCTCCTCAGGTACCTTGTCCCCTTGGGGACATCTGGTGACACAGAATCGTGGGTTCCTAGAGTTGGAAGAACCTTCAAAGACCATCAAGTCCAACCCCCCTATGGTGAGAAGTCAATGAGGTCCCTCAGAACCTCAACAAACCCAGGCTTGAAGGGATGATGGGGCTTCCACCACCTCTCTGGGCAACCTTGGGCATGGTCCAAGAAGTTCTCCTTGATGTCTCACCAAACCCTGCTCTAGTTGAAGATCTTCTTCATGAAGAACTCATCCAAGAGTCTTCTTCCATCTTGGAGCTCCTTCGGGTGTTGGAAGGACTCTAGAAGGCCTCTCCACCTTCATGGTGAAGAACTTCTGCCTGATGTCTCATGGTCTCCTCATCTTCATGGTGAAGAACCTCATCCCCTCATCCTCATGTCCCACCTAACCATGTTCTCCTCAACTTTCCCATTCTTCCCCATCATCCTGGCCCTACAGACCCCATCCAAGAGCCTTCTTCCATCTTGGAGCCCCTTGATGAGGACCTCCACCATCTCCAAGGTCCCCTCACCCTACTCCACCCCCCCAGGTACAAGATGACCTGTGAGTACACTTGGCCCAACCACCTGATGGCAAGTGACCGAGAGGCCACCCAAGCCCTGCTGGAGCAACATGGCTTCCAGGAGGAAGTGGCTTATGGGCACACCAAGGTCTTCATCCGTTCTCCTCGGACCTTGGTCATCCTGGAGAAGGAGAGGGAGCAGCTCATCCCCATCATCGTCCTCCTCCTGCAGAAGGTGGGGCCTGGGGGGACATCTTGGTGGCCACTAGGGTGGTGGGGGTGGCACTTGGGTGGTGGCACCAGTATGGAGGGATGGTGGGGATGGAGGACCTGGTGTGGTGGTGGGGACACGAGGTGGGACATGGGGCATTCTATGGGGTGGAGATGGGGTGGATGTGGAGGAGGAGATGGAGTGGACCAGGGACATTCTATAAGGTGGACATGGAGGAGGACATGGGGTGAACATGGGACATTCTGTGGGGTGGGACATGGGGTGGACATGGAGAGGACAAGGGACATTCAATGGGGTGGAGATGGAGTGGGACATGGGGTGGACAAGGGACATTCTGTGGGGTGGGACACGGGATGGACATGGAGGAGAACATGGGGTGAACATGGGACATTCTATGGGGTGGGACATGGGGTGGACATGGGACTTCCTATGGGGTGGGACATGTGGTGGACATGGAGGAGGACATGGAGTTGGACAAGGAACATTCTATGGGGTAGAGAACGGGGTGGACATGGAGGTGGGACATGGGACATTCTACGGGGTGGGACATGGGGCGGACATGGAGGAGGACATGGGGTGAACATAGGACATTCTATGGGGTGAACATGGAGGAGGACATAGGGCAGGACATGGAGCAGGACATGGAGGTGGGACATGGGACATCCTACGGGGTGGACATGGAGGAGAAGATGAGGTGGAGATGGGACATTCTGTGGGGTGAACATGGAGGAGGACATAGGGCAGGGCATGGGATGGGACATGGAGCAGGACATAGGATGGGACATGGGACATGACATGAGGTGGACACAGAGCAGAACATAGGACATGACATGGGATGGACATGGAGAAGGACATGGGATGTGACATGGGGTGAAACAAGGGATGGGACATGGGGTGGGACATGGGACATGACATAGGATGGGACATGACACGGGATGGACATGGACCATGACAGGGGGTGGAACATGGCTGAAGACACAGGGTGTGACACAAACACAAGACAGACACAACTCAGCCCATTCCTTTGGAGACACCTCCATGAGTTTTGAGGGACGAGGGTTTTGGGGTCCCACCAGAGGTGATCCTTTGATGGTGCTGTCCCCTTTATGGTGTGCCAGGCGTGGCGTGGGGCCCTGGCTCGACGTCACTGTCGCCGCCTCCGCGCCGCCTACGCCATGATGGCGGCCTACAAGAGGCAGAAGGTGAGGGGGTACCTGAAGGACCTTCTGCTCCTCTTCCACGATGTCCGACACCTGCCCGACTTTGGGAAGAGCCTGCAATGGCCGACACCACCCCCGGTCCTGGAGGACTTCCAGGACAAAACACAAAAACTCTTCAGAAGGTACCAGAAAGGGGGGAAAAGGGAAGGGGGGAGAGATATGGGGTGGGATGAGGAGGTGGGATTTGGGATGTGGGATGTGGGGTGGGGAGGTGGGAATGGGATGAGGAACAGGGATGTGGGATGGGGACATGGGATGGGGATGAGGAATAAAGATGTGGGATGGGGACATAGGTTTGGGGATGTGGGAATATGGGTGTGGGATGGAGACATGGGCTGGGGATGAGGAAGAGGGATATGGGATGTGAGATGGGGATGTGGGATAGGGGACGTTGGACAGGGATGGGGACATGGAACAGGGACGAGGATCATGGATGTGGGATGGGGATATGGGATATGGGATATGGGATATGGGATATGGGATATAGGAAGTGGGATGACAATGTGGATGTGAGATGGGGACAAGGATGGGGATGAGGAACAGGAATGTGGGATGTGGAATAGGGACAATGGGATATGGGAGATGGGACAGGGATGGGGTGAGGACATGGGACAAGGATGAGGAATGGGGATGTGTGATGGGGACGTGGGAATGGGATGTAGGGCAGGGTTGGGGACATGGATGTGGGATGGGGATGTGGGATATGGAATGGGGACAAGGGTAGAGGATGTAGGGTAGGATTGGGGACATGGGATACGGGAGGTGGGACAGGGATGAAGAACAGGGATAGGGGATGGGAACATGGGATGGGGATGTAGGATACGGGAGGTGAGACAGGGATGGGAATGGGGATGTGGGAATGGGATGTGGGACAGGGTTGGGGACATGGGATGTGGGACAGGGTCATGAGATATGGGATGGGGACATGGGATGTGGGACATGGATGTTGAATGTGAGACAGGGATGATGAGGACATCCCATATTAGGATGAGGATGGGGATGTGGGATGGGAATGAGGACATGGGACAGGGAAGTGGGATGGGGAAATGGGATAGAGATGTGGGACATGGACATGGGATGGAAACGTGGGACATGAACATGAGATGAGGATGTGGGATATGGGATGGGGCTGTGGGACATGGACATGGGATAAAGATGTGGGACAGGGTCATAGGATGGGGTTGTGGGACATGGACATAGGATGAGGTTGTGGGACACGGAGATAGGATGAAGATGTAGGACGTGGACATGGGATGAAGATGTGGGTCATGGACATGGGATGGGGATGTGGGATATGGGATGGGGCTGTGGGACATGGACATGGGATGGGGATGTGGGATATAGGATGGGGCTGTGGGACATGGACATGGGATGAAGATGTGGGCCATGGACATGGGATGAAGATGTGGGCCATGGACATGGGATGGGGATGTGGGACAAGGATGGAGATGTCAACATGGGAGTGGAGACACAAGATGTGGAGGTGGTTTGAGGAGGTGGAATAAGGTCAGGAGATGTGTGTTGTGGAGGTGTGTTGGTGACACCAGGACAATTTGTCCCCCTTTTTGGTGGCAGGTGGAGAGCTCGGCAGATCCTGAAGAACATCCCCCCCTCAGAGATGGGCCAGATCAAGGCCAAGGTGGCCGCCATGGAGGTCCTCGGGGGGCTGAAGAAGGATTGGGGCTGCCAGCGCTCTTGGGAAGGGGATTATCTCTCCTCGGTAGGACCTGGTGGTGGCATCTTCTGGGTGTGACACACCATGGGGGTGTCACCTCCTTCAAGGTTGTCACCTTGTTCCCCATCTCACAGCCCAAGGAGAACCCAAGGTTGGCTTTGACCTTCGCCCGGCGCATCCAAACCCTGAAGGAGAAGGTTCATTTTGGGGCTGTCCTCTTCTCCTGCCACGTCAGGAAGGTGAGAAGGAAGGTCCTACATGGCCACCACCTTGGTGTCACCTCCTCTCAGTGTGTCACACAATCATCTCTTGGAAGACTTAAGACCTTCTGAGGTCATCTAGTCCTACAGGGACATCTTGGCCTAGATGAGGTTGCCCAGAACCTCAACAAACCTGGTCCTGGAGGTCTTCAGGGATGGTGGGGAGATGTCTCCAAGCTCCATCCTTGGAGACCTTCAAGACTTACTAAGGCTCTGAGGAACCTCATCTAGTCCAAGATGTCACTTCAAGATGGTGGGACAAGATGGTCTTGGGAAGACCCTTCCAACTCTATGATGCTGTGGGGTCTCCACCATCTCTTTGGCCAAGTGTCTCCTCACCTTCATGGTGAAGAACTTCTTCTTCATGTCTCATCAACCCTTCCCTTCTCTAGTTCAAGGTCATTGTCCACCATACTCCTTCTCATGGACTAATCCATGAGTCTTCCTCCATCTTGTAGTCCCTTCAGAAACCAGGAGGCCACCAGAAGATCTCCCCATCTTCTCTTTGAAGACCATCTCCTTCAACCTTCTCTTTGAAGCCCATTTCCTCCAACCTTCTCTTTGAAGCCCATCTCCTCCAACCTTCTCTTCTCCAAGCTCAGCATCCCCAACTCTCCCACCTTCTCCTCACATCAGAGGTTGCTCCATCCCACCCATCATCATCTTGGTGGCCTCCTCAGGATGTTCTCCACCATCTCCATCATGATCCTTTCTTGTGCTGAGATCTCCAGACCTTGACGTTGTCCCCTCACCCCTTTCCATGTCCCCACAGATCAACCACCTGGGCAAGAGCCGGGACCGCGCCATCTTGGTCACCAACCAACACCTCTACAAGTTGGACCCAGGCCACCACTACAGGGTCATGAGGTCCATCCCACTCAGCTCCGTGAGTGTCCCCAACCCCCACCAGCTGTCCCCATGGCCAGAGAGGGACAATGTCACCTCCTACACCCCATCCTGGGGTCAAGAGGACCTCATATGTCTTGGTTCCTCAGCTTCAGGTTGGGTTCCTCATGGAAGTTGGGTTCCTCATGGAGGTTGGGTTCCTCATGGTGGTTGGAAGACCTCATGGAGCTTGGGTTCCTCACAGAGGTTGGGTTCTTCGTGGAGGTTGGGTTCCTCATGGAGGTTGGGTTCCTCATGGAGCTTGGGTTCCTCTTGGAGGTTGGAAGACTTCATGGAGCTTGGGTTCCTCACAGAGGTTGGGTTCCTCACAGAGGTTGGGTTCTTCATGGAGGTTGGGTTCCTCATGGAGCTTGGGTTCCTCTTGGAGGTTGGAAGACTTCATGGAGCTTGGGTTCCTCACAGAGGTTGGGTTCTTCATGGAGGTTGGGTTCCTCATGGAGCTTGGAAGACCTCATGGTGGGGACATCTGCCTTGGCATGGTGAAGATCCCTTAGATAGAGGGGTGACATCTCCACCATGATGTCCCCACCACACTGGCCATGCTCTTCTGGCCCCACCAGGGTGTCTCCACCATGTTGTCCATGTTCTGGTGGCCCCACCATGATGTCTCCACCACCTTGCCCATGCTCTTCTGGCCCTACCATGATGTCCCACCATGATGATCATGCCATGACATCTCCACCATGTTATCCCCACCACTCCATCATCACCCCCAGCCTTCCTAGAACCACGACCCATGGAGGTGACACCAAGGATGTCCCCACAGGTGACGGGGATGAGCGTGACCAGTTGCCAGGCACCACTGGTGGTCTTCCACACCCAGAAGCAGGAGGACCTGGCTGTTTGTCTCCACAAGACCAGGCCACCAGGGGACAACCGGGTGGGAGAGCTGGTGGGAGTCCTCGTGGAGCACTTCAGAGTGTGAGTTTTGGGGGACAATGAGGTTTTATGGGGTGGACAATGAAGTTTTGGGGGTGAACAATGAGGTTTTGGGGAGAAGATGAGGTTTTGGTGGGTCTGAAGAACCCTCAGAACCTTCCCCAGATGTTGGTGAGATGTTGTAGGACCAAGAGGGAGCTGGAGATCCCTATCTCCAACTCCATCCAATGAGGTTTTGGGGGAACAATGAGGTTTTATGGAGTGACAATGAGATTTTGGGGTGAAGATGAGTTTTTTTGGGGTCCTATCACCCCTCAAAGTCCTCCCAGTTGGTGTTGAGATGTTGTAGGACTAAGAAGGAGGTGGAGATCCTTGTCTCCAACTGCTTCCAGTGAAGTTTTGGGTGGACAATGAGGTTTTATGGAATGACAGTGAGGTTTTGGTGGGGACAATGAGTTTTTGGGGTTTCTGAAGACCCCTCCAAGTCCTCCCAGTTGACATGGAAATGTTGTAGGACCAAGAAGGAGGTGGAGATCCTTGTCTCCAACTGCATCCAATGAGTTTTTGAGGGGACAATGAGGTTTTATGGAGTGACAATGAGGGGACAATGATGTTTTGGGGTTTCTGAAGACCCCTCAGACCTTCCTAGTTGATGTTGAGATCTTGTAGCACCAAGAAGGAGGTGGAGATCCATATCTCCATCTGCTTTCAGTTGGGGGAGAATGAGGTTTTGGGGTGGACAATGAGGTTTTATGGAGGGACAATGAGGTTTTGGTGGAGACAATGAGTTTTTGGGGTTTCTGAAGACCCCTCAAAGTTCTCCTAGTTGACGTTGAGATGTTGTAGGACCAAGAGGGAGCTGGAGGTCCGTGTCTCTGACTGCATCCAGCTGAGCCTGCGTGGTCGTCGGCGTCTTCTGAAGGTGGAGCCCAGGCCAGAGGTGGCCACCCCAGATTTTGGCAAGACCCGCCATGGTTTTGTCCTCTACTGGCCAGGGAGATGAGAAGATGGTGGGGCCACCACCCTATTGTCATCCTTTCTACCCTACTGCAACCCCACACCCCGTGTCCCACCTTCAAGGTGATGCCAAAGCTTCTGGGAATAAAGAGTTGGATGGAACCTTCAACCAAGGGTGGGACCTTCAACCATGGGTGGGATCTTCTAGGACCACCAGGAGGTCAAGTTTGGGGTTGAGGTCTGCCCTAAATTTGGAGCAAAGTTTGGGTTTCATAGGATTGGGTGGGATGGGATGGATGAATGGATGGAGGTGGGATGGGATGGAATTGGTGGGACACAGAAGATGGAATGAGGATGAGATGAGAAGGTTGGGATTTGATGGGATCTATGGGATNATGGGATCTATGGGATGGGATTGATGGGATGGGATGGATGAAGGTGGGATGAAATGGATGGATGGATGGATGAAGGTGGGATGGATGAGATTGGATCTATGGGGTGGGATCTATGGGAT
>VZTY01005557.1:0-119546 GCA_013400935.1 Turnix velox
CAAACTATTGTATGATTCAATGAAGTTCATATTTGTGTGAGGACTATATGCATCTGACAGACCCTATTGCTGAACCATTTTTTGACTAAATGGTGAAAGAGCTCTGTGTACTGATGGAAGTGAATATTAATTCAGGCAGACTCATCTTTATGACAACTGTTTCTAGAAAACATATACAATGATACATCACAATTAAGTATGACATGCTAAGATTCTTAGTAATAAATTAATGACTTTGTTTAGCTAGTATTTTAAATAGGATATAACTTGATGTATAAAATGGAATGATGTAATTTCTCAGGTGATGTTTCTCTTTTTGATATGCATTCTGCGACCTTATCCCACTTTCCCAAAAAGCTGTGCAATTTTGATATAAAGCACAACTGATTGATATTGCTATTATTTTTCTTTATCATAATAACTAGATAAGAAAAGAAGATGTGAAGCCTTCTGTACCTAAGGTAGTAATTACCACTGATAAACATAAACCATCAGTCATGATTTCGAAAAGTAAGGAAGGAATTGCTACCAAACAAGAACAAATCAGCCTAACCCATGAAAAGGTGAACAGCACCGTTGCAACCATCTTTGGGTTTTTATCCTCTCTTTACAAATATTGTGTCCCTCAAAAATACTAACTATAAATTTCCAGCTCATTTTTCTTTAAGATTTATTCCACTTACAAATTTTTTGAACTACTGCTCATTAGACTATATTATTCTTTCTCTTACATTCTCTCCTAACTGTTTTCATTAATAGAATGACTGTAACTCTCTTCTGATTGACCTTTGGAATGGACTGACTCCTGACATGCATTTTAACTTTTTTTAAAAAACAAAAAACCCCTTATATTTACATAGGTATGAGAATGCAACTGTACTTCTCAGAATACGTATAATACAAACCTCTGTGCAGTACAGAAGGATCTAATCCCTTAATTCTCCTTCCCTTTTCCCATTTGAAAATTCTTTCCCATTTGCTCAAATTGCTTCCAAGATTGTATGTAACCACAACTTTTGTCTCTGCTACAATAATTAGATTAAAAAGGAAGCTAAGAAAACTACTGTAGTTCCGAAAATAATTACCACTGATAAAACCAAGGCACCAGCTGCGATGTCCAGAACTAGGGAAGAAATTGCAGCCAAGCACGACCAAATTCATCTAGCTTATGATCAGGTGAATATAGCTGTTGCATATATAAAATGCACTGTTGTGATTTGATTTATCTGCGAAACACACTTTTTTAGAGCTACTTGGGTACAACAGAATGCTCTCTGATCCCCACTAAGTGGAATGACTGTCAAGCAACAGAGACAATGTGATTAAGTTCCTAGAGATAACAAGGTTTATGTTTCACTGTTAAAAAATGCCACTTTGAAGACCACAGTCATGTTTCTCTGTGAAAATCTGATCCATATGAATGGCCAATCAAGAAATGTTCAAATTTCTGGCTTTGTGATTTTTTTTTTAATGAGATAATTCCTTGCAATTTTATGATTGTCAGATGAAACATCCTCTCTAATAAGATTTTAATTGTATTGCTCTTTGTACAATAGAGACTTCAGCACCCAAATGGTGTTGTCCGTTCAGTCTATCCAGTTTATTCTGAGAATAGGATGCTTAGAGTAGCATAGTTGCCAACATCTTTTAATGAAACTCTGCCTACCTGCTTTGTTAGAAATAGCATGATACATTCATAAAATACTTTAATGAAATATACTTATGAAGAGCAGAGCATTTAAAACTTGCTCAGGGTGGTTAGATTGCTAAGAGATTACAGTTACTTGTGAGATGATGCAAATTTTGGGCCAAATCAAATTTGCTCTAAACAATGATTTTGAAATTGGCAGTGATACTGAATAAGAGATCCTTCTTACCAAAAAACTAATAATAAAGCAATCTCTACAAACAATTGTTTTGGCCTTGCTCAAGTTATTTTAGATAAAACTGATAAGAAATTTTTTAATCCACACAAAATAATAAAATAGTTTTCTTTTTCATTTTCAAAACATACATTTCAAGTGTTTTGTTGCTACATCCAGATCAGTTATGACAGTTATAATAAACACTAGTGATGTTCATCCTATTCCCTACTGTTGTCTGATTGAGCAGAAGTTTGGAACATGATAGCACAGAAATTGACAGTATTTATAATTTATTACAAACAAACCAAAGTCCTGGTACAAATGCACTTTTTCTAATTTCTCAGAATGCTGTTTTCCTTCTTTTATAAAATATTTTTCAACATTATTAAATTCATTTTAAACACTGGATTAACAGATACTTAAGTGATAAATTTTTTATTAGTATATTCCTCAGTAAATGCATTCAATTCTGATGCTAGATATGTTCTCTGCATTTTTAATAGATCTAACAGTTATATGGCACTGATGAGGGCTCTGGCTTTGAAATTCTGTGCACATGTTTAGACCTGCATTTCTCTTTGATAAGTAGCAAAGGATGTAACTTAAAATTATTGAAAATGAGCTTGCATTCAAATATTAATGTGTTTAATGAACAGAACCATAGGAGTGTTCTAAATAAGCACAGAAAAAGTTTAGATAGATTGTCTGTCTTTCAATCTATTGACTCTGGACTATATTTATGACTAAACATATTTGATGTTTACATTATGACTTTCACACCTCTATGCACTCTTTCTTTGTCTGGAATATACATTGACTGTGCATTGTACTTATTGGTGTTTGTCAGAAATGTAATTAATTAATATAATGATGAATATATGTAATATTTCTGTCAATTCTATCTATAGATTGAAGCTGGGAAAAGGGCTGAAGCTGTAGCTACAGTTGTTGCAGCTGTTGATCAGGCTCGTGTTCGCTCACCCTGGGAACAAGAACAAGCAGAAGAAACTCACGTAAAGCAGAAAACTTTGGAATATGGCTATAGAGAGCATGTTGCTGAGGCCCCAGCAGAACGACATGTTGTCACTACAGAGGTCAAAACTGTCTATGTTCCTCCTGAGAAACATGTCTCAGCTGCTGAAAAGAAGCAAGTGCAAATATCAGCAGAGGTTAGACTCAGTTTACATTGCATTCTTTTGCAAATACTGCATCTGGGTGAAATCTATTCCAGTTTGCAGAACAGCATCGTGCTCTCAACAATTTTTTTTCTTTGCTTTGTGTAGATAAAAAGAGCAGAAGAAGCCAAGATGGAGAAAACAATTCATGTTGAACACCCACGACCCCGCACACCGAGTCCTCACTTCACAGTCTCCAAAATTGCTGTTCCTAAACCAGATCATACATACGAGGTAAGAAGAAAAACTGTATCTGAGAAGAAAAGCACACTCGTTGATGATAAACAGTTCCTCATCCACTCCATTTGACGTTTCCTCCCACTCTAGTATGGCACTTCCCAAGGAGAAGAGTTTTGTGCTCTCTGTAGTTTTTTTTTCTGGCTTGCCAGACAAGAAAAGAGCAGTGCTGTAAACAGGGACACAAACTGCTGAACTGTGATTTGCAATTATTGGCTATTTAAACAAGTTTTCATCTCTCTCTAAGGAGGCTGCTTCAGTACTTCATGTCATACAGTGAAATTGTTCAACTTATTGAACACAATTTATTGTTGTGGATGCCTCCTCTCTGGAGGTGTTCAAGACTAGGCTGGACAGGGCACTGGGCAGCCTGGTCTAGTGGGAGGTGTCCCTGCCTATGGCAGGGGGGTTGGAACTCAATGATCTTTAAGGTCCCTTCCAACCCAAACTATTCTATGATTCTATGATTATGTTTTTTTAAAAGGAAGAAGCATTCTTCAGCCTTATTATGAGCATCAGCTCACTAGCAGATTATGAGGTACTAAGCTGTGAAATATGTCACCAAGCAATTATAATGCTATTTTCTCCATTTTTCTATTTGTCTCTTTCACTTAACTTTAAAAGTTCATATTTAGATTAATTTCTCATTCAAGCACACTTTCTCTTTGCCTGGCTTCAAAAAGGAACTGTTTTTTTCCTCTCAAACATAATTAAACACTATTAAAATGACCTAAAACATTTTTGTAGATTTTCCATAGCTGTTGCACCTGAGATAACATTTAGAAATGTCTTCAGTTATGTCACTCACTGATAATTACCTAATTAGTAATGTTGTTTATTGTAGCATCAGACTGATTTCAGAGAAAGCTCGGGCTTCAGGTGAATAAATTTAGACTAAATTTCTGATGTTGCAGTTAAGAAGTTCTTGACCACTCAAAGCTCAAATTCTAAAGTGAACCCCCCCCATACTCGAATGTTAAAGTAATCAGCAATAATATAATGATATTATATCCCCAGTATCCTAGTACTGCAATATAAAATCAGAAGTCTTTGTTGTATATATAGCTTTTGCAGTGTCAACAAGGAAACAATTGGGGCATACACAATTTGTTTCAGAAATACACAGTCCCCTTTTGAAAACTAGAGAACAACAAAACTGTAACTTTTTCTCCTCTAACCCCTAGGTTTCAATAGCTGGATCTGCAATGGCTACTCTGGAAAAAGAATTATCAGCTACTTCTGCTGCACAAAAGATCACAAAGTCAGTGAAACCACCTCAGCTAAAGCCACAGGAAGTCAGAGTAAAACCAGAGCCCGTACCCTCTCCCTTTGGAGAGGCTGCTGAGACCTATCAGAGTCGCTATGAAGTTGAGACTAAAAAGGAGACAGGTGTAAGCTTTAAAGGTGAAGCAGTGCACAAGGAACACTTGGTGTTGCGGAAAGAAGGTGAAGCAAAGGTATGTTATTGAGCAGCTTTCCATTATTTTGATTGACTTTCATCTTGAAAAAGGCCTCACTGGCTTTCTGGTTTGTTATTGCAGTTTTTCACTCCAATAGAATTTTGTTGACTTGTCTTTGTTGTTTTACACAAATCCTTTTAATGATCTCATGTTTTCCTATGGCAAGCAAGGTGTTTTCCTTACCTAATTTCTTTTCATAACTGATTCTGCTGTTTATCTCCTTGGCTTTGTTATCTCTTTATTAATTTTGCTTTGAATTCCCAGGTGGCAGAGACTGCCAGAGTTCCTGCACCTGCAGAAGTCCCTGCCACTCCACCCACCATTGTCTCAGTAAGTAATTTGTATGTAGATTTGGGGAGTGACACTATGTCTTGTATTCTAACTTTTCTCATTGAAAATCAGACCATTAAAATTTGGCTTTGTTCAATCTTTAACTCTGTATTAGATTTACTCAGCCACTGAATTTCTCTCTAACATAAACTCTTCTGGGTGACTGTTATGGGGATGATTCTTCACAATAATGTAGCAAAATAGATTGGCCTTTGCTGCAGTGAAGCCATTTCACACCATAATTTGTATAAGCATCAGTCTAGATTTCAATTTTCTTGTTGATAACAGTAATGTTAATGTATCTCAAATGCAGGTTTTTAATAAAAAACCTTTGGAAAATCCTTTCTTTTTTTTTCATGGATACAATGCTGACCGAAACATTGGACTGAAGCAGATATTAAATTTTCCATTCAAATGGGCTTTAATTATTATAAAGTTTGCTTAGCAGTGAAAAGTATACATTGACTATGATATTTTTTGTCATACAGGGTCTCAAAAATAAGACTGTGACTGAAGGCGAGTCTGTCACCCTGGAGTGCCACATTTCTGGCCATCCTCAGCCTACTGTGGTGTGGTACAGGGAGGACTACAAGATTGAGAGCTCAATGGACTTCCAGATCACATTCAAAGCAGGGCTTGCTCGCCTTGTGATCCGGGAAGCCTTTGCAGAAGACAGTGGAAGATTTACCTGCACTGCCACGAATAGTGCTGGGACTGTCAGCACATCTTGTCACTTACATGTGAAAAGTGAGTATATTTATCACCATAGGAAGATACAATTTTGCTAACTTCTTATTACTTGTATTATAATTTTGGCATTTTGTCAGCTCCCATGTAGAACATACATCTTGAATTGAATTCCAGGTCTGTTGGGTAGCACAATTGGGAGAACATGAGAAAGTCAGTTATGGACTGATGGAAACTCTTAACTTCCTATATGGAAGTATCTGGCCCTTTGAGCAAACTGACCACTTACCTTTCTCTCTCTCTTTGTGTCACCCTAACTCACTGCTTAAGTGCCACTGAAGTATTTTAAAATCCACTGTACCATATTTGCCTTGCAGTTTCAGAAGAAATTGAGACTCGTGAAACTATTTCCGAGAAGGCTGTTACAGAAGACAAACGGTAAATTTATTTTCCTAAAGAGACTACTCCTGTTGAGGTCATTAGTTTCTTGCACTTTATTTATGGGAGCTTCAGATGTCAGCTCACTCACCTGCACTGGAATCTCATTTCAGCTATGTGGAGACAAAGGACATTGCAATGGAAGATGTCTCTGCTACAGTAGAAGAAGTATCAGGAGAACCTGTACCTCCTTTCTTCATAAGAAAACCCATGATACATAAATTAATTGAAGGTGGGAGCATTGCTTTTGAATGCCAAGTAGGGGGCAACCCAAAGCCACATGTCTTATGGAAAAAAGGCGGAGTTCCTCTAACGACTGGCTACAGGTACTTTGAATGCAATGTACAGTTCAAAATCAATTTAAGCATAGTCTTAAAGAATATTTGACAGTGACTTTGTTTTTATTCTCAGTGATCATTAACCAGATAACATCACCGAAATTTTATTATTTGAATGTAAAAAATAATAGGATAATGTCTTAATGTGAGACTTGAGAAAGCTGCTAAGTTTGAAAATATAAATATTTGCAATACTATAAATTGAAAAATGCCATATATTCTTTTAAAAAAACAAATCAGGATGATCTGTTTGTTTTACTCTACCTGTGTGAGTTTATTCTGCCCATGCAATGTTTTCATTATTTCTGTGAAAATATCATCTGCAGAAAACAACATGCTTTCTAGTAGAGAAAAAAAAAAAAACCATTTGAAGCATTCTTGAAATGCATCATGCTATATTGACCTATATTAGGACAAAACTGCACACAATATATACCATTTTGCTGTGTCTGATGACTAGGTCTCTGGTATTTCACCACTGCTGTTTGCATCCCATTTATTTTAGACTCAGCAGAAATAAAGTA
Source organism: Turnix velox (assembly GCA_013400935.1). Classification (NCBI taxonomy): domain Eukaryota; kingdom Metazoa; phylum Chordata; class Aves; order Charadriiformes; family Turnicidae; genus Turnix; species Turnix velox. The sequence continues at coordinate 7,055 of VZTY01005557.1, forward strand.
ATGCTGTATTCTAGTTTCAGCCAGGTTGCTTCTGCTTATGTTTTTCAGATTTATTGAATGAGAATTATCTGGAAAATTTTCTCTTTTTGTCTTGTAAAATTTAGGATTAATTGCATGACTAAGAACATATATACTAGAAAGCCTGTTCCAAAACCAGAATTATAGAGAACTTGTACTTTTATGTTTTCTATAGATACAAAGTGAGTCACAAAAGAGAAACCGGGGAATGCAAACTTGAAATTTCTATGACTTTTGCCGATGATGCCGGAGAATACACAGTTGTGGTTCATAATAAATATGGAGAAGCTTCTGCAACGGTCTCCTTACTAGAAGAAGGTACATTGCAAATTAAACAAATGGGAAAACTATTTCTTAAAATTTAAAATAAAAAAAAGATTTTGAACTGAGCTGCAAATTCTTTGCAGCTTAATTTGGTCAATTCAGGGAACATAAAGGGAGATCTGGTGACTGTTTCTGCAAGACATTATTTGACACCAGGTTCTTGAAGGACTTGTATTTGCTAGAATGTGTAGCTATAGGAACCTTCTTCTGTTGATTTCCATAATAATTTATATAACATAAGACACTCTAAGTGATGTGGGGAAAGGAGGATATTCAAGTAATAGGGAAAGAAGCAAACCTTTTTGTTCTGATTATCCTTGTAAAACTGCATGAAAGTTTGCAGCTGACAGAGCCACAGTGAAGAAACTGTAGAGCAATTCCTACAGGTGCCTCCATTTACCAAGCCAGAGCTCCAAAATAGCACAGCAATGTGACTACTTGTTTATAAAGCTCATCTGAGGGCATCAGTCTTTGCATTTTATTGTTTGTGTTTTATTAGGTAAACAGGCAGAAAATATTTTTGAATCATCAACAACAGAAAATGAGATTGTACTTGTTTTCTATATTCAGTCCATTGAAAACCACAAGAACTTACCAAAATTAATATGCTCATATTTCTTAGCTGACTATGAAGCCTACATAAAATCTCAACAAGAAATGATGTACCAAACTCAGATGACTGCGTATGTACAGGAACCTAAAGTGGCTGAGGTAGCCCCACCTATTTCATATGGTGACTATGAAAAAGAATATGAAAAAGAACAAGCCCTAATTAGGAAGAAAATGGCAAAAGATACAGTGATGGTCAAAACTTTCATAGAAGATGAGGTATGTCTACGATTCCATACTCCTATTGTGTACCAACATTTTACCAACACAAATCACTTCTTTGGCAGGTCATTATCTGACACACAGAACTAATGATCTTGCTTTCTTACATAGGAATTTCATATTTCTTCTTTTGAAGAAAGACTTATCAAAGAAATTGAACTCAGAATTATTAAGACAACCTTACATGAGCTTCTTGAAGAAGACAGAGAGGAGATGATGGTTGATATTTCTGAATCTGATGCTGTAGAAGCAGGATTTGATATAAGATTAAAGAATTACAGAACCTTTGAAGGCACAGGAGTTACTTTCCGTTGCAAGGCAACTGGATATCCATTGCCAAAGGTACCTCAAAACTGTATATTTAGTCTATTTAAAAACCTCTTTGATGCTCATCTTGGACCTCTCGTTGTCAGTCATTCTGCACAGAAAGCAGCAAATTTCAAAAAAAGTCCAGATCTTTGTTTTGATATCAAGCTAAATTTTCATTTAGCACCTTAATAGGTAATAGTGTTAAACTATTTAGGCACTTCAGAGGCACCTTAGATTTATCAGTTAGCTTCATCTTGCTTCTGAGTTTCTCCACGTTAGCCTACACAAGTAACCACCACAGTAGCAAGCTTGGTTTAGATAATTTTTCTCTTTTCCAAAATGGGCTTTATATCTGTTTCTAGCTCTAAAACTTACACTTCACACTACTGTGACAATGTCTCTGTCTTATTTTCTGTAAAAATGTGAAAACGTATACATGGGTTGTGACAGCTGAAAAATAAGAAGTTACAGTAAGTTGTGTGCATGGATCAGTTCTGGTTCTTTGTCCTTAGAAGAGCTCACACAGCATTCTACTCTTTCCCTGCAGATTGCATGGTACAAAGATGGTAAGCGCATCAGGCATGGGGAGCACTACCAGATGGAAGTTCTGCAAGATGGCAGTGCCAGTCTACATCTGCCTGTTGTTTTACCTGAAGATGAAGGCATTTACACTGTCTTTGCTAGTAATATGAAAGGAAATGCCATTTGTTCAGCAAAACTCTACATTGAGCCACTTGCACCCACAGCAGCTCCAGGTTATATGCCAGGACCGGAAGTAATGAAGAGATACAGGTAGGAAGACAATTTCATAGATAAAATGGTTAACCTCTTCTGAAACACATGACACTAAAGGCAGAAGTTGCACTCCATTTCTCATGTCTGCCCACTGCTATGTGATGTTGTCATGCACATTTTTCCTTTTTTCCTTGCAGATCTATCTCTCCACGCTCTCCAAGCCGATCTCCTGCCCGCAGTTCTCCTTCTCGTTCACCTGCCCGCAGATTAGATGAAACTGATGAAGGACAACTGGAGAGATTGTATAAGCCTGTTTTTGTGCTGAAACCTACATCTTTTAAATGCTCACAGGGGCAGACAGCAAGATTTGACTTAAAAGTTGTTGGCAGACCTATGCCAGAGACCTACTGGTTCCACAATGGTACATCAGCCTCATTTTCATCTACAAATGATCTTAAAAACCAATTTTATATGCATTTTATGTTTTGTTGAGACGCTCCTTTGAGTACACCTTCTTTTTCCATGTATGTCGGCAGGTCAGCAAGTGATTAATGACTACACCCATAAAATAGTGATTAAAGAAGATGGCACCCAGTCATTGATCATTGTTCCTGCTATGCCTGAGGACTCTGGAGAATGGGCTGTAATTGCTCAGAACAGGGCTGGCAAGGCTTCAGTCTCAATGACTCTGACTGTAGAAGGTATCCACCCTGCATGCTGTTTTTAGGAGAATGTGCATTGTTGCTTATTAAAAACCACTGTTACATACTTACTTTTGTGATAACTTACCCTTGCTCTTGCAGCCAAGGAAGACCTGTCCAGACCACACTTTGTGGAAAGGCTGAAGAACGTTAGTGTAAAGGAAGGGTCTAGATTGCAGATGGCAGTGAAAGCAACTGGCAACCCTAATCCCGACATTGTGTGGCTGAAGAACAGTGACATCATTGTACCTCATAAATACCCCAGAATAAAGTAAGCATTTTAATTTTGTTTAAACTGTAAAGGAGCGAATAATCACCCTTCTATAGTGTGATCAATACCCTTGTTCCCATAGAAGTTATTAATTTAAGACTTCTTACAATGACTCCTAATTGCCTTTGTATTGCAGTAAGTCAGTGATAAAAATGCTTTGCAGGACTCAGTCCATTTTTTCCAGCTCCTGTATTTTGCATTCTGCAAAATCAATTCTTCTGCAACCAAGATTTAGGGAACCTATCTCTAATTTTGAAGTCCTCTGCAGACAAAACTGAATTCAAGGCTGCTTTCTATTATCCTGGTCTGTTTGATTCTCAGGCAGTGCTCTTGTAAATGTGTATAAGCATTAACAACATGTTTAATTTCTCCAGAGAGTTTCCTTTGGAGGTTTTGACCTAATATGGGAAGAGGGCAAAAATTAATAACACAGAAGTGCACAAAAAAGTTTTAAGAAATTGTTTTAATATTTCAGGATTGAGGGAACAAAAGGGGCAGCTGCCCTTAAAATTGAATCTACTGCCAGACAAGATGCCGCATGGTACACTGCTACTGCTATCAATAAAGCTGGGCGGGACACTACTCGGTGCAAAGTAAATATTGAAGTCGAGCATGTAGAACCTGAACCAGAAAGGAAATTAATCATTCCAAAAGGAACTTACAAAGCCAAGGAGATTGCAGCACCAGAGTTAGAGCCTCTCCACTTGCGTTATGGTCAAGAGCAATGGGAGGAAGGAGACCTCTATGACAAAGAAAAGCAGCAGAAACCATTCTTCAAGAAGAAGCTCACGTCTTTAAGGCTCAAGCAATTTGGACCAGCACACTTCGAATGCAGGCTTACACCAATTGGTGACCCAACCATGGTGGTGGAGTGGTTGCATGATGGCAAACCCTTGGAAGCAGCTAACAGGCTCCGCATGATCAATGAGTTTGGGTACTGTAGCCTGGACTATGGAGTAGCTTATTCTAGAGACAGTGGAGTGATCACTTGCAGGGCAACTAACAAATATGGTACAGATCATACATCTGCTACTCTGATTGTGAAGGATGAGAAAAGCCTTGTGGAAGAATCCCAGTTACCAGAAGGCAAAAGAGGCCTGCAGCGAATTGAAGAGTTAGAAAGAATGGCCCATGAAGGTGCTCTTCCTGCTGTTGCACTGGACCAAAAGGAAAAACAAAAACCAGAACTTGTTTTGGTTCCTGAACCTTCAAGAGTCCTGGAAGGTGAAACAGCACGATTCCGCTGCCGTGTGACTGGCTACCCTTTGCCCAAGGTCAACTGGTACCTCAATGGACAGCTTATCCGTAAGAGCAAACGTTTTAGACTCCGTTATGACGGAATCTACTACCTGGATATTGTGGACTGCAAGTCATATGACACAGGAGAGGTGAAAGTCACTGCAGAGAATCCAGAAGGCTTTATTGAACATAAGGTGAAACTTGAGATCCAGCAGAGGGAGGACTTCAGATCTGTTCTTCGTCGGGCTCCTGAACCCAAACATGAACCTGCAGTGACTGAGCCTGGAAAACTTCTCTTTGAGGTACAAAAGGTAGACAAACCTACAGATGCAACACCCAAAGAAGTAGTGAAACTGAAAAGGGCTGAAAGAATTACTCATGAGAAGCTTTCAGAGGAATCTGAAGAGCTGCGTAGTAAATTCAAACGTAGAACAGAAGAGGGCTATTATGAAGCCATCACTGCTGTGGAACTTAAGTCTCGTAAAAAAGATGAATCATATGAAGAAATGCTAAAAAAGACAAAAGAAGAACTTCTTCACTGGACCAAAGAGATCCCAGAGGAAGAGAAGAAAGCACTTCCTCCTGAAGGCAAAATCACCATTCCAACGATCAAACCAGAGAAGATTGAGCTTAGTCCAAGCATGGAGGCTCCCAAGATACTTGAACGAATTCAAAGCCAAACAGTAGCCCAGGGGACAGATGCCCACTTCCGTGTTAGAGTGGTGGGAAAACCAGACCCTGAGTGCCTGTGGTTCAAAAATGGTGTGCAGATTGAAAGGACTGATCGTTTGTATTGGTACTGGCCTGAAGACAATGTCTGCGAATTAGTCATCAGAGATGTGACTTCTGATGATTCTGCTAGCATCATGGTGAAGGCAGTCAATATAGCTGGTGAAACTTCTAGCCATGCTTTCCTGTTAGTACAAGGTAATTAAAATTCTTACTTTTATCCTATTGTATTTTAAGTCTATATAGCCAGTGCACTGTTGACATATGGTATGTTGTTTTGCAGCCAAGCAGTTAATCAACTTCACCCAGAAGTTACAAGATGTCACTGCCAAAGAGAGAGACTCTATGGCAACGTTCGAATGTGAGACATCAGAACCCTTTATCAAAGTGAAATGGTTTAAGGATGGGATTGAGATTCATTCTGGAGACAAGTACAGGATGCACTCGGACAGAAAGGCTCATTTTCTTTCTGTACTAGCAATCGAAATGTCTGATGCTGATGACTACAGTTGTGCACTGGTAGAAGATGAATCCATAAAAACTACTGCAAAGCTTACTGTGGAAGGTAAGAAGCACATAGCTCAGTACCATGAAGTACTTTTAAAGTGAAATCAGCTTCAGGAAGAAATAAAAAAATTTTAACTGATGTCGAACTCACTAAGAAGCATTCAAGCTGCTTTTATATTCTCAGAATGCCGTGTGAAAGTCTGGAGATATACTTATGTAAGATTATTGCACCATATGTGAATCAAACTCCTCAAGCTCATTTAGTATGAAGTATTTTCATCATGAGTATTTGATCAAGCTTATTCATGAATGTAATTATTTTCACCTGTAGGTGCTGTGATTGAGTTTATTAAAGAACTTGAGGATGTTGAAGTACCAGAATCATTCTCAGGTGAACTTGAATGTGAGGTTTCCCCAGAAGATGCAGAGGGGAAATGGTATCATGGAGATGTTGAACTTGCTTCTAATCACAAATACGTGATTGCATCTCGTCGTGGTCGCCAGATTCTCACTATCAAAGATGTTAATAAAGATGACCAAGGAGAGTATAGCTTTGTCGTTGGTGGAAAAAAGACTCACTGCAAATTAAAGATGAAACGTAAGCCTATACTTTATACTATCTACTATAGATTTTCTGTATTATGCTATATAGATTATACCTTTGTTTCTGTATCACATGATGCCTGAATATTCAACATTCTCCTTATCTGTCATGAGAGTTAATTAACTTCATTTCATTTCACAGCTCGACCCATGGCTATTCTTCAAGGACTTACTGATCAAAAAGTCTGTGAGGGAGATATAGTACAACTTGAAGTTAGAGTATCCCTAGAAAATGTGGAGGGTGTCTGGATGAAAGATGGTCACGAAATTCAATCAAGTGATCGTATTCACATTGTGCTGGATAAACAGTCACACATGTTGCTGATAGAAGATGCAACAAAGGAAGACACTGGAAATTACACTTTTAGTGTTCCTGATCATGAACTGTCAAGTACTGGACAGGTCACAGTGTACAGTAAGTCCACTATAATGATTTTGAAGTTGGTTTTGATTTTTGAGTCATTCAGGATTACCAATTAATGTTTTTGTGACTTGACAGGTGTGGACATAGTGGTGCCTCTAGAAGATGTTCACGTAGTGGAAGGAACAAAAGCCATCCTTGAATGCAAGGTTTCAGCGCCTGATGTGTCTTCCTCCAAATGGTACCTAAATGATCATCAGATAAAGCCTGATGAACGTATCCAAGCTGTATGTAAAGGCACTAAACAGAGACTTGTGCTTACAAGAACCCATGCATCAGATGAAGGACATTATAAGTTGATGGTTGGCAAAGTTGAAACAAGTTGCAATGTCACAGTTGAAAGTAGGTTTCATTTCAGATGCATGGTTCTTTGTGAAGTCATAACTTTAAATACAAAATGGTAGAAGCAACTAATATATTTGTAATGTATTGTTTCTTACAGAAATTGAGATTATTAGAGGTCTTCATGACATTACCTGCACTGAAACACAGAATGTATCCTTTGAGGTCGAGCTCTCCCATTCAGGGATTGATGTAATTTGGCATTTCAAAGGCCAAGAGATCAAGGCTGGTCCTAAATATAAAATTGAAGCACATGGCAAAATATATAAATTGACAGTGGTGAAGATGATGAAAGATGATGAAGGAGAATATGTATTTTATGCTGGAGAGAAGAAAACATCTGGAAAGCTTATAGTAGCAGGTTAGTAGACTTAATGTCTAAGATTTTTAGTTCAATGTGGTTTATAAAATGATACACAATGTACCTTATTTTGTAATTGTACCAATTGTTCTTTTTCTGTAATTTTTTGTCTTTAATTTGTCTTTATTATTCTGTTTTCTCCTTGTTTCCTCTTTTGTGATTGATGTAATTTCAACTTAACAAAGCTTTCACATAATTGTTTATGTGAGCAATAAGAGCCATAGCATGAAATTTTGTGATACACCACTAGAGAAAACTCTGGGGGGGCCTCATAGTAGCTTATCAATACCAGGAGGGGGGCTACAGAAAGGAAGTCTTTGGACTTTTTAATAGGATATTTGATGGCTGGAATAGGTATAACATATGTAAATTGAAAGAGGGGAGTTTCAAGCTGGATAAAAAAAAGTAATTCTTTATGGTGAGAGAGGTGAAACACTGGAACAGGTTGCTCAGAGAGGCTGTGGATGCTCCCTCTGTGCAGGCGTTTAAGTCCAGGCTAGATGAGGCACTGAGCAACCTGATGTAGTGGGAGGAGTCCCTGCCTATGGCAGGGGGGTTGAAACTAGTTAATCTTTAAGGTCCCTTCCAACCCAAACTATTCTATGATTCTATAATTAATGTAAGAAAACAATGGTTTTGTCTTGCATGCTTGATATAGCTCCACTAATAACAACAACAACAACAATTATAATAACTAGGACGTAAGTAAGCCATATTTTTGTGATGTTCAGGTCACAGATTCTTGATTTTTCACAGAATTCAGAATGTCTGTATGTATACTGCAAACATTTCCATCTTGAACTTTTCATGTGCCTGCATTTCTATATGGGGGGGGAAGTTGAACAGTGACACAACAAAAACATCTGCTTTTGCTATCCAACAGGTGGTGCCATTTCAAAGCCTCTCACTGACCTGACTGTGGCTGAGTCCCAGGCAGCTGTTTTTGAATGTGAGGTGGCAAATCCTGAATCAGAAGGCCAGTGGCTAAAAAATGGTAGACCGCTGGCTTCAACAGATCAGTACCGTGCTGAATCTGATGGTGTAAAGAGGAGGCTCAATATCCCTGTCTCAAAACTGGAAGATATGGGTGAATACAGCTATGAAATAGCAAGCTCCAAGACATCTGCTAAACTGAAGGTTGAAGGTCAGTATTTTTTTAACCAACTGATGCTATTAAAGCTCAGTTCAGAGTCATTCACTGTGTCTTGGATCAGATCCAAAATACAAGCATATTGTGCTTAATTTTTTGAGATTCATTATGTGCTGAGCTAGCAACCTGATGGTATTTTGCAGTCTCCCTATTTGGAATTTGGCTTGGTATTTCAATAAAATTACATTTTAGTCAAGGTGTAGGCTAGTCAGTAGAAATTCACTCTTTGCTAATTATATAGTAAACATATAAAAACCCGTTTCTCATGATCCTACAAGTAAACACTCCTTTTTGTGTTCTGAGTGCATCACTTGGATGGAAACTGAATAAATCAAGATATGCATACTAGATTTTAAAATTAAGCCTCATGATTCAGGTTTATGTGATTACTATATTGACTATAATTTTTCATTTTGATCTTGTTTGTAAAGTTTGTTCTGATTTTTTAAAAATTTTTTTTTGGTAGCTGTCAAGATAAAGAAGACATTAAAGAACTTAACTGTGACAGAAACGCAGGAGGCAGTATTCAGCATAGAACTTACCCACCCTGATGTGGAAGGAGCTCTGTGGATTAAAAATGGTGTTGAACTTGAATCAAATGAGAAATATGAAATTACAGTAAAAGGAACTGTTCACACATTGAAAATCAAACACTGTGCTGTCACTGATGAGTCTGTTTATAGCTTTAAGCTTGGAAAGATAGGAGCAAATGCCAGACTTCATGTGGAAAGTAAGTCAATCTGGTTTGAATATTTGCTTTAATGTGTGGTTTGAAATTCAGCTGGAACATGCTACTGAATCTTGGTAACTTCTTTTCCTCAAGCTGTCAAGATCATCAAAAAGCCAAAGGATGTGACTGCTTTGGAAAATGCTGTTGTCTCCTTTGAACTGAGTGTATCCCATGACACTGTACCGGTCCGATGGTTCCACAAAAACATTGAGCTTAAACAAAGTGATAAATACAAGATGATCTCTCAAAGGAAGGTTCACAAGCTTATGCTGCATAACATATCTACTGCTGATGCTGGGGAATACACAGCTCTTGTTGGGCAAATTGAGTGTAAAGCAAAACTATTTGTGGAAAGTAAGTATTATAAGTTAGTAAGAAAGCAATCATATTCATTGCTACACCAGCTCATACTAAACAACTTGATGATTCTTAGGCTATTATCCTTTTTAATTGCAGTCTTCCACGCACACTGTTTTTTTAAAAAAAATTTTATCTTTTTTTCCCTCCCTCTTAGCCATACAAATCACAAAGACTATGAAAAGCATTGAGGTCCCCGAGACCAAAACTGCTTCTTTCCAGTGTGAAGTGTCTCATTTCAATGTGCCTGCTGTCTGGTTGAAAAATGGTGTGGAGATTGAAATGAGTGAAAAGTTCAAAATAGTAGTCCAGGGGAAACTCCATCAGCTCAATATCATGAATACAAGCAGTGAAGATTCTGCCGAATACACATTTGTCTGTGGGAATGACAGAGTCAGTGCAACTCTGACTGTAAAACGTATGTAAAATTAAACTAGAATATTTTAATATTTTTTATTTTTAAAAATGTTTTTAATAAGGTAAAGGATGTCAGGACTAGGAGTAATGGATGTAAATTGGAAGAAGGTATATTTAGGCTGAATAGAAGAAAGAAGTTCTTTACTGTGAGGGTGCTGAGACACTGGAGAAGTTGTGGAGGCCCCTTCCCTGGAGGTGTTTAAGGCCAGGCTGGATGAGGCATTGAGCAACATGGTGTAGTGGGAGGTGTCCCTGCCTATGGCAGGGGAGTTGGAACTAGATGGTCTTTAATGGTTTGGCCTTCCAACTCAAACCATTCTATCATTGTATGATTTTACAGTTACCAATAATAGAGTTTTTGTTAATACATGCACTTGGTGCAACTCAGATAAAGCTGCATTGCTGTATGGGTATTTTCAACCAATCCTAAAAAGACTCAACTGCACTTTTAAAAGTAATATAGAAATTGTAAAACTGAAAGATGGAGGACCAAATTAGAATTTGCATTCCTATGTCATTCAGAAGTTTTTATAAATTTTAATCATAGTATTAATTCTGAACCTTCCTTTAAATATTAATAGTATTACCATAAATCTGAAACTGTCTTAAAGAACTGTAAACTTTCCTGAACTACTTAAACTGTGTTTAAAATATGGTGAAAAACAACAAAAAAAATCCCAAAGCAAAACCCAAACCACGTTTATTTCTTTTCTTTCAGCCATCTTAATTACTTCTATGCTAAAAGACATCAATGCTGAAGAGAAAGATACAATAACATTTGAAGTCACAGTTAACTATGAAGGGATCTCCTATAAATGGCTAAAAAATGGGGTAGAAATAAAATCGACTGATAAATGCCAGATGCGAACAAAGAAGCTCACACACTCCCTCTCCATAAGAAACGTGCATTTTGGTGATGCTGCAGAATATACCTTTGTTGCTGGCAAAGCAGCTTCATCAGCCACTTTATATGTGGAAGGTATTTGCCCTCTTCATTTGTGTATTTTTTTTTTTTTAGTTGCTGAAATAGCCTCGTGACACTCATTCTACTTTTTTTCTGCCTTAGCTCGTCACATTGAGTTTAGGAAGCATATTAAAGACATCAAGATTGTGGAGAAGAAGAGGGCTATTTTCGAGTGTGAAATTTCAGAACCTGACGTTCAGGTCCAGTGGATGAAGGATGGACAAGAACTCCAGATTGGTGACAGGTAAGTGATTATTGCTACACTGTATTGACTTTCATTATGTATTTCCCCACAGAGAACAAGTTGTTAATTTTCTTTTCTGATGTCCTTAGGATGAACATTCAGAGAGAGAAGTATGTCCATCGCCTCATCATTCCTTCCACAAGAATGTCTGACGCTGGTCAGTACACTGTAGTAGCAGGTGGAAACACATCCAGTGCCAATCTGATAGTGGAAGGCCGTGACATTCGTATTAGAACCACACAGAAAGATATTCAGGTATGGCCTACTCAGAAGAATAAATATTTCATAACTTTATCACTAGAAGAATAATGCCAGGGAAGAGCAACCATATCTAAACAGCCAGTGTCCTAACATAAAAGGTCAGAGCCCTGTTCTAGTGTACTGGAAAGCAGAAACTTCTGTAAAAACAAATGCCATTTCTAACACTTGTTCTCCTTCTTCAAAGGTTATTGAGAGGCAAAGAGCTGTAATTGAATTTGAAGTGAATGAAGATGACATTGAACCACAGTGGTACAAGGATGGTATTGAGATCAACTTCCAATATGAGGAAAGATACAGTTATATGGTGGAAAGAAGAGTTCATCGAATGAGCATCTTTGAAACCACTTACTCTGATGCGGGAGAATATACTTTTGTTGCAGGACGGAATAGGAGTTCTGTGGTTCTTTATGTGAATGGTATGTGTCTCTACAACTGTGCTTTGGCTGTACTTATTACCCTGTGTTCTGGATTTTTCACTCTGAAAGTAAAAATCTAAATATAAGAATCCAAGAAAACTTTACTACCATAACTCTATCAAAACCCTCATGTGCATAGATGTTTCTTGCTCGTTTGAAATAAGTTTCATCAGTTGGTGAGGTGATGAAAATGCTCTAGTAGTTCTTTTCCCCCTTATTCCATATTTTTCTCCTGGAAAAATATGTCCTGCCAGAGAGATCAACCTGAAAATGCTTGGACATGTTTTGACAGAAAATGCTGCAAATTATGTTAAGGTACTTGGTGCTATATCATCCCCTCTGTATCAAGGAAAAAGGCATACTTTCATGGCCATGGAACATTAGGAATAGTAAGATTAAGGGAATTATAATAATTCTTCGCTAATTTTTTGACGCCTCAATAAATATCAGCAAAGAGATTTATCTGTCTCCTTTTTTCTCCCCTCTCTTATCTGCCCCTGCCTTCCTTCTTCCCCATTTTGCAGCTCCAGAGCCACCCAAGATTATTCAGGAGCTAGAGCCAACAACTGTGGAGTCTGGCAAACCTGCTCGCTTCTGTGCTAGGATATCAGGCAAACCCCAGCCCAAAATTTCCTGGTACAAAGATGATCAACAGCTTTCTCCTGGTTTCAAGTGCAAATTCCTTCATGATGCACAAGAATATACTCTATTGATGATTGAAACTTTCCCTGAAGATGCAGCAGTGTACACCTGTGAAGCCAAAAATGACTACGGAGTTGCTACAACTTCAGCTTCACTTTCAGTGGAGGGTGAGCTACATTAACGTCTGTGAAATGAGATTGTCAACATATGTGTGACTCTCTTCATATTAAGAAATTACTTCTTTTTCTTATTCTTTAGTCCCAGAAGTTGTTTCTCCTGAGTTAGAAGTGCCAGTGTATCCACCTGCTGTCATAATACCACTACGTGATGCTGTTACATCCGAGGGACAGTCTGCTCGCTTTCAGTGCAGAGTAACAGGGACAGGTGAGTTTGCTGAGAACTTGTGTATCATTTAATTTCACAGAATTTTTCAACTTGAACTAAGGAAACAATGTGAACAGTTCAGAAATTTATGTAGGAATTGTACAAGAGTATAAACATAAGACCTTTCGTGAGAAATATGATGTCCAAAACTTAGAATATTTGCAATAAAACGAGAATTGTTCTTAACAAAAGTATATTCTATTTCCATCCCTTTACTAAAATGAGATTTTCTCTGATTTAATAGTAAGGATTTTTTTTAAAACTTATACATTAAAAGGGTAAAGAAAAAAAATGATACTTCATAGAATCATAGGGTGGGAAGGGACCTTCAAAGCCCATCTAGTCCAGGCCCCCTACAGTGAGCATGGACACTCTGTACTGGATCAGGTTGCTCAAGCCTCATCAAACCTGACCTTAAGCTTTACCAAAGCAGGGAACATTTAAACTTAAAAACATAATTGAGATAAAGATTTCTGAGAGATACATGTGTAAAATAAAATTTCCTTACTGTATAATATCATAACTTACAGGTTCTTTTTCTTTTTCCTGTTTTTTGAGCAGATCTGAAAGTCTCTTGGTACAGCAATGAGAGGGAGATCAAGCCATCACGGTTTTTTAGAATGACTCAGTTTGAAGACACTTACCAGCTGGAGATTGCTGAAGCTTATCCAGAGGATGAAGGAATCTATACCTTTGTGGCTAGTAATTCTGTAGGCCAAGTGACAAGCACTGCTACCTTGAAGTTAGAAGGTACAACGAGCAATTAAAGATGACATCATGTTTAGGCCATGTTACAATACTAATCTTAATACACACTGATGATTAAATGTGAGTCATTGTCTGTCTTGTTGTCTTTTAACTCAGTTGCTACCATTTACAATAATTACAGCATACTCTATTTCTCCAAAATATTGGTCATGCACAGGAAAACTTATTTCACATTTTTCACTGTTCCATTCACCTCACCTTTTCATTCTTTCTGGTATTAGAATCTGTCATGCACCAAACACGCTAGAAGTCTTCTTTCTAATGGAATTTCTTGGCTCACATATTCTTTGGTTTGATTGTAAGGAGAATCTAGTAAGAGGGTTTGTATAAAATAAATTACTTCTAAATTGTTGGAAAACATGTTAGAGATGTGTATCAAGTACTTGGGCCGCTGAAAAGAAGTAGTTTATAGTTGTATGAATTGATGAATGAAGTTTTAGAGCAGAAATATTGGTGGAGAATTTGCTGTTTAAATTCTACATTGTCCTTGGTATTATTTGACTGTAAGTATTTTGTTTTCCTTTTGCAACAGATTTTAGAATTTATGAATTAGAGTAATTCATGCTGTTATGTGCCAAGTTAGGAAAAAAATACCTTGAATGAGACAGAAAATTTATTGTAGTGTAGGGTAAGAAATTAAAAGTTGGCATGCTTCTTTTCAGGATTTAAAGAAGTTACATCAGAGTCCCATTGGGATGTTTCTTCATCTGTTTCACTTAAGGAGGAGTCTATTGGCCAAAGGCCCACCTTTATCCGGCCTATTTCGAGCTGCAGGGTATACAGCGGGGAATCAGTCAGATTTCAAGCTAGAGTCTCTGGCATGCCCAAACCAAAAATCCAGTGGTTTCATAATCAACAACTCATGCTGCCAACAAAAGATGTAGTTTTCCACTTTGATGAGTCGACAGGCACAGCTATCCTGATAATAGTAGATGCTTTTTTAGAGCATGCTGGCCAATACTCTTGCAAGGCAAGAAATAGTGCTGGAGAAACAACTTGTGCAGCTACACTTACAGTGACTGATGAAGGTAAAGCCCCATTTTTATTTCAAAGGGATTCAGATTGTTTTCTACACTTCTACACTGTTACTAATATTCTTCTTTTCTTGTTTCACACCATTTCTTTACCAGTTAATGTTAGTAGAAACAACCCTCTTTAACCCCATCACTCTCATTTCTTATGTTTTAAGTTGATAACATTTGGGCATTTGAAAATTTTATCAGGAGATCTGTCAAAGAATAGAAAATTTTTACTACAGGCATTCAGATTTTTTAAATATGGATTTAAGTGATCTTATAGCATTGAGTATGTTATTTTGCACCATCTGGTAGGGAAAAGGAAAAGAAAATACCATCTTAAAAGGTTTCATAGCATGTGTCCAATGCTGAAATGGACAGTTTCAATGAAAGAAGATACAAGCATCAACTGCATGACCAGATTAGGCATCACTTGCCATACATATATGTGAATGGATACTCTTTGTGACAAGGGCATAGCGCATCTGGCATGCTGAGATTTCAAATGAAGATCATTCATTTCCATCCTTCATTGTGTTTGAATTTGTTCAGAGCATGGCCCAGTAAAGTTCTTTAGATACTAATATTGTTATTTTTGTTACTTGATTACACAGTGCAAGCCCTAGATAGTCAGAGTTCTGGGAAAGATGTAAAAGAGTCTATCTGGTCACAGGCTATATCAGAACTTCATGTTGCTCCCCTCACAAAGAAGAACATTAAAACTTATAAAAAAGAATCTAAATCAGTGCAACAACCACCACAACATTTGGGTGTACAGGTTTTTGAGAGCATATCAGAAAGTTTGACCATGAAGGCTGCATCAGTTGAAGAAATAGAAGCTGTGCACACAACAGTAATTTCCCAAACATCTCAGAGCACCAGGATCTCTCTGGCAACTGCTCAGGAAATGAAAGGTGCTCCTCCAAAGATTCTCTTGCAGCTCAGAGACCTGACTGTGAAATGTGGTGACGCTGCTGAGTTCACATGTGGCTTAGAAAATGAAGACTTCTTTGGGTTCCTCTGGGCTCACAAAGGCAAAAGAGTAGAAGCATCTGAAAAACTGAAGATATCACAAAATGGAAGTGTCCTACTGCTCACAATCCTAAATGCTCAGCTGACAGATCAAGGACTGTATAGTTGTACTGTATACAATGATTGTGGAGGGACAACAACTGCTGCAATGCTAACAGTCAAAGGTGGTTATCTGACTTTTGACATTATGACTTTCTTTTGCAACTTCATTATCACTGCCTGCAGCTCACTCATATTTCCTCTGTTATCAGTATTTAATTGAGAAAGCTTTATTATTAATGCTTTGGGGTTTTTCCTTCACATTTACAGCTCTATTCATAAGTGACTTTTGCAGTACTGGGAAGTTGGTATTGTAACTTCATGACTCTTCCTAGCAAGTCACAGATGTCTGAAGCTTTTTATTCCTCATATCATTTGTGATAGGCAGTGGAGTAGAAAGCAAAACAGACTAGTAGGAATTTTTGCATTTTGGGAATTTCCAAAGCTGGATAAGAATGTCAGACAAGAAATTTTGAACTAGATATCATTCATTCCAAATTCATTCCAAATTCTAGTGGTACAATTTATTTCCAGTAAATCCAAGGCTCCTGTTCTGAGGTTAGTAATATAGACTAATGTAATTCAAAATATTAATGAGTACAAATATTGTATTACTGCACTAATTAATTGTCTTCTATCTTTCACTCTCCCTGAGTATTAATTTTGACAAGACTCCTTACACTTCTTTTGATATCAGCATATTAAACCATGAGTAGTGTTACCACTAGGGGAACACTCAAAAATGTCACCATGCTGGACAGGTAGTGGTATTTCTGCTGAGGTCAAAGAGGAAGCCATTGACCTGTGGATTCTGCTCTTAGGGATTAAAGTCTGCATCTTTGCTTTTGAGCTCTGAAAAGTACTTTATGTGATCTTATGCTGTTGTTTCCTAAATTGAGGCTCTCAAATTAAAATTGTTGTGTGCTTTTATTAGGCATGACAGACCCGGCCCTGTTCCCATGGAAGTCCCATAGGTTAAATTGCTACCTAGAATTAGCCCAGCAGGAATAGAGCTTGTAAATGTGTATTCACTATGCTTAATAGCATTGTAGTAGCACTAATATGCCAGACATTCTTTTGATACTAATTATTGGGGATTATTCCTGCTAAGTATAAGGATATTTTTAATTCCTGATCTAATCCTTCTCCTAACTTTATTCTTACCTAGCAAAAGAAGCACAAGCCAAAGCAGTAACAAAAATTACCCTTGAATCAGATATTAAAAACTTAAAAGCAGCGAAAGATTGTCAGTTTAAATCATCCGAAGTTAAACAAGAACCTTCCAAGAAAACCTCAAGCTTGTTTATATCTCCATCCCAAAGACCATATGAAACTGAGAAGCAAAGAAACAGAGTCTACTACCCAGATGTTGTACCATGTGAAATCATCACAAACAGTGATGCCAAAGCACCAGAATTTCTTGAAGCCCTTTCTCCAGAAACCACTGTAAAAGAAGGAGATGATGTGTTGCTCTTTTGTATAATGAAGGGTGTGCCTACACCATATGTGGTCTGGCTGTGCAATCAGCAAATAGTTGAGGAATCTGCACTGTGTTCCATAAATCATGATGGGCCACTGTGCAGTTTAAGATTGTTGAAAGTTGGTCAGAACCACAATGGTATATACAAGTGCAGAATAGTTAACCCTGCAGGACAAGCCGAGTGCAGCACCCATCTGAGAGTGACAGGTTGGCAACTGCATGTTCCTTCCACGTATCAATTCCTCCTGCATCATTGCATTCCAGTCCATTCATTCCCTGGGAATAAAGATCGAGAAGTGTCTCATTAGTCTGTGGATTGTTGAATGTTTTCTTCAGGGATTTAAGGCATGATAAAGGCATGTTCCATTAGAAACTTTTCCCCACTCTGCGAAAGAGAAAGAAAATCTTACAGAGAAGTGTACATTGCAAACAAGATTGAAAACTCAGAATTTATCAAGTGTTTGAATTGTTTGGCATGCATTTATGTGTACATATGTGTGAATTTCTGTGTATTTGCAAGAGACGGAATGTTTTTACTGCAGAAAATGTTGAACAGAATACTTAGTGCCTATAACTCAATTTTTTTTTTGTTTTCTTATTCTAGCTCCTGAAAAAATCATTCATGAGAAGCTAGAGGAAGAGTATGAAATGGAACTGAAAGGTACAGTCACCAATGATGTTACACTGAATAATTAGTACCAGTGATTAGTAACGCTGTGAAAAGGTTTTATCTGTTTACATGTAGTGTCTGAGGGGCAAGACATGCACACACATATTGGAACATGTTGCATGTTTGTTTTGATATGCAAAGGGTTACCTGCATTTTTAAAGCTGTTTAAGTTTTAAAATATGTTTAAAACTTCAAGTTTATAATTTTGCAGCCATATTCATAACTTTTACTTCGTGCTTTGCAGCTGTCCTATTTGTTCCATTTCCTTTTGAATGCATGGAATAGTTTACTTCAGAAGGAAGTCATACAGATATTAATTGTAGTATCTTTAGACAAGTTAGCAACCTAACATTAATCAATTCAATGGACACTTGGATGTATGGGTGAAGTATACTAGAAAGCATTTGTTGTTTAGGATATGTGAAAGCTACACATTTCCATTGAATCCTTGCACTATTTATCTACAGACATTAATTCATCATTATACATGTCTTACCCTGGCTTGCAGATAGCATATGTGGTTCTTGTTGCTTGCTTTTTTTCCTTGTGCATAACATTGTGAAGTCAGTGGCTGTATTAGTTCGAATAAACGCCTTCTCATTTCATGTTAGCTAAATACTTGCTTTTTTAAAAAATACCTTTCAAAATATTTTTTCTCAATTGTTTGAACACTTAATCTACAAACAGAAGGGTCAGAAAGGGCGTTTATTCTACTGTCTGCAAGTCAGGTAAGATTTCCTTCTTTGCCACTTAAAGACACACAGCTTTTCCAGGCAGCAAAAATATACACGCAGAGAAGAACGTGTTATTTTGAAATTTGTTTTTGCTTGTTCAAGAAGAAATTTCCACAGTTTGAAGAAAGAACAGACAACGAACGATTATCGTGTCAATCTTTAAAACAGAGCAAGGCGTTGCGTTTATTCGAACAAATATGGTGAGTGAATTACTTTTTTTTCCCCTGGGTGTGTGATGAAATCAGTTGCATGCCCATTTTTTTATTTCGATATTTTGCTATTTCCTTTTTTTTTTTTTCAAATCATATGGCAGACAGAGTGTGGTGTGTTGTAACCTAGTGTTTCCTTCTCTTGCAGAGCAGCAGGGCAACACAAACCTCGAGGGACATGGGATGGCAACGGTGTCATCTTGGACCCCCAATTATAAACCCACCTTCACACAAGGCCTCAAGTGTAGGTCTGTCTTGGAGGGGGACCCTGCCCTCTTCCAATGCAAGCTGGTGGCATGCCCTGCTCCCCACATGGCCTGGTTCCACAACAACAGGCCTGTCCATCAGGACTGCCGCAAAGTCATCTGCACGGAGAGTGAGGAGCACACTCACCGTGCCAGTCTGGAGGTGCAGGATGTGCAGGAGCAAGATGCTGGCAGCTACAGGGTGTTTGCCATTAACAGTGAGGGCTCAGCAGAGTCCACTGCCTCGCTGCTGGTGGCACGCAGGGGGGAGCGGCAGCATGGCTTGGGTTCCTCAGGGCAAGCAGAGCACATGCAGGAGGGCTGGCAGTGCCTGCTGCAGCAGCAGCAGGAGGACCGGCTGCGGGTTGTGCTCCGCTGCACTGGCTCGCCCTTCGACAAAGGGCAGGAGGCAGGGCAGTTTCTTGGGGACACCTCCCCAGCCAGGGGCATGGTACGAACCATCCGTTTCAAGAGGCTGCCACTGGTGGGGCCTCACCGTCCGGGGTCGATGGGTGGTAGGGAGTATGGTAGCAGAGTGATAGATGCTGAGGAGCTGCTGGATGAGGAGATCCGTTGGAAGTTGCAGCGGCTGAGGGAGGCAAAGAGAGCACTGAAAAAGAAGCAGGAAAACCTCATGGCCATGCCTCAGGAAGGCACTCCTGGGAAACCCAGACCACCTGAGAAACCCCAACTACCCAAGGTGGCTGCCACAATGGATGGCTTAGAGCCCCTCAACATGCAGGTAGTGAAGGGGTACCACAAGCCCAAGGTCATACAAGAACGATGGCAGATGCCAGGTGGACTCCTGGAGCCCTGCCCACCCCTCTTTGTCCAGGAAATCAAGCCCCAGGAGGGTGTTGAGGGGCATAGATGCACCTTCTCCTGCCTCTTCCATGGCCGTCCACAGCCCACAGTCACTTGGTACAACAACGACAAGCCAGTGGGACGCATCCAGGGCACTGCTGTTCACACCACAGATTGCTGCTCTACACTGACCTTCCCAAATCTGCTCCCACAGCATGGTGGTACTGTCACCTGTGTGATCTTCAACCCACTGGGAACAGTCAGCACCTCAGCTGCGCTCCTTGTGAGGCAACGGATCTCAGCTTATGAGGCCATGAAGAAAGAGAAGAAGGTGGAAGAGAAGAAAGAGGAAGAGGAGGAAAAGGTGAAGGAAGAAGAAGGGAAGAAAGAGAAGGAGGAGGAGAAAGTAGAGGAGGTGGAATTGAGGAAAGAAGTCAAACCAGCCTTTGGAGCAGAGCAGGGATTACTAAGTACAGTTCCTGTCTCAGACTTGCTATCACGGCCTGTGGAAATCAAAATCACTGCCCCCACTCCAACACCAGAGCAAGACACAGAAGTGAGGGAGGCCATGAGACCCTCTCCTGATCAAGTTGCTCCCACCATAAAGCACAAGTTCAGGTTTTCATTTGATGTGGGAAATGAACCTCCTGAAATTGTGGCAGAAGTCCCAGCACACGTTCATTGCCAGGAAGGGGAGGAAGTAATGCTGGAGTGTGCTGTGTCCGGACAGCCACCACCAGCTGTGGCCTGGTCCCTGAACGGCCAGAGCCTCTCAGCCAGTGAGAGGCTGAGGTTTGAGGATGGCAAGAATGGAGTGTATCGGTTACACATCCAAGGTGTCTCTGTCACTGATGCTGGGCTGTATTGTTGTGTGGCCAAGAATGTGGCTGGAACAGCTCAGACTGCCTCTGAGCTGACAGTGCAGCCCAGGTTGTACAGCAGTGGAGACACTAAGAAACTGCCTGCCATAGATCATGTTTTTCAGCTTGAAGACCTCAGCACACTTGGAAAGGATAAAGAAGAACAGATCACCTGCCTAAAGGAGAAAGAGGCCCACCTACCCTGGTCCCAGAGGCTGTCTCCACTTTCTGGTGAGCAGTTGGAGGAGGAGTGTGAGAAAACTCACTTCAAGGAAAGTGAGATTGAGGAAAAAACAGTGCTGGATACCATGGAAGTTCATGGAAGGCAAGAAATAGGTCATACAATAGAAAGTGTGAGGAATACAAGTGATGTTATTTCTGAAATGTGGCAGAACAGGGAGAAAGATGTCTCTGAAGAAAGTAGCTTTGGAATTGATACTGCTGAGCTGCACTCTAGCACGCCCACGGAAGAGCATGAACTGGTAGCCAAGGACTCAGGTCACTTTTCAGAGGAGCCAGAGGCTGAAGGAGACAAGGTGGGACCACATACAGATACTCTGTCCTGGGATATCTTGAAGGCACCGCTCATGGAAGTAAAAGGGCAAACACGTGTTTCTGAGCAGTCTGATGTAAGAAGGGAGTGTGATGATTCACAGTCTTTCATTCCTGTGATGCAAGAGGAGAGTCATGTTTGCATAGAGCAGAGTGATGCTCCTGCCTGGAAGGCAATTTCCCCTGATGTGCTTCTTGTAAAAGAGCTAAGTGTTCCCTGCCTGCAGGACAGCATTGCAAGCACACCCACAAAGAATCAGTTTGACTTTTATGACTTGAGTACAGAAGAGCAGCAGAAGGAACAGGCCGAGGAACAACAAACATCAGTTGATGCTGAACAGGACATCAAGGCTGATGATCATCTTTCTAAAGAAGAAATTATTGATACTGGGGATGCCACACACCGGGAAACCCATAATAATGGACAAACACTACAAGAAATGGAGTCTGATGTAGATAACTCTTCTTTGGATCAAACACTCACTCTTGACATAGAAAACTCAGGTCAGGTTTTTACTGATGAAGCTGAGGTTTATCTAGAAGAAGAGCATTTCAAAGAGCAGTCTGATGTAGATAACTCTTCTTTGGGTCGAACACTCACTCCTGACATAGAAAACTCAGGTCAGGTTTTTACTGATGAAGCTGAGTTTTATCTAGAAGAAGAGCATTTGAAAGAGCAGTCTGATGTTGATAACTCTTCTTTGGGTAAAACACTCACTCCTGACATAGAAAACTCAGGTCAGGTTTTTACTGATGAAGCTGAGGTTTGTCTAGAAGAAGGACATTTCAAAGAGCAGCCGATGCCATCTGAGATTGATGAGACCAATATCACATTTGATCTGAAGAAGCTTGTGGAACCCTTCTCAGCAGTAGAGACAATGGACACAGAACAGGGACAAATCCTCTCAGCTCTGGAGAGTGTGGAAGTAGGAGTGACTGAGTTAATCTCCCCAGTGCACCAACATGATGTGCTTGTGAAAGAGATGTCTTTAAGTGAGGAGCTTCGTCAGAGCTACAGGATGCAGCAGGAGGAAGTAATTTCCCAGGAAGTGGTACAATCAAGAGAAGTCAAAAAGGATGATGTGCAAACCCATAATAGGGACCTGGGCAGTATCATACTACCTACTGAAGAGAGCTTTTCTGCTGAAGAAATTAGTGAATCAGAGGTGAATGTCTGTGGAGAGGATTCACCTGACGGACAAGTGCATAGTTTTCTGGTGGAGCCCACAGTAGACTTCCAAAAAGGAGTGGAGGAAACACACATGTGGGAGAGTGGGGAGCGGCTGGAGACCACAGATTCCCAGAGTGACACTTTCATCATGGACTTGAAAAAAGCTGCAAGTGAAAAGAAACCCCAGACTGTGCATCAATTTGAGGAGGAAAAAGGTTCCAGGATAGGAAAGGTCTTTGAAAAAAGAATTACTAGCTCCACCTGTGAGATAGAAAGCACAGATTTCTCTGAGGAGATGCTCAAGGACACTCAACAGGAACCTAACACAAGTAAGGGCTTCTCTTTGGGCCAGCTCTTACTAGGTTTAATAATAGATGATCCTGTGACACAGAAAGAGCAAAAAAAGGAATCTTGGGGCAAGAAGAGGACTCCCACTGAGGAAATCTCTGAGAATAGCCTGGATAGAGAAGGACCATGGGAAGATACTTCTGCAGGTCCAGAACCCAGCTCTGTTCAACCCTCAGACCTGAAGCATAACTTGTCTCTGCCTAGGAATTCAGGGGTGCAGGAAACTCCAGAGCTCAAAGGGACCATTCAGAAGGAACAACGAGAGACCATTGCCTCATTGGAAGAGGAGGAGGTTACTTTCAGCACCGTTTATGACTACTACAACAACCGGCAGGAGCTCATCCGACCTTTCTCTCCTGAGTCAGATATGTCTATAGAGCTGGAGACTGGAAATGGAGAGGAGTCACCAGATTCAGACTGCTTCTACACACCTCCCTCCTCAGTGGAGATCTTTGAAACTGCTTCATCAGCGTCCTACCACACACCAATCAGCACACCTGAGCGCTACTCCACACCATCAGAGGGCTCAGAGTACAGCACACCACCCGAGCGATTCTCCACACCATCAGAGGGCTCAGAGTACAGCACACCACCTGAACGCTACTCCACGCCATCAGAGGGCTCAGAGTATGGCATGCCACCTGAGCGCTTCTCCACACCATCAGAGGGCTCAGAGTATGGCATGCCACCCTTTGAGTGCTTCTGCACACCATCAGAAGGATTAGAGTATGGTACACCACCTGAGCGCTTCTCCACACCGTCAGAGGGCTCAAAATGTAACACACCCTTAGAGCACTACTTCACGCCCTTTGAGGGACTCTGCTCTGCATCAGGGGAGAGTGAGCCACCAGAGCCCTACTGGACACCCACTGGGGAGTATGTAGATGCCCTGTCTGGGCTTCCCTTCTGTGAGGGAAGACAGCAGACTCCAGGCAAGCCCAAGGCTGAAGTGTTTGGGATCCCTTGTGAAGCCCTGGAGCCATCAAGCAGGGACTTGCCACCTGCGTTCCTCAAGGTGCTGAGCAGGAAGAGGCTTTATGAGGGCAGTGCATTGAGGTTTGCTGTAAAGGTGGTGGGAGTGCCCAAGCCAGAGGTGAAATGGTATCATAATAAATCTCTGTTGGAGCCAAATGAGAGAGTGCATATTGAGAAGGAAGGAGACAAATATGTGCTGGAGATCAGTAATGCCCAGAAAGCTGATGGAGGGCAGTATCTCTGCCATGCAGTGAACATTGTCGGGGAAGCTAAAAGTACTGCACAGGTGGAAGTTTTGCCTGAAGATGAGCAGTCACTAGCACTGCCACCCCCTGTCACCCACCAGCATGTTATGCACTTTGACTTGGAGCAAAGCACTTCTTCAAGGTCACCTTCACCACAGGAAATCCTTCTGGAGGTGGAGCTGGATGAAAATGAGGTGAAGGAGTTTGAAAAGCAAGTCAAAATCATAACCAGTCCTGAGTTTAGCCCAGATAAGAAGAGCATGGTGGTTTCCCTGGATATCCTTCCGCTTGCCTTGTTGGAGCAAGCTGCAGGCTTGGCCACAGGGGGTAATGAGGATATAAAAATTGATTTCCAGGTAACAGAAATGCCTCCTCGTTTTGCTGTGCCTTTTGCAGATGTTGAGGTGACAGAAGGATTGGAGGCAGTGTTTGAGTGTGTGGTAACAGGTACTCCTGTTCCAGTAGTGCAGTGGTTCAGAGGTGACAACTGTGTTGTGCCTGCATCAGGGAAGTATATTGTGAGTCAGAAGGAGGGACTTCACAGCCTCAAGGTCCAAAATGTAGGTCCTTCTGATGGTGGCCGGTATCAGTGTCGTGCAGTCAATAGACTGGGAGAAGCGATGTGCAAAGCCTCCCTTGCAGTTGTGGCTCACCAGGGAGCAAGTGCCAAGATGAGCACTGAGACGGTCACAGGCAGTGAATCACATAGGTCTCAGGAGGGTGACTTGCTTTTGAGTGAGACTGTGAATCCTGGTGAGCAGTCAGAAATAGAACTGGAGTTAGAGCTCGAGCCGCATGAAGACAGCTCAGAGAAAGCAATCCAACTGCTTGCGGTGACTCAACAAGAGCAGGATGTGAAAGGGGAGGAGCATGTCAACATTAGTTTTGATGTGTTTGCAGAGCCATCCCAAGAGGAAAGGGTTGAGTTTAGAGCAGAGGACTCAGGAAGCTGCAGCTTTGAGTTCCAGGTTACAGAAGCTCCTCCCAAGTTTCTCCAGCTTATTTCAGACTACAGTACATTTGTAGGTGCTTCAACACGCTTTGAGTGTCTTGTGTCTGGTTCCCCAAACCCAAGTGTCCACTGGTACAAGGATGGGGTGTTGTTGGAAGGGGACAGATACTCTGTGCAGGAAGAGGAGGAAGGCTTGCATAGCCTTACTATTGATAACTTGATGCAAAGTGACAGTGGGCAGTACAAATGCATAGCTACTAACAG
This sequence comes from Turnix velox, assembly GCA_013400935.1. NCBI lineage: Eukaryota > Metazoa > Chordata > Aves > Charadriiformes > Turnicidae > Turnix > Turnix velox. The sequence goes on from VZTY01005557.1 coordinate 32,375, forward strand.
GGCAGGGACTGCTGAAACTTGTGCTGTGTTAACATTATATTGAATGTCCATCATTACATTTCAAAGTCTCTTTTGAAAGAGTAAATGTTTTTATGCTCCTGTGTACAACAGGTGAAAATGCAGTATGTGTTTTAGGGGCATTGTTTTTCATCTCCTTGGAGATAAAAGCCACTCTACGTGAATATTTTTCTATCTCACTTAAACTTGCTTTTGTTGAGGAATTTAAGTGAGTGCTAATGTATGTGTAGATCTTGTACACACTTTCTGCACCAAGGTATATTTCATATGCCTTCCAATCTCCTTATTCATTCTTGTTAAGATATTTTAATCAACACTCTTATGTAGGACTATGTACATATTCCTGTATCTGTAACAGTGCAGTAGTTACTGTTTCTTGTAGGCTATAAATCATCTGAAAATGCAGAAACCACCTTTTTCCCATAATTTATATGGAATACCAACATGTAAGCTTGCTGTTTAGTTTGGATACAGTTCTGTGAAAGAACTTCTTAGATTGGTATTTTCCCTTCTCACAATGTTGTGTCGGAAATATGTGAGTCTCACAGATTCAAATCCTGTTCACAATTTCTATCATTGCAAAATTCTTGCATCCATGGGCCTCATTCTATTGACCCATGGAATTAAATTACTTTTTTTGAAAGTCAGTGGAATTATGCTGTTGCATGGAAAAGCAACACAATGGGAAGAAAGCTGTGTGTTAATAGAGACTGGACAGGATTTTTTTCTCTATTACCGAGTAATAAACATGGAAACATTTTGTACTGTATCTTTAGAAGTTCAATGGAAAGGAGAGGAAGCATAATAATTCAATGATGTAACTGTAAATTCATTAAAATAATTTTAATTGTCCCTGTATTCCAGCATTGTTCATAAAAAATAAATAGTAGTAAACAGTGAGGGATTTTTAAGCAATGTTTCACCTTAGAACTAAATCTCTGCATATTCCTTTTTTCCTTTTTTTTTTAATTAGTGACAGTTTGTGTGCTATTTATCAAGATGACCAGAAATATGTACAATACATTTAATTGTTTTCTGAGGCAATTTCTCAGCAGATCTTTATATTAATATTCACAATGTGAGTATATGTTTTTGTATTTAAAACAATGCTAATAATTAGGGGAAGAAAGAAGAAGAAACGGACATAATTAAATCAGAACTAAACCTACCTTACATAAACAACTCTAAAATTATTAAGACAGTGTGTTTAAAGTATGATAGTTATTAATGTTTATGAGAAGTTTAATAACTATTTTTAAAATACTGTCAGTTGTCTTGCAAAACTGGTTTCAGGGACAGTGATTTTAAGCATGAAAGAATTATTCCTACTGGACATTCATTTAAGTTCATGCATGTTCTTGTTTCTGAGTTTGAGATGTCCTCACACTGAGGTCAGCATGCCTCAAAAACTCAGCAGTAATTTTGATCAGAATTTTTGTCCAGTTGTGTTGCCCAACAGAAGATTTAAGTCAGAAACAGCAAGTTCCAGTGGCTCAGAACATGGGGAAAATGACTGGAGTTATTATGTTAATACCAATATGTAACTTCATTTTTTTTCCCACTCATGACCCCATGATGAATATTTGAGATTTGTGTGTCATGACCAGGCAGAAGTAGTTGTGGCTTCTCACAGGCAATGGTAGCATGAGGGGCGTCTGACCCAACCTTGTGCTGGGAAAGAATTTGCTTCATGACTTGCCCTTAAACCATTCCTTGTCTAGCACCAGCTGGCTAATTAGACAGCTGAGGTCCCCAGGAAAGCTGTCATGAAGAAGTTGGTGTTGGCAAGAAGCCCTTTGGTTGAGTCCTAGGTAGTTATGAAATGTATTTAATTTGCACATAAACTGAAATTTTTAGCAGATATAGGCCCATAGTTGTTTTTGAAACCATAAAAAAAAGGTCCAAGTTCATATTCACGCCTGAAATATATCTTTGTCTCTACCTGTAATAGTGTTTGTAGCTTGTGTCTTGTTTCATGTGTCATACAATGGCCAGGAGCACTGTCATATGCCTATGGAGAGAAAAATTTGCAGTATTATAAATCTGGAGTAATTCTAATTTTGAATAAACTCACGCAGGGGGAAGTGGTATAGCTTAGAGCCATGTCAGACCATGTCTCTTCAAATTTTTGTGCTTTCATAGGAATTATAAAACACACAATTCTATTGTCAGGTTTAACGTCGTCTTCATTTCTATAAACTAGGTATTTTCAAAAAAGGATTCATTACGTTTCTTTGTCATCAATATGTACTGAATGTTAACATGTATCATTGATTTGTGAAATAAATATGTAAATTACTTAAGTCTGCTGCTTCCTGTGTTTCTTTCATTTCACAGACACTGCTTAAATCCTATGAAGTACTTGTATAGTTTTTCTGTCATAAATATCCAGGAACACACTAATTTTTGCCAAACTCCTGTACAGAAGATTCTCATGTGTTAGTACAGGTTCCATTCTGCAATCTTTAGACATTATTATGGGCCAAATTCTGACACCCGTTCTCAAATTCAGTAGCATATTATATTTATGTGGAAATTTCCCTACTGTTTTAACAAGATTAGCAGGTAAGGCTGAAAGACTGCTATGATTTGTTTATTTTTATTCAAGCATCTCTTCTCTGCAGGTAATCACTGTATGCACTGTGCTGTGTTGTGTATGTTACGGTATTTGTGGCAAGACTAATAACTGCTAAAACCAAGAAGAAATAATTGAATGTGGCATATTCTGTTGTTGAAGTGCAGCAAAAATTATTACCTTGCAATAACTTCTGGAATTCAATGCACTGTAATTGAGAAACTTATCAAAGTTTACTATTAGAAGGCTTGGAGATGTTTATCTGCTCATGTGTGGTTTATTCTTTTTTCAGTAACAGTCACATCTTCACAGAATCAAATACTGTTGGCCTTGACTGAGCAAACTTGACTCTGAGAGGGCAACAGGATTTGATTTCCAAAGGTTTCCTTTGTTCTATGTTTCTTGTGGATGGTTTGTTCTCTTCTTGGAAGTCTCAGGTTTCACTGATGTTTCTAGTGTTAAGCATTTGTGTAGAATTACATGATCGTGATGTTTGCTTCCTCTAATTTTTAAAATACTATTGGAACAAAGTAGTCCTACGTAGAAATGTCTAATTTCAGAAAGGCAGGAAAAAGAAAAACGTTAAATTGCTTTGCCTTCTTTTTGTCTGACGCTGTTGGGGTTTTTAATATTCAATGTTGTGACAGAGGAGATTAAAAGGATAGATTTGTATTTATGATATTGAATCAAGGGTGCTAACAGGATTTTAGTAATAATGGTGATATAAGAATAAGGCTCAATAACAAAACAAGGACAAAGCTGATCAGGGAAAAGTAATATCTTAGCATGTTAGAATTGATAGAAATAGATTAACTGCACTAGAAGAGAGACTGGTGCATTGTAAAGTTTGCTTATTTTTTCAGTTTGAATTCTGGCATTCTTTTTCTTGCTGTTATCAATTAAGCCATGGTCTTTGCGTTGTTATGCTCTACCTGTTCATTTGAGTGGCCAAACAAATATGTATGACATGTACCATGCCAATAATATTTGATAAATATGCCGTTTCTTTAATGTCACTTGCACTGTACATGCTGGAGGTATGCCTAACCCATGCTGTGATGTCAGGTTTAAAATTATGATGGTTTAAATCACCCTATGTTGATAAGGATGGGAAGTCCATAAGCAACTTGACAGCACAGCTGGTCTTTCTGGTTTTGGCTGGTGTGCATTTGACATCAAAAGGATATTAGTTTAATTTTTAAGTGCTTTAGAGTTTTCAGAAAGCCTCTAGATGTACAAAAGTAATTGACTAACAGTGTTTATTGCTATCTTTTTTTAAAACATCCTAGTAAAACAAACCCTTTTTTTTTCATGCAGACTTCACTAGTTCTCTTATTGTGTCTTCTGAGGAAGTAAGAAGTGAAGGCTACAGCAGTGGCCTTCAGTTGCCTGATAGAGAGAAAACACTTGAATTTGAGCCTGAAAAACCAGTTCATTCCAGCAAATCAAAGATAAAAATAGAGGAGGGGAGCAAATCCCCTGTGTTTCTCAAACAGCTCTCAGATGTTGAAGTCTGGGAGGGAGATGTAGCTAGGCTCTCTGTTACTGTTACTGGCAGCCCCCCACCCAAAATCCAGTGGTTTTTCAATAGTAGGAAGCTAACCCCCTCCATGGACTGTAAGTTGGTGTTTGCTGGCAATGACCACAGCCTCATCCTCCCATATGCAGGTGTGCAGGATGATGGTGAGTACACGTGTGTGGCCAGCAATGAGCATGGTGAGACCACATGCAGCGCCCAACTCCAAGTGCATCAGCGGATCCTGGGGGTCCCTTGCTTTGCCAGGGAGCCAGAGAGCGTGAGGTGTACACCAGGCTCCACTGCAGTCTTTGAATACATCATGGTTGGGGAGCCATGCCCTGATGTGCAGTGGTTCAAGGAGAATGAGGAGATCTTCTCTAGTGCCCACCATTCTCTTGCTCACCATCCTGATGGCTCAGGCTCCCTGACAGTGTGGGAGTGCATGGAGGAGGACACTGGGCTCTACTTGTGCAGGGCAGTGAACACCCTGGGTGAGGCTACATGCTCTGCTGAGCTCCTGGTGGTGCCTGAGGAGCACACTGTGCGCAGGCAGAGCCCAGCCTTGCAGCACTCTGAGATGGCAGAACACCAAAGCCCCTTCTATGAGGAGGCTGGGGAGCTTCCTTCCATGGAAGGAGAGCTCAGCCTTGAGGCCATCAGGGAACCTCCAGCCCTTCTTCAACTCCAGATCAGTCAGATGGAGCATGTGCTGCCCAGGGAGGACATCTTGCCTGACCCGCCAACAGCCTGCCTGGCTGCTCAGAGTGCTGAAGAAATGCTCAACCAGGCAGCCACAACAGAAGAGAGCAGACAGCTTCTGGCAGAGCCACTGCAAACCCTTCCTGCTGGTCCTAAGGGTGTGGTGCCTGCAGCAGTGATGGAGACAGAGCTACCAGGCTGCCTTGGGACTGTAGCTGCACAGATACTCTTGCCCAAAGAGCAAGTCATCCCAAAGGCAGCAGAGCAAATAGCTACCCGGAAGACAGAGGCTTCCCAAGCCCCTCTACAGGTGTCGAGCACCATTGAGAGCTATGCAGTAGATGGTGAACATATCCAGGTCCTTGAGAGCTTTCAGACAATGCAAGGTGAGCTAAAGGCTGAACACAAATTTGCATCTGAATTGGCCCTTACTGAGGGCCAAGCTGTCCCCCTGGAGAACATTTCTTCCCTGGAAGCAGCAGAGGAAGATTTTGCTGCAAGAATCAGTGAGAGACAGGCTGTGAGGTTTTCCTTACTGCTAGAAGAAAACCAGTTCCTGGAGGAGGAACATGTCACTGATCTTGCCAGCCCACTTAGGCAGTCGCCAAGGGTCGGAAGACAGCCCCATGAAACAATGTACACCCACCAGTTCCACTCAAGCCAAGTCCTCACCAAAGAGATCCAGTTCACTGATCAGGTTCCTGAGAGCCACGACTTAGACATAAAGTCTCAAATTAGGAATGCACTGAAAGCTGCAGTAGTAAGTGAGCAAAACCTCTTGTTTTCAGAATGGTTGGCTGATAAAAAAAACACTGAACTGCAGACAATAAACATCACCAAGGAACATAAACAGACCCTGTGCACTTACATTGTGACTGCAGGAGGACTCGGCCCCATAGAAATTGCAGTCTGCTTGGGAGAAGTCAGCATTGAGACAGCTGAGCTGAAAGAGACCTTGAAGGAGGTTTTCTATTCTGTTATTTGTGAAGAAAAACATCTCTTGACAGGAGAAAACTCCAAGGCATTGCCAGTCCATCCCAGTCCACTTCCCTCAGGAAAATCTTGTGGTGAAACCTCTGAGCTGGAGCCCCAGCAGGCTGAAAGGGCTACAGAGGCAGAAATACTACTGGAACAGTCTTTGTCTACAAAAATCATCAAGACTATGACTAGACATGGTCAAATCAAGGATGCGGGCACACCCGGAGCTACTGCTGATGTAGCCTCTGCAGATGTTCCCATAGAGACATCCACAGACATACTGAAAAGGAAGGAGAAAAGAGATCACATATGTGAGGAGGAGATCAGACGGGGTTTAGAAACTGAGCTGGCCAAGGAGAATTATCCCATCATACACAGCAAACTGGTTGACACTGTTGTGGAGGAAGGGGAGAGTGTTAGTCTGGTGTCTGTAATAACAAATGTCAGGAAGGTGAACTGGTACTTTGAGGGTAAACTGGTGTCTTCAGGTGGCAAATTCAAGTGTTTGCAAGATCAGGACACATACACACTAATAATAAATGAAGTGTGTGGGGAGATGCACCAAGGAGAGTACACCTGTGAGGCGCTGAATCTAGGTGGAAAAAGAGCAACAGCAGCAAAACTCACAGTTGCTAAAAGAGGTTAGATCATAGGAATGAAATCCTGTGCTCCTAATACACTGTCCCACTAATGAAACTGCCCTACTAGATGTCTTTGGACATACAATATTAATATCATCAAGCCACTAATCAGAGGGCTCCCTTTCTCTTTGTCTTTATGGTCATATTTTACCACATTGCAAAGTCTCTCACTTCCTTCACTGTAGTCTTTGTTCAGGAACTTTGTTGTTTCCTGTTCCTATCACACAAGCACAGCCAGGACAACCTGTATTACTTCTTCCCATTGTTGCCTGTGAAGTGGACCTGCTCTTCTCACTTTTCTCACTGCTGCACCCTCTCTCATTCTTTTGAGTCATTGCACAGTTACTGACACCATAATTTCTCATAGCTCCAGTACAGTGCGATGTATGTTTCTATCAATCACAATGTTATTATGAATTGCTATTGCACATCGTTTTTCCAGCATCACCACTGTGTTTCCAGACATCATTATGCACCATACCACCGTCTGTCCAGCTTACCTAGTACTACTTTTATTTCTTATAGATTTGGGGTTTTTTTAAATTTTACAATCACTTCATATGGATTGCATGTAAATCACCTTTTTTTTACTTTCCAGTCACTTCACTGTTACTTCCCAGAATTTCAGCAGGCAGGTTTTGAGTTACTCTCTGCTTCTGATTTCAGTTGCACCAATCCTGAGAAGAAGGCTCGAACCTCTGGAGGTGCCAGTAAACCACGTGGCCAAGTTTACCTGTGAGGTGGAGATGACCCCCAATGTAAAGTTTCAGTGGTACAAAGCTGGACGAGAGATATACGATGGGGATAAATACTCCATTCGTAGCTCCAACTACCTCTCCACAATGGAGATCCCAAGGCCTCAGGTTGTTGACTGTGGAGAGTATAGCTGTAAGGCTTCCAACCCCCATGGCAGTGTTAGCTCTACAGCCCTGTTAACGGTAACTGGTAAGTACAGACTTTCAAACACTTCGCCTTCTCCATAAAATATCTTGTTTTATTGGAATGCTTTCACTTTTATGGTTAACAAATTTTTACATTTGATTATCATTATGATACATAATCCATACCTAATTTTGGCAGGCACAAACTTCAGAGAAGGAATACTTGTGGCGAACGATGCTTTTATATGCTTTTTGTACCTAGAAAAGGCATCAGTGGGAAAAGTTTCAGAGGGGAACTATAAAGAAGGGAAGAGAAACCAGGAGGAACTAGATCACCAGCAGAATGGGATTGGTTTGTGAATGCATTCTTGAAAATTTTTTATTTACCTTCCACAAAAGAAAACATGCACTTTTAAATCTGAATTCTTTGGTGTAATAATCACTATGCAATTATCCTTGCACCCCATGTTTATCCTTGACTTATGCTTGTGAGGCAGGCTGTGCAGCTGTGCATACCTGAGCACCTCTGTGCTATGGCCAGAGGACAGCTCTGTGTGACTGGGGAAACAGATCTTCTTAACCCAAAAATAGAGTGTTTAAATCTTTTTCAGCTTACAAACTCTTTTTTGTCTATTGAGAGCTATACTTTAAAAGAATCCCACTAACTTTTGGACTTCTGGTGTATAGTGATCTTTTACTCCGGCTTTTCTCCTTTTGGGAGGAGTCTTTCTGTGGTCTTTTCTAAGTGCCAGATGCTAGAGACTACAAAAAGATGCAGAATCTGTGAAATGCGTGCAAACTTGTCTATCTTGAGGGAACAGTATGCAAACATGTCAGTCTTTGGGGAGGGGAGGAAGTTCTGGGTTTTGGTTTATTTTGCTTTAGTCTTTACATTGCCCCAGAGATTCAAAATGCCTTCAACCTCTGAAACAATATACACACTTAAGAATTACAAAAAAAAAGCTTAAATTCATCATCTTTAATACTTCTAATGCTCTTCACTGCTGACTTCTTTTGCTTAAGAAGTGTCCAGTGACAAAATGGTTCCTCTTTCACTCTTTCCCTGGCAAAATAGGAGGAAGAGCATGAGCTCTGGTCCTCACCTCCTGATGATATTGAACCCCTTTGTTTTGCAGAAGCACATCCGCCAATGATTCTTACCAGACCTGAATCTATCACTACTTTTGTGGGTAAAAGTGCCAAGTTCCTGTGTACTGTTTCGGGCACTCCAGTCATCGATGTCGCCTGGCAGAAAGATGGCACAACCATTTCACCTTCAGACCACCACAAGATCTCCAAAGCGGAAAATAAACATGTGTTAGAAATTTCCCTTCTCACCACCAATGACAGAGGGATTTACACTTGCAAAGCTTCCAATAAGTTTGGGGCTGACATTTGCCAGGCTGAAATGGTCATTATAGACAAGCCCCACTTCACTAAAGTTTTGCAGTCAGTGCAGTCAGCCGTCAATAAAAAAATACGTCTTGAATGTCAGGTAGATGAAGACAGGAAAGTAACAGTAGGGTGGACAAAGGATGGAAACAAAATCCCCCCAGGCAAAGATTATAAGATTTACTTTGAAGACAAAATAGCCTCACTTGAGATTCCCCTGGCTAAACTCAAGGATTCAGGCCAATATGTGTGCACTGCCTCAAACGAGGCAGGAAGCAGCTCCTCCTCTGCCAGCGTCACAATCAGAGGTAAGACAGTCCTACACTCCCTTTACCTTTGCTCTTTATGGGTTCCCATTTCTTTTTGTTTTTTTTTTTTGCAGGCTAAAGGCTTATTTGGGCTCAAGTAACCAAATGAACTCTTTTTAGACCTGTCATCAGGTCCATTTGCTTCTTGCTTGTTTCCCCCCCTGCCTTCCAGTACCTTGTGTGAAGCTTCAATGTTTCTTTCACCAGCCAGATCCAAAAATTGCATCTGTCGGCAGGTGAAAGATGGATGGAGAGGACAAGAGAATCCGCAAGAATTGCAGTTCAGCAAAGATCATGCTGACCTTTTCTAAAGTCACATTTACTTCTTGCTCTAGGAAACAACCTTTCAAAGCTGCATTTCAGCTGTCTCATCTTTTCTCATTTCCTTTTCCCCTTTTGTTCTCTTTTGTTCCCCTATCTTTCTTGAACTTCCTGTTTTTAGAACCACCATCCTTTGTGAAGAAAGTGGATCCATCCTATTTACTGACTCCAGGTGACTCTGCACGCCTTCAATGCAAAATCAAAGGGTCTCCTGAAATCCAGGTTACTTGGTTCAAGAATAATAAGGAAATTCGTGAAAGCAACACACACAGGATGTCCTTTGTCAATTCAGTGGCTGTCTTAGATATTTTGGAGATGAAAGTTGATGACAGTGGAAGCTACTCTTGTGAAGCTGTAAATGAGGTTGGAAGTGACAGCTGCACCACTGAAGTAGTTGTCAAAGGTCTGTTCTTCTTGCTGCTGCCACTCCATTTTTGAGAAAAATCTTTCCTCTTTTTTTTTTCAGTATTTTTTAAAAATACTATTATTCTTGAGTGACTAATTCTTTTTTGCTGCTTTTATAGAACCTCCATCTTTCATACGAACACTCGAACCAGCAGAGATAGTGAAGGGAACAAACCCTGTTCTTCAGTGTGAGGTTGCTGGCACTGGACCATTTGAGATTAGCTGGCACAAAGACAAGAAACAGATACGCAGTAGTAAAAAATACAGGCTGACCTCTCAGAAAAATGTTATTTCTTTGGAGGTGTCTTCATTTAACAGTGCTGATGTCGGTGAATACGAGTGTGTGATAGCTAATGAAGTTGGGAAGTGCATGTGCAGTGCAACCTACATCTTGAAAGGTCAGTAGGAAAGAGAAAACTTCACTTAATGAAAGGATCATCAAGAACATCTTATTTCTTTTAAATGTTTTTTCTTTGGATTTGTGGGTGGCTAGGGAGGGTGAGGAGGGAAGAGTATCTTCTTTTTATCTTAAAATTCTGTGTGTGTCTTAACTCTTATGTGGCATTGAACCTGTGAATTTAAAGACAATAAGCCCATGCATTAACTCCTAGTTGGGTAATGCAGCTTTTCTTGCCTGCTCTTTAGCCGAATTGTGCCATGTACTGTATATGCTGTCTCATAAAACTGTCTAGAAGCAGCTGATTTCATGGGATGATGTGGCAGCAGTAGATTATTTCTTCTTGTCTCTTTTGTTTGAACCAGAACCACCGTCTTTTGTTAAGAAAATCGAAAACGTGACAGCTCTGGCTGGAGATAGTGTAACATTACAGGCTGTGGTGAAAGGCTCAGAGCCTATTTCTGTGATGTGGATGAAAGGCAAAGACATTATTAAAGATGATAACAAAGTGAGAGTGACATTTGAACATGGTCTAGCAACACTGAAAATTACTGGTGTCCAGCTGAGCTCTGGTGGCAAATACACATGCGTGGCTGAGAATGATGCAGGAAGCCAGTCCTGCTTTGGTGAACTAGCAGTGAAAGGTCAGTGGAGTACTGCTGTATCTCCCACATTGCCTCTCACCTGCCAGGAAGAACGATTTCTTTTTGTCCTTAACACCAGTTGTTTAATTCTGTTGTAGAGCCTGCCAAAATCATTGAAAAAGCTGAAATGATCCAAGTAACAGCAGGGGAGCCAGCCATTTTGGAGTACACTGTCACAGGCACTCCTGAGCTGAAAACCAAGTGGTTCAAAGATGGAAGGCCCCTACCTGCCAGCAAAAAATATAGGATCAGCTTTAAAAATAACATTGCCCAGCTCAAGTTTTATGCCACTGAAATGCAGGACAGTGGCGAATACACCTTTGAGATATCGAATGATGTGGGCACCAGCTCCTGTACTACCAGCTTCACTGTGCTAGGTTGGTACTGACTCTTAGTGAAAAGCCCTGCTACTCTGCTCTGAGGCCAGCAGAGCCAGAAGCAGAACTACATGCCTCTTTTGCTCATGTGTTGGTTTCTTTCATGTTTTTTGCTCTCAACAGATCGCACTCTCCCTCCTTTCTTTACTAAACCACTGAAGAACATTGATAGCATCATTAGCGCCTCATGCCGCCTGGACTGCAAAATTTCAGGCTCTCTTCCAATGACTGTTTCTTGGTTTAAGCAGGACGTAGAGATCACATCAAGTGCCAAGTACACAGTACACTTTGCAGAAGGCTCCGCATCTTTGGAAATAAAACACCTAGATACCAGTGATGCTGGTGTCTACATCTGCAGAGCCACAAACTCTGCTGGTAGCAAAGACAGCAGTAGCACTTTGTTCATAAAAGGTTTGGCAACTTGTTTCACATTTCTTGGAGTTCTACTTCTTACATGATAATAGTTTTCTTGCTCAGGGTGCAGGCCACATGTCTTACTCTTGACTGTTGTTTTCTCCCAACACAATCTAGAGCCTCCCAGCTTCACTGTAGAACCCGAGTCTCAAGATGTACTGCCTACATCAACCGTACGGTTCAAAAGTGCATTCAAAGGCACAACACCATTGACAGTGAAATGGTATAAACATGATACCGAGCTGGTGACAGGAGGAGCCTGCTACATTATGACAGAAGCATTAGCAAGTTACTTGGAGCTTTATGCGGTCAAACCAACAGACTCAGGAAAATACACCTGCAAAGTCTCAAATGTAGCCGGTTCAGTAACATGCAGTGCAAACTTGTTTGTAAAAGGTTTGCATTCTTACTCTCTTTTAAGCTTCCAGCTGCTGGATTGACTCAGTAGCACTCTTTCTTGCCTTCTTTGCACTGAAAACTCTTCTTAAATCCACAGAACCTGCTGCCTTCAAGGAGAAGCTGGAGCCTATGCATCTGGTAAAGAAAGGTGGATATGCTGAGCTGACCTGTGAAGTCACTGGTACTCCTGAGATTAAAATCACATGGTTCAAGGATGATAGAGAGCTAAAAGAGAGTGACAAATACAGGATGTCTTTTACCAAATCATTGGCAATACTCCGCCTTACAGAGGTTGACACTGAAGACAGTGGAGAATACATTTGTGAGGCCAAAAATGATGCTGGAAAAGATATTTGCAGTAGCGTTATTACAATCAAAGGTGTGTGTGATGTCCAGCTACCCACTTTGTCTCTTTAAAATTGGTACACTTTTTTCAGGTGTCATAAGGATAAGTAATTCAAACTGCACTCTCTCTTTTGCACTGTAGAGTCACCTTATTTTAGCAAGGAGTTTCAATCCATGGAAGTCTTGAAGGATTCTGATGTTGTTTTGGAATGTGAGGTGCTTGGCACACCTCCCTTTGAAGTCTTTTGGGTGAAAGATGATAAGCCCGTGCGGAGTAGTAAGAAGCACAGAATAAGCATTGAGAAATCTTTGATTAGCCTCCACGTTTTCAGGTTTGATGCTTCTGATGTTGGCGAGTATCAGTGTAGAGTAACAAACGATGTTGGGAGCTGCCTCTGCAGTTCAGAGGTCACGCTGAAAGGTTAGTGCAAGATGTAGAACCCTCTAGCATGCTTTTATCCCAGTGTGGTTTCCATGCCACACTGTCACACACCAGACCCATACTTACGTAGCCACTTTCTTCCTGCCAGAGCCCCCACAGTTCTTGAAGAGGATAGAAAACATCAGTTCCCTTCGAGGGGGGACAGTCGTGTTTCAGGCTGCTATTAAAGGCTCCTTGCCCATCACTGTGTCCTGGCTGAAAGACAATGATGAAGTGATAGAAGACAACAATGTCAAAATGACCTTTGTGAACAATGTTGCCACTCTTCTGGTGAGGTCTATTGAACTGAAACATGATGGTAAATATTTTTGTCAGGCTAAAAATGAGGCAGGAATTCAGAGGTGTTCTGCTCTTCTGACTGTCAAAGGTGGGTTCTACCCCAAGGCTTTGTAGCTATCTCAGATGGTTTCCCTGTGATATATAGAGATGTTTTTAACATTCTTTGTTACTGTTCACAACAGAACCTGCTACAATCGTGGACAAGGCTGTTTCAATAGATGTGACTGAGGGAGATCCAGCAACTTTGCAATGCAAATTTTCAGGAACCAAAGATATTACAGCCAAATGGTTCAAAGATGGCAAGGAACTGACATTAGGCCCAAAATATAAGATCAGTGTTACAGACACTGTCTCAGTCCTAAAGGTGCTTCATACAGAAAAGAAAGATAGTGGGGAATACATTTTTGAAGTCAGCAATGATGTTGGGAGCAGCAGCTGTTCTGCCAGTATTAGTGTCTTAGGTGTGTATGGTTTCTCTTTATCGTTGTTTTTACATACAAAATCCTTTCTCCTGAGCTGAAATCTGCCACAGGCAAGGCTGAATTTCATGCTTTTTGTTTCCACTCTATCTTGAATAGATCTCATTATACCACCTAAATTCACCAAAAAGCTCAAGAAAATGGACAGCATTAAGGGGTCTTTTGTTCACCTGGAATGCATAGTGTCTGGTTCACATCCTATAAGTATCCAATGGTACAAGGACGGACAAGAAATAACAGCAAGTGAGAAGTACAAATATTCTTTCCATGATAATACTGCATTTCTAGAAATCAATGAACTGGAAGGCACAGACTGTGGCTCTTACACCTGTGAAGCAACAAATAAAGCAGGAAGCAACCAGTGCAGTGGGTTATTAACAGTCAAAGGTTTGAACTCCTTCTTTGTCTTCTGTTGGGCATATTATTCATAACTCAGAATTCCTTTGTCTTAGAGTAATCTTCTTTCTTCCTTTTTACCTATTATAGAACCACCATATTTTATGGAAAAACCCCAGTCCCAAGAGGTTGTGCCCAATTCTAGGGTTCAGTTCAAAGCACTGGTGAAAGGTTCTACACCTCTGCAGATAAAATGGTTTAAAGACAGCCAGGAGCTCCTCTCTGGTGCCAATAGATCTGTCTGGAAGGATGACACATCTAGTGTACTGGAGCTCTTCTCAGCTAAGACATCTGACTCTGGGAACTACACTTGTCAGATAAGCAATGATGTGGGGACTGCAACTTGCAAAGCAGCTCTGTTTGTAAAAGGTGTGCAGCCCAATGTTGTTCTTTCTGTGGCTCTGATTTTTCTTGTAGTTTGTGGGAAAGGGGTAGGAATCCCCTATATTTCTTTAAGCCACTTTGAATCTTATAAGACCCATTTTTTCTGTCCATCTTCTAGAGCCTCCCAAATTTATCCAGATGCCAACTCCTGTAGTAGCTTTGCGTGAAGGACAGTCCACCACTTTTGAGTGCCAGGTAGTTGGCACACCAGAGATCCATACCACATGGTACTTGGATGGGAATGAAGTGACTGACCAAGCTAAGTATGGCATTTCCTTCGTGGATGGTTTGGCCACTCTGAAAGTCACTCAAGCCAGAGTGTCAGATAGCGGGATTTATGTTTGTGAAGCCCACAATGATGCAGGTAGTGAGAGCTGCAGCGTTGAACTGAAAGTAAAAGGTTAGTGTTGAACATTTTTATCATGCTGCTTAGCTGGTGTGATGGTGCAGGGGTGCTTCTCCCCTCCAAATTGTTCAACATTGCTATCTACTTTCCCCTCGTTCCTCTTTGTAGAGCCTCCAACATTTGTTCGGGAGTTGAGACCTATGGAGGTAGTGAAGGGTTCGGAAGCCACACTTGAGTGTGAGGTGACTGGTACTCCTCCATTTGAGGTGAAGTGGTTGAAGAACAATAAGGAGATGTTCAGCAGCAAGAAATATGCCATCTCCACCAAAGAATCAGTATTTACTCTTAATGTGACTAACTGTGATGTCGCAGATGTTGGTGAATATCAGTGTATTATATCAAATGAAGGCGGGAGCTGTTCTTGCAGCACAAGGCTCAGCTTGAAAGGTCAGTCCTCTAGGAAGCATACCCCAAACATTAGATACCTTAGTTCAACTTTAGTGACTAGAATAACTCTTCATGATCTCTCTTTCCCCTCTTCCATTTCCATGACTTCTCTTCCAAACAATAAACAAAACTTCATACCACAGAACCACCATCTTTTGTCAAGAAGCTGGAGAATATCACTAGTGTTTTGAAGGGAACTGCAGTCTTCCAGTGTGTTGTAGCAGGTGCTCAACCCTTATCTGTGTCATGGATAAAAGATGAGAAAATACTAGAAGATGATGAGCATCACCGTGTCACCTTTGAGAACAATGTGGCCACACTGAAACTTGCCAACGTTGACCTCAGCCACAGAGGGAGATATACTTGCCAGGCAAAGAATGAGTCTGGTGTGGAGAAGTGCTTTGCTTTGCTTTTTGTACAAGGTGTGTACAAAGTGTGACCCATGAAGCTCATCCTTAATGAGTATACTGTTATCTGTGTAGCTAACTGACATTTTTATATACTTTATACCTCAGAGCCTGCACAAATCATAGAAAAGGCTAAGTCACTTAAAGTCACTGAAAGGGACCCTGTGACTTTGGAGTGTACCGTGGCTGGAACACCAGAGCTCAGAATAAGATGGTACAAAGATGGCAAACAGCTCCTGCCCAGTAGATACTACACAATGAGCTTTGAAAACAACGTGGCCAGTTTCAGGATTGAACCTGTATCAAAGGAGGACAGTGGCACATACACTTTCAAGGTTGAAAACGACTTTGGAAGTAGCACCTGTGAAGCTGTTCTGACTGTGCTAGGTTTGTATTGTCATTTGGCAAATTCACCAATATGGCAGGGAGGGAATGAAAAAATACTATCTGTTTGTGAGAGACAGGCAAGAAAGTAACTGATGTGTTTTTACCATTTTTGTGTTGGGCAGATCAATCGATTCCTCCTACATTTATCAAAAAGCTAATCAAAAAGGATACCATTCTAGGATCTTCTATCCAAATGGAGTGCAAAATTTCTGGGTCGCTCCCCATTACTGCAAAATGGTTTAAGGATGGGAAAGAGATAACAGACAGTGCAAAATGTAGAAGCCTGTGCCACGAGAACACCGTGTCACTCGAGATTGCTAATCTAGACCTGGAAGACAGTGCAAATTACACATGTAGTGTCTTTAATGTTGCCGGGAGTGACTCTTGCAGTGCTGTCCTGACTGTGAAAGGTTTGAAATTCTCTTACTACTTACTTCTTGTTTGTGAAAAATGCTGGGAAGGAAAATATCTTAAATCTTATACTAACATAACACTCTTATACCTCTTAATACTAACACTGAAAACTTGGTTGTCCACTCTTACCTGACTAATTTTCTTGATTCTTAAGCATTTCTTTTATAACTGTATATTTCTTTTTCTTAAAAACTGCAGAGCCACCCAGCTTCTTAGTAAAACCTGAAAGTCACCAAGTCATCCCAGATTCCACGGTGGAGTTTAAGACCACCCTAAAAGGAACACCACCCTTTACAGTAAAGTGGTTCAAAGAAGACTTAGAACTTGTATCTGGTCCAACTTGCTTCATTGGGATTGAAGGATCAACTGGCTTTTTAACCCTCTATTCAGTGGATGCTTCTAGGAGTGGGCACTACACTTGCCAAGTTTCAAATGACGTTGGCAGTGATTCTTGCACTACAACTTTGATGGTAACAGGTGTGCGCTCTTGTTGTGTTGCAGTCTTCTCACCCATTTCTTTTCTTTCTTTTTTTATCCCAAGGGCATTTCAGTGATCTTTGATATACTGCCAAGTGAATTCCCTATCTTGTGTTTGCAACGGACAATTGTTTGGCTCTCTCCCTCCTCTTTTCTTTCCAGTATTTAATACCGGTCTTCCTGACTCCACTTTTCTGGTTTTTTAGAACCACCCAAGTTTACTAAGAAGCTAGAGGCAGCAAAAGTAGTCAAGCAGGGTGACTCAGCCCGGCTTGAGTGCAAAGTAAGTGGATCTCCAGAGATAAAAGTAGTGTGGTTCAGAAACGACCATGAAATCATTGCCAGTGAAAAATTCCGGACATCTTTCATTGATTCTGTGGCTGTGCTTGAAATGAATCACCTCAGCACTGATGACAGCGGTGACTACATCTGTGAAGCTCACAACCCAGCCGGCAAGGCCAGCTGTAGCACCAAAGTCACAGTGAAAGGTTAGCTATCCTCTTTTTCTCTGACTACATCCTTTTTCCCCCTGGTGGTTTTACCCTTTTGAAATCCACAGGATCATGAGGTTGATTAATTTTTTTCAGAAATTTACCTTTTTCTTCATGTTGTATTTGGTTTTTGATGTCCCCTCACTCCCTCTACCAAGGCCTGAATCAGAGAGATGTTATTCTCAATGCAGATGAGTCCTAAGCTTAGGTGTTCCCTGGTTCTGTGATTGTCAATGTCCACAGCAGATCATAGAGGGAACTGTTATTTCTAGGAGATGAAAGGTGAAGAAAAACAACAGGTCCAAACAGCTCAGTGTCAGTTTTACAGCCTGTATTTGAGACTACTCACTGCTAAATGAGGCCTGTACCCTCTCTCCCAAGGGCCATCCATCTGTTTGCCTCTTCTGTAGAGGCCCCAAGAGCTCTGAATGCTAACATACCTGCAAGGTCATTTCATTGCATGCCTAGAAAATGAAGGAAGTCTTCCCCTTTTTTAAGATTTTCTCATTGTATACAAGCTGGCAGCAGCAAACTGGTTTTTGGTGATATAGCTTCAGATTCCTTTCTAAAAACATTTCTTTCTTTCTTTGTTAGAACCTCCTGTCTTTAGCAGGAAGCCCTCTCCAGTAGACATGCTGAGAGGAACTGAGGTTAGCCTGGAATGTGAGATTTCAGGAACACCACCATTTGATGTTACCTGGTACAAAGACAGGAGGCAAATCCGCAGCAGTAAGAAGTATAAGGTTACAGCCAAAAACTACCATACAAGTGTTCACATTCTTAATGTGGAAGCTGCCGACGTTGGTGAATATCAGTGCAAAGCACAGAATGATGTAGGAAGTGACACCTGCATTTGCGCGATGAAGCTGAAAGGTAAAGTATTGGCACACATCAAGACTTCTGCTTGATGTACCCCCAGCAGCACTACATTGCTCTTCTTTACACAAACACTCTAAGTTGTTACTATAACTACATGTTTCTTCTTCAGAACCACCAAAATTCTTGGCTAAGATAAACAGTGTGACTGTTGTGGTTGGGGAACCAGTGGAGTTACAAGCAAGAGTGGAGGGTTCCCAACCAATTTCTGTGAAGTGGCTTAAAGACAAAGAGGAAGTTATTAGAGAAAGTGAAACCACAAAGATCACATTTATGGAAAACATTGCAACTCTACAACTTCTACACACAGAGACAAGCAGTGCTGGAAAGTACATCTGTCAGATCAGAAACGATGCTGGAAGTCGCGAGTGCATGGCTACCTTAACTATTTTAGGTTGGTAAAAAGCACAAGTCCACAAAAGAAGGTTTTCAGTTTTAAGAACAGTTTTCAGATTTTAGAAAAATCTTTCTGCCTTTTCTTATGCCTCTGGATTCAAAATAATAAAATCAGAGAATCCTCATGGCCCCAGCAAGCAGTAGTCATGTTTCCAGTTGACCTAGGATAGGGATGTAAGGATCCACATCCCTCTACACTGTGATGAGATCTACTTGACTGGATTTCTGAATCGTGACTCCTGCTCATGCCTACTGGGAGATAAAAGACAGTTGCATTTCTCTCCAAGGAATTTAAAAGTATTTTTACTTCATTTTGGAGAGCATCTGAAACCCTCAATTTAGGATAGAATGAAAGATGTAAACATCAGAGCTGAAAAAAACCCCAATGCAACAAAGGGAAATATGCTTAATATCAAATGTGTACTATAGTGCTATAATACTTTGAGGTAGTAATAATCAAATCCTATTTGTCACCCATTTCTCCTTCCAGAGCCTGCAGTCATTGTAGAGAAAGCAGAGCCAATGAAAGTTACTATAGGAGATGCCTGTACTTTGGAGTGCAAAGTTGCAGGCACACCCGAGCTTTCCACTGGGTGGTTCAAGGATGGCAAAGAGCTTACCAGCAGCCAAAAATACAGAATTACTTTCATCAATAAAGTATCTACGCTTAAAATAATGGATGCAGAAAAGGAAGATGCTGGATTGTACACTTTTGCAGTGCAGAATAATGTGGGGAAAAGCAGCTGCACAGCATCAGTTGATGTTTTAGGTTGGTTGAGTTGCTTGCCTTGTATCTTTTACAAAAACTCTCTTTGAGACATGTTCTCTTTCCTCTCTTCCATTCATTCCCTCCTTTTTTCTCTAACCATGGATTTTTTTTTATTTTTTTTTTACACAGATCGAATAATTCCTCCTTCTTTCACAAGAAAACTAAAGGAAACCCCTGGTGTCCTGGGTTCTTCAGCACTTTTGGAATGCAAAGTGTCTGGTTCACCTCCTATTTCTGTTGCCTGGTTCCAAAATGGACATAAGTTAGTCAGTGGGGAAAAACATCAAATCTCCTTTTCAGATAACCTATGTGTTTTGGAAGTGAACTCTCTGAGCAACTCAGATACTGGAACTTATACCTGCAAAGCTACAAACACAGCTGGGTCAGATGAATGCAGTGCTGTATTGACCGTACAAGGTCAGTATATGAGGTCTAGGAAGCTTGCTGAGCTGTTCTTTACTCTTTCTCTCTTGAAACTGCCCATGATCTTTTGTAAATATACTCAGGGGAAACTGCTGTCTGGAAATTAAAGGTTTTGTTCTCTATCTTCACTAGGTGTGTAGAAATGCCAGGGTTATGCTGTAGCAACCTGTCTTATCTCTCTTTTTCTCTTGTGTGTTTAGAACCACCTTCTTTTGAGAGGACACCAGAGCCTCTAGATGTCTTGCCAGGCACAAGCGTCACTTTTACGTGTGTAATCAGAGGAACCTCTCCTTTTAAGGTGAACTGGTTTAAAGGGGCCAGTGAGCTTGTGCCAGGGGACAAATGCAACATCTACTTGGAGGAGTCCGTTGTGGAGCTTGAATTATTTGATGTAACTCCTCTCCAAAGTGGAGAGTACACTTGTTTAGTGACTAATGATGCTGGCAAGGCAAACTGTACAACACACCTTACAGTAAAAGGTTTGTAAAGACTGCGTCTCTCTACTTACCGTAAAATATTGTTTCCTTCCCTCCGTTTTTCCTGTTATACTCAGCATCTGTGACTTCTTATCCTTCATTAGAGCCGGCTGTCTTTGTGAAGAAACTGAGTGATCAGTATGTGGAGCCTGGCAAGCCCATCATCTTGGAGGGCACTTACTCAGGCACCCTTCCTATCTCCGTGACATGGAAGAAGAATGGCCATTTCATCTCTCAATCTCAGAAGTGTAGCATCACCACCACAGAGAAATCCTGCATCCTGGAAATACTTGACAGCACCAAAGAAGATGCAGGAGAATACACCTGCCATGTTGAAAATGAGGCAGGAAGTGATGTTTGTGAGGCAGTAGTCTCTACCCTAGGTGTGTGCTGATTTTCTTGCCTGCTCCTTCAAATGCATACTTTCCAAGGGCCAGCACTATAACAAACCTATCTAATTGCTTTTCTTTTTTAGAACCTGCCAATTTTGTTACACACCTGGAATCTCTTGAGGTGTCAGTTGGGGATTATACAACATTGCAGTGCCGTGTTGCTGGAACACCTGAAATCACTGTGTCTTGGTACAAAGGTGATACAAAACTCAGGTCTACTCCCGAGTATAAAGTGTTCTTTAAAGACAACGTTGCCACACTTATTTTCAACAAAGTGTCTAGCAATGACAGCGGAGAATACATCTGCAAGGCAGAAAACAGTGTAGGAACTGCAACTACAAAGGCTCTCTTAACAGTTCAAGGTGATGATTCTATATTAGCTTGCTACTAATTCTTTTACTCTTGCAAAACCATTTAAAAAGTGCTTCTTGGAGCATATTTATTCTTTACTTGCTTCCTTCTAGAGCGCAAACGACCACCTTCCTTTGCAAGAAAATTAAAGGACATGGAACATCCTGTTGGTTTACCTCTTAAATTTATGTGTCGGCTCAATGGCTCTGAGCCAATGACCGTGACCTGGTATAAAGATGGTGTGCCACTAAGTGATGATGACAATGTGCACACGTCGTTTGTAGACAATGTTGCAGTGCTGCAATTGGGGAGAACTGAGATGAACCATACAGGGCAGTATTCCTGCACAGCCACCAACGCTGCAGGCACTGCTACCTCAAGTGCTCGGCTCACAGTGGCAGGTGTGTTGGCTTACAAAACTATTTTCTGGATCACAGGCTGCCCCTTCCCATTTCCTACACGCCACAGTATCAGTGGGTCAGATTAGCTTTTTCTAGATTTAAGAGTATTACAATGTTTTCTTGTGTTTCTAGAACCCAAGCAAGCACCTGTCTTTGACATAAAGCCAGAATCTATTGATGTGCCTTTTGGAGAAAGTGCTGACTTTGAATGCCATGTAACTGGAGCCCAGCCGATGCACATCACCTGGTCCAAGGACGGTCGGGAGATCCGAACTGGAGGAAACTACAATATTACATTTGTAGCCAACACAGCTCACCTTCGTGTGCTCAGAGTGGGTAAAGGAGACTCTGGACAATATACTTGCCAAGCTAGTAATGAAGCTGGAAAAGACTTTTGCTCAGCCCAACTCAGTGTCAAAGGTATTAAGTCTCCTCTGTTGGTGTGTTTTCTTTTTCTTGGGCAAAGAGACCTCTTTGTTACTGAATCTCATCTTTCACCCTTTCCAGTTTCGAAATACATAGAAAGTAGCTTTCCAGAAGGCAGGTATATACCATGCTGGAACCTTCTTCTAGTACATTTTATGACAGTAAAAATCCTGCAAAATCTCCAAAGGTCACTTCATGCATCTGTTTGTATGGAGAGTTGCCCCTATTCTGCTTTTTACTTTTAGAGCTTAAACTACAGTCACAGTGTTATTCACACAAAACATTTACCATGTGGGAAATGGTGATATGGCAAATAAATCTATCTTGCATTTGTAGGCCAGCATTAGTTACTCTTTCAAATTTGCTAAACCTTTCAATTGGTGATTTAAACTAGACTTTTAATCACTTAAGTTCTTCGTGCTGAAATATGCTCTAAAGTTGTTTAAGCAAGTGAAACTCTCCCTACCGTGTTTCTGTTGCACCTGGGGGTGAAGGGCTTGTCAAATCTTTCATGCTGGCCTGGGGGATATTTTCATTGCTTGAAGGTAAGAGACAAAATTCCCATAGGTAGAGAAATCACTCTTCATATGGGTTTTATAGCTCCAAATCTTTGACACAGCAGGCTTCTGAGTTAGCAGAACAGTTTTATTTTGTCTTATGTTGCCTTCTTATCTCCCTCTTGCATCTTTCCTTGGGATGAAACTCTGACTGGGGAGAGAGCCAGCTGCTGTAAGAAGCTTTCTTTGATGTGCCATAATACTCTTGTGCTCCCCTAACTCTTGCTCAGCAATGAAGATTTCATATGGCAAGCAAATATACTGTCACTCTCTACATACTTATTCTGTTCTGCAGAACCTCCCAAGTTTGTCAAGAAGCCTGAAGCTTTGCGGTTCGTGAAGCAGGGAGACACAATTCAACTTGAATGTAAAATCAGCGGCACACCAGAGATCCAGATCACGTGGTACAAAAATGATCAGTCACTCCAGGAAAGCGATAGGCTCCACACATCCTTTGTAGACTCCATGGCAGTGCTGACCATCTTGGGTGCCATCACTGAAGACGCTGGTGATTACATATGTGAAGCCCATAACCATGCTGGCATGGCCAGCTGCAGCACTTCAGTCACAGTGAAAGGTTAGCAGCATGGATCCACACATCACCCGAACCCCTGGGTTCCAGAACTGCTTGCAGCTACACATCCCCCTGACCAGGGAGCTGCTGCTAAGGTAGTTGGTAGCTGCTGGGACAGTGTCTCTCCATCTCCTCCATGTATTTAAGCTATGGAGGCTAGGCAGGAAATTGTGGTGGGTATTCAGCCTGATGCAGCTGTTCCCTTGTCTCCCAATCTGAGTCAATTGCAAGCTCAATAAGGCAGTCTAGTCAGATCACAGGGACTAGGTGAACTAGATGAAACACCAGTAATGGTGAGGGAGCTGGGCATACTTTGAAATCATCCCCCTGCCTCCTTTTTATATACGGTGATCCTGACACAAGTGAAATTTAAGACGGAAGAGGAGGCTGTGCTACTGAGCTTTACTGTGGTCCTAGAGAGAGGGTAAAGTGGTTTTAAGGGGGGGGATCTGAGCATTGACTCTAAACAGGTGCAGAAGTGTCACATTTACTTCCCTTGGGATTCTGAGAGCTGGAATGACTTAATGAGAGATGCTGGGGCCTCAGCATTTTTCAGAAGTGAGGCCACAGATTTAGAAGCTGAATATGGTTTTACAAGAGCAAGTGTAGGCTTCCTTCCTGAATAGCCTCCTGCTACTATCCAGAAACTCACTCAGAAAAGCAAGCTCACACATTGTGATCTGATTCTCTTTTTTTATAGAACCACCTGTTTTTAGCAAGGTGCCAAGCCCTGTGGACACACTTAAAGGCTCAGATGTTATCCTTCAGTGTGAAATAGCAGGCACTCCACCCTTTGAGGTAGCTTGGTTCAAGGACCGGAGGCAGGTCAGGAGCAGCAAGAAGTTCAAGGTGACAGCAAAGCATTCCGTTGCCAGTCTTCATATTCTCAGTCTGGAATCTCAGGATACTGGAGAATATCAATGCAAAGCTATGAATGAAGTGGGAAGTGACACATGCACCTGTCCAGTGAAATTCAAAGGTTTGTATGCTGGAGAATCAGCAGTGTCACCACTCTCTTTTCTGGATCTTCTGGCTGTCTCTCTTCCAACCAGAAATGCAAAATTAACTTCCCTCTGCCTCCTTGTTTCTGCCATCAGAGCCCCCACGCTTTGTCAAGAAGCTGAGTGACACCGCAATATTCATCGGGGAGCCAACAGCTCTGCAGGCAGTGGTGGAAGGATCCCCACCAATTTCTGTTGTTTGGCTCAAGGACAAGGGTGAAGTTATCCGAGAGAGTGAAAATGTCCAAATGTTTTTTATGGACAACACTGCAACTCTCGAGATTGCCAGTGCAGAGGGAACTGATGTTGGGAAGTACATCTGCCAGATCAAAAATGATGCTGGCATGCGGGAGTGTTCTGCCTTCTTACAAGTCCTAGGTGGGTACAGCCTGCTTCACAGGTATCATATATCTTGAAACCTGCACAATCGCCTTTGTTATCTGCTTGCAGCCCATGCTACTGGTTTGTGGGAAGGTTTAGTTGTGATACGCTGACCTTTCCCTTCCTATTTCAGAACCAGCAGTCATCTTAGAGAAGACTGAGCCAATCACAGTAATGGCTGGCAATCCTTTTACCTTGGAGTGCAAAGTAGGAGGAACGCCAGAACTTATCACTAAGTGGTACAAAGATGGCAGAGAACTAAAGAGCGACCGCAAATACCAAATTACCTTTTTCAACAATGTATCCGCTTTGAAAGTCTTTTCTGCAGACAGGGGAGACAAGGGCTTATATACATTTGAGGTGCACAATGAGGTGGGGGACAGCAGTTGCATTACTTCAGTTGATGTTTCAGGTCAGCTTTATTTCTTAATTATTCACACTTCTCTTTAAAGGAAGCTTTGTTTCTCCCCTTTTCTTACCTCCTTAAAAAAATCAACAATTTTCTTCCTGTTCTTCTGTCCTGTCCTACTTAGATCGTCTTGTTCCACCTTCATTCTCAAGAAAACTAAAGGAAACAAATGGGGTACTAGGATCCTCAGTGCTCCTGGAGTGCAAGGTGTCTGGTACATCCCCCATATCTGTGTCCTGGTTTCAGGATGGGAATGAGATTGTTAGTGGAGAAAAATATGAAATCTCATTCTTGGATAATGTTTGTGCTTTGAAACTGAATGCCTTGGATGTCACAGACACAGGGCCTTATACCTGCACAGCAACCAATATGGCTGGATCTGATGAATGCAGCGCCTTCTTAACTGTACAAGGTCAGTGGAAGCATACTACAGCTCCTTCAAAAAAATTCTTCTTCCCTCCTCTCTTTCTTCTTCCTGGTTTCCCATTGCTTCTTTTTATTTCCCTTTCCCCCCATTTTCTTTTCTCCCTCTTTCTCTCTTTTTTTTGGACTCAAACCTTCTTCACTTTTCCTCCCTCACAGAGATGCTCCCTTTAACATCCTTCTTCTCTTCACTTCTTTGCATGATCTTTAGAACCACCTTCTTTTGTGAAGACACCTGATCCCCAGGAAGTTTTGCCTGGAGCAAGTGTGACATTCACCAGCTACATCAAGGGTACCACTCCCTTCAAAGTGACCTGGTTCCGTGGTGTCAGGGAACTGATGCCAGACAGCAACTGCTCCATCACTCTGGAAGAGTCTGTGGCACAGCTGCAGCTCCACAACGTGGAGCCAGGCTACAGTGGGGACTATGCCTGTGTAGTCACAAATGATGCTGGCAGTGCCTCATGCACAACCCAACTCTTTGTGAAAGGTGTGTCTGTGTGTGTGCCTGTATGCTCAGGCATCTTCATCCTCACTGTGCCTGAGGCCCTGCCAAAATCTGTCCCTCTCACTCCTGATCTGTACCTTCCCACAGAGCCCGCTGTCTTTGTGAAGAAATTAAGTGATTTCAGCGTGGAGCAGGGGAAGTCCATTGTGCTGGAAAGCAGCTACATAGGCACCCCTCCCATCTCTGTCACCTGGAAGAGAAATGGCACAGCCATTGCTCAATCTGCACGCTGCAGTGTTACTGCTACTGACAAATCTGGCATTCTTGAAATCTTCAACAGCACCAAGAGTGATGAAGGCGAATACACCTGTGAGGTGGCAAATGAGGCGGGTGGAGATGTTTGCCATAGCCTTGTATCTGTCTTAGGTACGCCTCTACCCCTGGCCCCCCCCCTAAGGCAGCCTGGTGATGCTCTGTCTGTGCTCACCATACTCTCTCCCTCCCTAGAACCACCTTATTTTGTCACACACCTGGACCGTGTGGAGGTGAATGTTGGTGAGCCCTTGATCTTAAAATGCCAGATTGGTGGTGCGCCAGAAATCAAAGTGTCCTGGTACAAAGATGACACAAAGCTCAGATCGACACAGGCTTACAAAATGCACTTCAAGAACAATGTGGCAACACTGGCATTCTCCACAGTGGAGGACAGTGACATTGGAGAGTACATCTGCAAAGCTGAAAACAGTGTTGGCTTTGCCACCTCCACAGCTTCGCTTGTTATCAAAGGTGATGGGCCAAGGGCCACTCTTTCCTGGGGAGGTTTTGTAGAAACTCTTTGTTGTCTTCAGAAAGGGGCTCTTATTAATTTCAGAGTTGGTTAATTCTCCATTGACAAGGTGGCTTGCTACTTACAGCAATGACTGTTATTATTTTGCAGAACGCCAGCTTCCCCCTACATTCGCGAGAAAACTGAAAGATATTCAGGAGGCAGTTGGTGCCCCTGTGACATTTGACTGTCGCATAAATGGCTCCGAGCCTATCCAGGTGTCTTGGTACAAGGATGGAGTTCTCTTGAGTGACAGTGATAATGTGCAATCAGCCTTCTTAAACCATGTTGCCACTCTCCAGATCTTGGAGACTAGTATGACTGACTGTGGCCAGTATAGTTGCTCAGCCCAGAACGCTCTGGGGACTGCATCTTCCAGCGCCAAACTTCTCCTTACAGGTTTGTAGCTCACACTTGCAACTCTTTTGCATGTTTATGATCTTTTATTTCTTCAACCTTTTTCCCCACTCTGCCCATTGTATGGTGGCCAGGGCATGGGCATGGCACAAAGAATTGTGTTTGGAGGAGGGCTTGGTGGTGAACTGTGCCATGCTTTCCTCTTTGCAGAACACCTACAGCCCCCTTTCTTTGACATCAAGCCGGTATCTATCGATGTAGCATTAGGGGAAAGTGCAACCTTTAAGTGCCACATAACTGGCTCTGCTCCCATGCGGATTACTTGGACCAGAGACAACAGAGAGATTCGCCCAGGTCCCAGCTACAAGATGACACTGGTGGAAAACACAGCCAGCTTGACAGTCCTTAAAGTTGGTAAAGGGGATGCTGGACTTTACATGTGTACTGCCAGCAACAGTGTTGGAAAGGATGCATGCGCAGCTCAGCTGGCTGTACAAGGTATTGTTGAAACCTTTACTCTTCCTAAGGCTTTTCTTTGCTAGGCAGAAGCCTGGAAAACAAAAAGTGATTGCAGATATGTTTGAGACTAACATCCTTTTCAAGAGTATTTCTTATATAAATACTATTGTAATACTTAAATAATTACCTTTCTTCTGGTCAGGTACAGTGTGTGTTGGCCCTGTTTGTCAGAAAAATCTGTCTTCTTTAAAGTCTTCCTCAAAAGCTATGACATTCACTAAGTTGTCCAGGAGAGGGAAATGTAATTGTGAGAAACTAGTTCACGTACAAGAGTTAAATGTTATTTTCTCAGGTGTGCAATTAGCTTTATTCTTTCACAAAGAGAAAATTATGAAAAGAGCTCCTCTAGACAGCAAAACTGTCTAGAATGAGTGTAGAATTCCTCTAGAATGAGGCTATGAGTGTAATTTGGTGGCAAATCAACATTCTGCAGATAGCTCACTTTATTCTGTCGGGATCTTATGTATTTCAATGGTCTAAAGTTGTGCCAGGACCACACTGCCTTAATACAAGTGACACTTGTACACATATGCACATGCTAGTGTAATTTCCTCAGTGTAGATGGAAACATTGGATTTATTTATAGCTGTTCCAGATATCTCATTCTTACTGTTGCTATGAAAAAAAAACCAAACGTAAAATACACTGTTCAAATTATGCATGGGTTCAAATTTCCACTGGTATGAATTCAGGAGAAAAAAAGAAAAGCATTTGAAGAGTAAACACTATGACTCTCTTAGACAAACAACATAGTTCTTGTTTCTGAGCCACCACTAACAAGATTTTGTGATAATTGCTTTTCAAATATACTACATGTGTATGAAGTATATTCTAAAGTATATTGGAGGGGGTGGGAAGACTGAGTTACCTGTGAATTCACTAGCAAGTAAGCATGCCGTCATTATGCAGCTTGACTTACAAAAAGCATTGAAAGACTGTAGCAAGAAAACTAACCTCTTCAAAATATTTAAATATTGCTTCTATCAGAATCATAATTCTGTTTACCATTAGTGATAACACTAACAGGTTTATTTGACTGGAATTTCCTGTTGTAAAAAGATGTCAACTGACTTTAGTTGTTTTCTTTTCTACTCTTTGTTCACAAAATTATTTTTCCAAGACTATTATTTTCTTTTTTGATTCTAAACATACACTGATGCTCACTTCAGGCCTTTAGAAATTGTAAAGTTTCCCCAAGCTTGTAAAATTAATTATGTTCATTGTCAGACAGTTTGTATAGAACTTGGAAGGGCAAGATATGTCTGTGCATTGATTTGCATGTGTTTAATCTGAGCAAATGCCACCTCAGTTCTATGAAACACCACCTCCTCTTTGTGGAATTAAGATCTTTTGTTCAACTGACCTTGAAAATCTACCAGTTTTATATTAACTTTCCCACCTTAACATCTGATACTCAGAATCTGTATTTTTAACTATTGGTTCAGGTTCTAGAAACTGTATTTCATGCTAAGCACATACCTCACTACTACACGTCCTCATTTTTGGAAATTAATTATATTAGGGTGTGACTCCACAGCTGTCCGTATGTAGATAGACAGTCAGCTCTTAGTCACAGTGAAATGTAAATAGTAAATTACTTAGGCTCCTAGTGTCCTTGTTAACAAATCAACCATTCTAATTTTAGAAACTCTAAGGAAGTGCTTTTACTAACAACATAGGGGGTTCTGCAAATAACCCACAACAAAATATTCTTCCTACACCTCACAGACAGATGCACAAAGAAGCACTTCATCCTGTTTTGCAGAGAGATTTGTTTGTTGTGCCCACATTACCACCTCTCAGTTTTGCTTATTATATCATCTTTGATCTATGAGCATTTAATCTTGTGATTCTGAATCATCCATGGGGTACTTTTGATGAAAAGTGTCAAACTTCTTCTCCCTTTTCTCATTATAGAGCTAACTACAATCATCCAGTTTAAGTTTCGGTCACAGGATCTTTCTGTGGTAGCGGCCATCTCATAATTCTTTTAAGCATGATTATTTTGAACATCTCTTGTTTACTGGCCAAACTTCTTGACTTTTATTCCTTATATGCATTTTTATTTTGGGCTTTGCAATAAGTGTGTGTAGGATTATAATGCAGATGCATTTTAAAAAATTATATTAATTGTTAATGACATTAAAATATAAAGCAGTTGCCATACTGGTCAGCCTAAATTCTCTTAATATTTCTTGGCTGAACAGTTTGGAGTCTTGCAATTCTATGAGGCATTTTGATTGCTTATTTATTGCTAGAGGATATTACATAAAGAAAATCACATCAGCTCTTCATGTACTGAATACATGAAGGAGAAGCAGAGTGGGACAAAAAACAAGGAGAAACCTACCAAAAATGCATGCAGAGAACTTGTTTCCTTCCTAATCAAAATCTTGGATAAATTTGGAACCATCTAAAAAAAAAATCATAGCAGTTGCACAATTAAAACATTTCCACAAGTCCACAATGCTTATGGGTTTTGTTATGTATTTCCATGCTATATTGAAAGAATCAGCTCAGATTAAAGAATCTTCTCCCCTTTTTGGCTTTCCAGAACCACCAAGATTTATTAAGAAATTAGACTCCTCAAGACTTGTGAAACAGCATGATTCCACTCGATATGAATGCAAAGTAGGTGGATCTCCAGAAATCAAAGTCACCTGGTACAAAGGTGAAACAGAGATCCATCCCAGTGAAAAATACAGCATGTCCTTTGTGGATTCTGTGGCAGTCATTGAAATGCACAACCTCACTGCTGAAGACAGTGGTGATTACACTTGTGAAGCTCAGAATCCAGCGGGTAGTGCAAGCACCAGCACCTCCCTGAAAGTAAAAGGTCAGAATCTTGGATCTTTCTTTCTCTTTCTGTCTCTCTGGGTCTTCCTTTGTGGAAAAGCTAAAAAATCCTACTCTTTTAAGTCACAGAGGCCAAAGACTATCTTAATGGATGACAAATCTCTTTCATGCTTGTTACACTGAGGGATCCTTCTTCTTTATTATTTGTCTGTTATTCAGCATTACAATGTCTGCTTGGATAGTCTGTCCTCTTTAATCTTCTCTGCTTCAAACAGCACAAACTTTAATTCCTCCTTTTTTTTTTCTTCAGCACCCCCTATTTTTACCAAGAAGCCTCATCCAGTCCAGACCTTGAAAGGGTCTGATATTCACCTGGAATGTGAGCTTCAGGGCACACCTCCATTCCAGATTTCATGGTACAAAGACAAAAGAGAAATTCGGAGCAGCAAGAAGTACAAAGTCATGTCTGAAAATTACTTGGCCAGTATTCACATTCTCAATGTGGATATTGCAGATATTGGTGAATATCACTGTAAAGCTGTAAATGATGTGGGAAGCGACTCCTGCATCGGCTCTGTAACACTAAGAGGTTTGTACAATGATTGACACTTTCTTGGCATTTCTTTGTTCCTGTCATTTTCCTCCTACTTTTCCGCTCTTGGAGTGTTTTTACTATTAAATATCTTCTCTTAAATAGCTCCACCCACCTTTGTGAAGAAGCTGAG
Organism: Turnix velox; assembly: GCA_013400935.1. NCBI lineage: Eukaryota > Metazoa > Chordata > Aves > Charadriiformes > Turnicidae > Turnix > Turnix velox. Next base: position 63,163 of record VZTY01005557.1, read on the forward strand.
TGATCTCACTGTCATAGCTGGGGAGTCAATTGAATTGCAGGCTTCAGTACAAGGATCACAGCCCATCTCTGTCCTGTGGTTGAAAGACAAAGGGGAAGTCATTAGAGAAAGTGATAATCTTTGGATCTCCTACTCAGAAAACATTGCAACTATGCGGATTGGAAATGCAGAGCCAGCCAATGCTGGGAAATACACCTGTCAGATCAAAAATGATGCTGGAGTTCAGGAGTGCTTTGCCACACTGACAGTGCTAGGTTGGTAGTATGGGATAAAAACCACAATGTGTTCTAAGATGCTTTAAAAATTAAGGCTTCATGGTGCTAATAACTATTGCATTGGTATTATTAAAAATGTTGTGACTTGCATCTCCTTGCAGAGCCTGCAGTCATCGTAGAGAAACCAGGCCCAGTCAAGGTTACAGCTGGAGACTCTTGTACTCTGGAATGCACAGTAGACGGCACTCCAGACCTCACTGCTAGGTGGTTCAAGGATGGGAATGAACTGTCCACTGACCATAAATATAAAATCAGTTTCTTCAACAAAGTATCTGGTCTAAAGATACTTAATGCAGGACCAGAAGACAGTGGAGAATACACTTTTGAGGTGAAAAACAGTGTTGGCAAAAGTAGCTGCACAGCTTCAGTGCATGTTTCAGGTTAGTTGACTACTCTTTGTGAGTCATGTCTGATCCAATTGTTACTTTACAAAACTTTTATATAGCAAACAGTTTCTCATGAGTGACAGCCTGAGAGTTTCATTGCTTGTGTAATTCTAGGAGCACTTGGCATGCCATTTTGACAGCCATCAGGAGCAGATGTCTATCTAACCTCTTAGGGGTGGCAGGAGATTTTGCAGAGGCTTGATTTCTTCAGTTTTAATCTCCATGTCTTCTTGGACACCCAGTATAATATTGTTGCTTATGAAAAAGAAATGCAAAAAACAAATGTTGTCCCTCCAAAGTTCTAACGAAAGTGCCAGCTTACCTTAACCATCAATTACTTCGGTGCATAGGAGTAGTGTTTAAGCAGGCAGATCAAAATGAAGTTAACAGTTTTATTATACATGGACAACTCATATTTTAAGCTCCTTTATGTTAATTTTTATTATTATCTTTTTAAACAATTGCAGATCGTGTTATACCTCCTTCTTTCACAAGAAAACTGAAAGAAACATATGGTCAGCTGGGTTCTTCTGCTGTACTAGAGTGCAAAGTTTATGGGTCACCACCTATTCAGGTTTCCTGGTTTCATGATGGAGAGGAGATTATCAGTGGAGACAAGTATCAGGCTACCCTTACGGACAATACCTGTTCTCTGAAAGTGAATGGACTTCAGGAATCTGATATGGGAACTTATTTGTGCACGGCTACTAATGTAGCTGGGTCTGATGAATGCAGTGCATTTTTGAGTGTTAGAGGTCAGTATCAACACAAAGAAAGAGTCAGAGGGCACAAATCTGTTTTCAAGAAGACTTAATTCTTTGCTTCTTTGCATTTTTCTATCCTCTTAATCAGAAATTTAAATGTACTTCTCTGTCTCTTTTATTTGCATGTCTAGAACCACCATCTTTTGTTAAGAAACCTGAACCACTGAATGTTTTATCTGGAGCAAACATAACTTTGACCAGTATCATCAAAGGCTCCCCTCCATTGGAAGTCAAGTGGTTTAGAGGCAGTGTGGAGCTAGTACCAGGAGACAGATGCAATATCACCTTGCAAAATTCCGTTGCAGAACTGGAGCTCTTTGATGTCAGTCCACTTCAGAGTGGAGACTATACATGCCAGGTCTCTAATGAGGCAGGGAAAATTTCTTGCACAACACATCTTTTTGTCAAAGGTTTGTCTAGACTTCTGTTTCTTACACTTCTTATGCTTCTAATGCTTCCATAAATTATCTCTTGGGTTTACTTGATTTTCTTCCCATTGTTCATTATAGAACCAGCCAAATTTGTGAAGAAGCTGAATGATTTAAGTTTAGAGAAAGGGAAAAATTTAATCTTGGAATGCACATATAATGGTACTCCACCAATTTCTGTGACATGGAAGAAAAATGGAGTGAAAATAATGCACTCTGAGAAGTGCAGCATCACCACTACAGACACGTCTGCCATACTGGAAATCCCCAGCAGCAAACTAGAAGATCAGGGACAATATTCTTGTCATATTGAAAATGACTCTGGACAAGATAATTGTCACGGAGTAATCACAATCTTAGGTGGGTCACACCACCATCACCTCATGCACTGTTATCTGATCTGCTACTGGTCGTTGTGCTGTTCCTTTTTATACTAATGGTGTGTGTGCCTTTGTTCTTCAGAACCACCTTACTTTGTTAAAGCCTTGGAGCCTGTGCAGGTGACTGTAGGGGATTCCGCGTCCTTACAGTGCCAGGTTGCTGGAACACCAGAAATGATGGTGTCATGGTACAAAGGCGATACCAAGCTGAGAGGAACTGCTACTATGAAAATGCACTTCAAGAACCAAGTTGCCACCCTGGTTTTCAGCCAGGTAGACAGTAGCGACAGCGGGGAGTATATCTGCAAAGTAGAAAACAGTGTTGGGGAGGCTTCTTCGTCGTCTTTGCTGACAGTTCAAGGTGAATATTTCATTTTGAAAAACAGGAAAATGGCCTATCTTTCTTCGGGATGCTTTTCTATTTCAAAAAAACAAAGATTATCTTTTCTTTTTTAAACCCTTTTCTGTTTCTTGATGCCGAAGTCACCCCGTGGCACTGTCTTTTATTAACAAATGCTGACCAGAAATGATAGCCAAAAATATTGATACAGGCTTTTGCATCTTTCTTCCCCAATGTTTTGACTGCTTCTACCACTATCAGTGGAAAGTTAATTAGGTTGAAACTGAGAGCATATTATTGATGTATTTTCTTGCAACTCTATGAACATCGCTTTTTTCACACCAGGTTCCAAATAAGTTATGCTAAATAACAATTTTAATCAGAAGTTCTGAGCAAACATCCCATGTACTCTTCTGTATACTAGGTGGTGATTATTGGTGAGTACATCAATAGGTGCATAACTTTTGAAAGCACTCACTCCACATTACCTGTTTTCTTGCAGACCGTAAACTTCCTCCTTCTTTTACACGAAAATTAAGAGATGTTCATGAAACTACTGGCTTACCAGTTAGATTTGATTGTGGCATTACTGGTTCAGAACCTATTGAAGTAAATTGGTTCAAAGATGGCGCACGCGTGAAAGAGGACTACAATGTTCACACCTCCTTCGTAGATAATGTAGCCACTCTCCAGATCTTGAAGACAGATAGGAGCCATATTGGGCAATACACCTGCACAGCTACCAATGCAATTGGGAGTGCTTCTTCTAGTGGCAGGCTTGTCCTTACAGGTTGGTGGGCTGTAAAATAGCTAAGGGAAATATCTTGAAACTCACTTTTTGCTTTATATGTGGGTTTAATATCGAGCAAATAATATTTACTTCACCAAGCTTTAAAGCTAATTGAGATTTTAAACAATGATTTTTTTTTTATTTCTCTCACTCTTCAGAAGGGAAGACTCCTCCATTCTTTGACATCTCACTGTCACCTGTGGATGGTATTATTGGAGAAAGTGCTGACTTTGAGTGCCATGTTTCTGGAACACAGCCTATTAAGGTCACTTGGGCTAAAGATGATCAGGAGATTAGAACAGGAAGAAATTACCAGATCAGTTACGTAGACAACACAGCCCATTTGACTATCTTGAAAGTTGACAGGGGAGACTCTGGAAAGTATACATGTTATGCTAGCAATGAAGTTGGAAAGGAATCTTGCACAGCTCAACTGACTGTTAAAGGTACTGAATAGATTACACACTGTATGCTAGGCATGTTTTTGTTCCTTTTATTGTCAAGAAAGGTAGCCTTACTGCTGCAAGAAAACTTTTAAGAAAAATTTTTGAGATGTGGCTTAGAAATACGTATCTGGAGTTTTCCGTGAATCTCTTAAGGACATTAGGAAGGGTCCCTAAAAACAATGTGGGGAGAAATGAAAGAATATTTTCTTCAGCCTAGTATCTTTATAAGCTTTGGCCTCTTTCTTTCTTGTGAACTCAACAAAAATCTTGGGATTTTAAAAAATTATATCTGACTTAAACACTGTAAGAGGTTTGTTGTTTTTATTTTAAATAGGAAAATTAACCACGCCAGTTACTCTAAGAACAAAATACCTGCTGTTTATCTTGGCATGCTTTCACTTTAAAAAAAGAAATTCCTAGTTAAGTGAGAGTAAATATCAATTCCTCAGTATTCAACATTTTCTTGAAATTCTTTCATTAGAATTTTTCATTTCAAGGTTTATTTACAGAATTTGAACAATATGTCCTTTTTTTCTTGCAGAACGGAAAATTCCACCTTCTTTTACTAAGAAGCTGTCTGAAGCAGTAGAAGAAACAGAAGGGAATGAACTTAAACTTGAGGGTCGTGTTGCTGGCTCTCAGCCTTTGACTGTTGCTTGGTATAAAAACAACCAGGAAATTCCTTCAAGCCCTCATTGTGAAATATCTTTCAAAAACAATACTCCACTTTTGCATATAAAGAGCACAGAGCAATCAGATGCTGGTTTATATACCTGTAAAGTGTCCAACGAAGCAGGAAGTGTGTTGTGTACATCTTCTGTTGTTATCAGAGGTTAGTGGAAGTCTTACTTTTCTATGCTTCTTACTTTTCTTTGCTGCATGCCAGCTGCAAATACACAGCTTCTGCCTTATGACCTGGTTTTACTTAAAAGCAATAATTTGTCCTGATATGGACGAGATAAAACTGAGTCAAAGCATAAAATCAAGGAAACCTTTTAATATTGCAACTGAAATAAAACTTCTTTTTCAGTATTTGTTCTGACCAATCTAAAGTGAACGTTGTATTCTTTATGTGAAATTTCAGTAGGACTTTTAATAATTTTCTTTTATGGGTTGGCCTTTTTTCTGTGTGATTATATCTAAGCTTGGGCAGCCTTGTCACTGTGTTGTGATGTCATGGCACTTCAACATAATATTCTTGCAGAAGATCGCATACTTTTTCTTTTTTTTGCAGCCTAATATCAGTGTTTTAGCTCTTGATGCTGGGGGTTTTTGCATGTGGATAGCTGTGTTATGTGAACAAAAGATATTTGGTGCATGTCTGCATTTGCAACATACTCTCTTGATATTTATTCCATTTTAAAAAACTGATTGGTGTTCTCAGACTTCTGTTTATCCTCTTTCATTCCTTGATATTGTCCTCTTGTGAATCGCATGTATCTCTTTTTCTCCTACATTCTCAATCATACCCTCTTTCCTTTAGTGTTCACACAAGCATTTTCACATTCCAGAGCCTAAAAAGCCTCCAGTTTTTGACCAGCCTCTTCAGCCAGCAGCAGCACAGGAAGGTGATACCATACAGCTCAGCTGCCACGTCCAAGGATCTCAGCCCATCCGGATTCAGTGGCTGAAGGAAGGGAGAGAAATAAGAGCTTCAGACAAATGTAACTTCAGCTTTGCCAATGGAGTAGCACTTCTGGAACTCATTGCAGTTACCAAATCAGATTCAGGAGAATACGTGTGCAAAGCTTCAAATACAGCTGGCTCTGATACTTGCAAGTCTAAAGTGACCATTAAAGGTAGGGTAACATGGAGAAAATCAAACCATAATGGAAATCTAATGAAAAATTCCATCACGCTTTGTTTTCTGTGAAACAAAAACATTAATAATCTAACAGCAAATGATTTGTATCTTCCATTTCTTCACAAAACTGGTAAGATAGTACATTTAACAATGATTTATCTAAAAATAGTAATGTGAACAGATTGGTGTCAAATCAATAATATATTGTAACCAAAAAGATTAAGAATTTAGCTTCTTAATCTAATTTAAGGAAATTTAAGGAAAATTCAAGACAAATGAGAGAAATTACTTGGACATGTCTATCTTATGGAAAGAATGGTGTCAGAGGTGTTTATTAAGGAAAAATACAAAAGGATTTTGATTGATCATATGGCCTTAGAGGCTAATTGCCATTTCAGACTTTTAGCTGAAGGTAAATATCAATTAAGCACAAGTCCTTCCAAGACTCCAAGGGTTACATTTTCAGAAAAAGATAGGAAAGAGACTACCCCACTAAAAACCGATCCATTTTAGCAAATGAGGGCTTCTTATTTGTGTCTCCATGAATGAGTTTGCATCCATGTAGAGTACAAATGACCTGACTGAAGTCAAAGAAGAGCCAATATGACACACAGTGCCCAGTTTAATCTGGAAAATAAAATACAAATTTATAAAAACAACATTAAAGTATTTTATATTTTTATTTCATGTACCATATTCTGCTCTGTCTCTGTAATTAATTCTCATGGAAGCACCATGGTGCATGAATATAAAATTATTACATGAAACCTTCCTATTTTAATATTTTACTCTATTTTTTAGAAAAACCAGCAGCTGCACCAGCAGCTAAGAAAGTGGAAGTGGAAGGAAAACTTTATTTTGTGTCAGAGCCTCAGAGTATCAAAGTCATGGAAAGTAAGAACTCTTTTCAAAACAGTACATTGTCTCCTATTTGCTTATAGCTTCTGTTTGAGATTATGTCCTGCTGTCATAGACAGTGGGAAAGACTGAGCTCCCTCATTTGCATCTTTCTGCAGAGACTGTTGCAACATTTATTGCAAAGGTTGGAGGAGATCCAATTCCAAATGTTAAATGGATGAAGGGAAAATGGAGGCAACTCAACCAGGGAGGACGTATTATAATCCAGCAGAGAGGAGATGAAGCCAAACTAGAAATAAAGGATGCAATAAAAACTGATTCTGGCATGTACAAATGCGTAGCTTTTAACCAACATGGTGAAATTGAGAGGAGTGTAAACCTACAAGTTGAAGAAAGAAAGAAAGAAGAAGTTGTTGAAGGAGATCTCAGGGCAAAACTAAAAAGGTACATGGTTTAAATTAATCAAGGTAACCTTGATTAATTTAACATCAACACAGAAGAAACATTTTTTATTATCTCAGATCAAGATTTTAAAATATTCATTAGATATTAATGATTGTACTAAAAACAGAAGCTGTTGAATAGAGTTAACTGAAAGATTCCCCTGCAAAGGGCAGCTCTAGGCTAATTCCTTTTTTCAGTGAACAACTTTCTAGGAATGAAGCATTGTGTATTTAACATCTGTCATTGGTTTGAATAGCACGCCAGCAAAAAGGAAAGAAGGCGAGGAAGAGCAAACTATTGATATCTTGGAGCTTCTCAAAAATGTAGATCCCAAAGAATATGAGAAATATGCTCGCATGTATGGAATTACAGATTTCCGTGGCCTCCTCCAAGCCTTTGAGCTACTAAAGCAAACCCAAGCAGAAGAGAGCCATAGATTGGTAAGATATGGTGTGACTGCAACATTTGCTTTGTTAGCAGTAGCACAGTTCCTCTGAACAGACTTGGTGTCCACACTCTAATATTACTGTCTGTTCAGAAATTTCTGGTTTCTCATCAGATCTTCTACTGAAAATTCTTGATTTTTTGAATGCTTAAACCCAAGAGCAAACTGCAAATTTTCTGTCTTCACAATTTGGTTGCAGTTTTCAAGATGGAAAGATACACTAGTTACAGCAGTATTACAGAAAATTATGATGTAGGAACTTATACTATATTGAATAAACATGACAGCTGAACTTTTAGTAGAATATACTTCAATATATTCTGCCCTTTAGTAGAATATACTTCAGTATATTCTGCCTTTTTACAGGAAATTGAACTTACAGAAAAAGCTCGAAGAGAAGATCAGGAGTTTGATGAACTTGTAGCTTTTATTCAGCATCGACTCACACAGACAGAGGTAACACATCTTCAGACTAATTTGTGAAATATTCAAACACATAACAGGGAACCTGAAACTAATTTAAACTAATATTTTTCAGCCTATTACTCTGATCAAAGACATTGAAAATCAGACAGTCTTGACAGATGAGGATGCTGTCTTTGAATGTGAGATTAAAATTAACTATCCAGAAATTAAACTTTCATGGTACAAGGGAACCCAGAAATTGGACTCCAATGACAAATATGAAATTAGAATTGAAGGTGATCGCCACATACTGAGAATCAGGAACTGCCAACTTGAGGATCAGGGAAATTTCAGAATAGTGTGTGGACCACACATTGCCAGTGCCAGGCTAACTGTAATCGGTAAGTGCATTTTTGAAGTTTGTATTTGAATTAATTTACACTTTAGTCATTCTGCTGTCTGTCATCTGCTAAAACGTATGTTTTAACATGCTAATAGAGCCTGCAGTTGAACGGCATCTTCATGACACTACCTTCAAGGAAGGAAACACATGCACGCTGTCTTGTCAGTTCTCTATCCCAAATGCCAAGTCTCAGTGGTATAGAAATGGGAGACCCATTAAGATAGGAGGGAGATACTCAACACAAGTTTCTGACAAAGTTCACAAACTCATCATCAAGGATGTTAGAACAGAAGACCAGGGACGATATGCCTGCAAGCTTGACAGTCTAGAAACAACTGCAGATCTGGCCATTGAAGGTTTGTAAACAGATATAGAATCTCTTTATTAAAGTAGTAGTAAACAATTTCTGGATGTTCCATTAATGGAATAAATTAAAGGAATTCTTAAAAAGTTATTTCTAGACATGGAAATGGACTACACAAGATTTGTTGTCCTTTCTCTTTCAACAATATGTGGCACACTTGCAAAATTTGGAATTTTTAACTGAAGCATCATTATTCATGCCCCCTCTCAAAAGGTCCAAGGCCAATACTTGCTTTTATTTTCTTTTTCTCTCATACTCTTACATTTTCCTTGAATTTCCTCATTTTCTTAATTATCTTTAAATTTCCTTAATGATACCTCTTATAGAATTTATCTGCACTGCAATCTTCTTGTAGTTACATTCTTATGTCTTGCAGTCTTCACTCTTTCATAGAAAACTTCAAAGCAGATGGGATGCCTTTCTCTTACTCTACTTTTGAAAGATTCTTTGATATTATCTCTTATTATAATGTAGCTATTACTTTGGAACAATAAGATATCAGCTAAGCTAAGTGGTAGTATATAACAACTGATACATTTTTTGTTTCTGAAAGCAGCGGAACCAATTCAGTTCACAAAGAGCATACAGAACATTGTGGTGAGTGAACACCAGTCTGCAACCTTTGAGTGCGAGGTGTCTTTTGATGATGCAGTTGTGACATGGTACAAAGGCCCCACTGAACTGATAGAGAGCCCCAAGTACAGCTTCAGAAGCGAAGGTCGCTGCCATTACATGACCATTCACAATGTTACTGCGGAAGACGAAGGTAAAAAATGCATGGAACATTTGTGCTGATGTCATTCTTTTATCTGATTTTGCTGTCGGATTTTTTTTAACGACAGAGGTATGTAAACATCAACAATCTTGGCCATTGCAGGTGTATATTCTGTAATTGCTCGTCTTGAACCAAGAGGAGAAGCAAGAAGCACTGCAGAGCTCTATCTGATAACCAAAGGTCAGCAAGCAAGTTTGTGGAACAAATTTGTGAGTTTGAAACATTATTCTGGAAAGAGAAGTAATTCTAAAAGAAATCTAATATTCTTTTGCAGAAATTAAACTGGAGCTGAAGCCACCAGGTAAAGATTATGAGCAAGACTAGCACAAGATCTTGTCTGTACTCTGTCATTGATTTGTCGCTTTGTCCCACTTCATGTTTAATTTCATTTTTTCTTGGTTATGGTTCCTGCAGGAACTTCTTATTCTCATAAATGCTGACAATTAACACCATGATAACTCTGAAGTCAGTGATATTAATGTGCTTAGGGTTCTGGTTTGCATATATTGGAAGTCACATTCTTCAAACCACTAAAATGTTTCTTTGTTTGAATGACTGAGTAGTACAACAATGAACAGTTACCATTGAATAGACTCAATGTCCTCTGCATAAATGAAAAAAGATTACCAAAGAGGCAAAATGGGTAGCATTCATCCCCTTATGTTCTTTTCTGAATGTTCTTAAAACCCTACTCCAAAATGATGGAAGGAATATTCAGAAATAAAATGAAACAGTGTAAATACTGGCAAGATTAAACACAATAATTTACCTAGTAGCCAAGTAGGTTAATCTCGAAGAGCAAGCTACAATCCTTGTTTGCAAGAACAGAAAGATTAAAGCACCATGTTCTTGGAGACAGCATATTCCAATCTTTCTTTAAGAAAATTAAACATATTGATTTTCTAGATGTTCCTGATGCCAAGGTTGCAGTTCCGCCTCAAAAACCAGCTGAAGGTAGAGTAAAAAACCTCATACTTCTTCTGTAGTCCTGTTTTATATCTGCACTGAAGTAGTAGGCCAGTGGGAAAAATCTTAGCCCATTGATAGAATGTAGTTAATTGTTTCTGTGCAAATATTATGTAATCAAGGAAGGCTTGCATAGTCTTGTTTTGCTGTGTGAAAGCTCAAAGCTACAGAAAAGTAGTGGTGGGAATGAAGTCTCTCTTTTGAAGAGTTTTTTTCTTTCTATCATGTTTTCCTTCAATCTCTTGTTCATTCCGCCTTCCTTTTCTTTCAGTTTTCTTCTTCTGGTCATTCTTTACTAAAACATTTTCTTCTTTTTGCCAAAGAATTATCTTTTCCATCAGCTATCTCAATTACTACCATTTGTAGGAAAAATAATTTTAAAAAAGAAATAAGATGCAAGTATTCTTTTAAAGCCATGCAATGGGTGGCATTCTTATTGCAAATGGTCTGTCTTCAGGCTCTGGTATTGAACTACAGAATACAAACATTACATTCTGCTGCATTCAACAGTTTACTAGGAACCTTAGAATTTCAATCTTCTTGGTATCATTTCCAGGATGCACTGGAAGCAACAGGAGAAAAATCTTATATTTAGCTGAATTGCTATCAGCAAAGTCAGAAGAATGATGGCAGTAAAGAAAATAAAGCTGATAAGGATCAGGGTTCAAATAAAGTTAGAATGGGAATTCCAACTCAAAATGAGCACTGTTTGCTTTTATGCTACAACAGAAATACAATCAGTTCATCTATTTTCCAACTGCATTAGGATTTTCTTCATATACAAGAATGCATCATACTCACATTTTATTCTAAATGTTTCATTTTTCCTAAAAGATGCCCCAATTCCTATTCTTCTGCCTCTTGTTCCACCACCAGAGGAGAAAAAGCCAGGTAAGAATACTGAAGGTAACTGAGCGGCTTGTATATGTTCCTTTATGACTTTTGGGTTGTGTTTGGGTTTTATGTTTTTTAAGTTTAGATTCCAAAATATATTGTTTTTAAGCAGAAAAAAAGGTTCCACTGAAGAAAGTTTCCAAAAAGGTGGTTAAAAAAGGCCCTGAAGAGGTCCCACCACCTAAAGGTAACTTTTTTTCCTTTTTAAATAAAACTGTAAAAAAAGATAGTAAAATTACATGGTGGAAGCCAGGTGTAATTTTTTAAAATTACCTTTAATCAGTGAAATCTGTTAGATCCAATACACCTTGCAGATTTCAAACTATGACATGAATAATTGATTTTTTTTTTTTTTTAAGTTCCTGAGGTGATTCCAGAGAAGCCCAAAGAGATCAAAATAACATCCATGGCAAGGAGAGAAGAGATTCATGAAGAAAAGCCCAGAGAGATTTATGAGGAATGGGAAGATGATTATGGAGAAGACCATGACTACTATGTTAAGGAAGAAGGCTATGATGAAGGGGAAGAGGAATGGGAAGAAGCTTATGAGAAGAGAGAAGTGACTTATGAAGAAAAACGAGTCATTCATGAAGAAGGTATTTTAATGTTACTTTGTGTCTTCCAACATCGTTATTATTAAGATTTTGACCCAGATAGTATTTTTTATATTTGTGGGGTTTGCTTTTTTCTTTTTTTTTACAATAACTTGAACTTTAATGTTCTGCCAAGCTTCAAGTGGCACTTGAAGATAAAACAAGGACTCATTATGGCAAGGTATAGATGTAGATAGAAAAAGATACACTATAATTTGATTGCCACTGAACTTTTCAGTTTGGGATATCTTTAAAACCAACTGTGAGTTTGTACTTTATAAGGATATGTGTCGTTTTTGGTTGCTCTTGCTATTTCCACTGTCATTTTCATATATTCCACATAAACCTGTTTTAAGTTGAAAGTTTCACACTTTAATCTTAATGTCCTCAATGTTAAAGGCTGTACTTTGCAATTCCTTGTGCTCTTTATCTCTCTTGGGTAGTAATAGTATGTATATACCCCAGAACAGAATTTATGTATTAATATATAGCTTATGTTACCGGCTCTGATTAGAAACCATCAAACTTGCAAGCAGGCAGAAAATTTTACTGCAACAAGTGGATCTCTAATAGTATCTGTTGTGCTTTTCAACTTCCTAAAATTACTGTGTTGTAACTAACAACTTTTGTGTGTGTGAGGCCTTTACCAATGCATTTTTCATCACTGAGCAATGTTGTTATTTTTAAAGTGGTTGAAGTTCCTAAGAAGCCTGTGCCTGAGCAAAAACAACCAGTAATTACAGCTGAAAAGAAAGAAAGGAAAGAAGTAACAGTTAAGAAAGGTACGGCTTTCCTACAATGTGCAGGTTGAGAGCTCTCATGCATCACCTTCGATCTCAACTGTGGTGGTTACAGACATTTCATTGAAAAGGAGAGAAAGTTTTAGAAAGTGCTTCCTCTTCTCCTACTCAGTATTTTCAGGAAGAGAGACAATAGTGGCAAAACCAGAATGGATTTCAGTTGTCTTTTCTGCTCCCTGTATATCAGCCCTGGGCATGGGTGGTACCTTTTAGCCAGTGAATGCTGCACTTCTGAGAAGTGAACTCCATTTAGATCATTGCACATCTCTTAGGGGAGGGTGGTCCTTACCACTTTACACCACCAGTGAACAACTCACTGCTCAACGGACAGGATGCACAAAGGTTATAGCATCCAAAGCCAGAAAATACCCAGTTCTACCTGGTTGGTGTCCAGAAAATAGTTTTCAAGATGGTTTAAACAGTAAATCTCTCTGCATCACTTACAGTTGTCAAGAAACCTGTTGATGAAAAAGTGGAGGTAACCACTCAGAGAATTGCAGAAGAAAAAGTCAAGCGGGCTGAGGGTAACTACTGTTTAATTACCTGAATGTCACCTTTATGTGAAAGTAGTGGCTACTGTTACTTGACTGATCTGTGTATACTTTGTCTTCATTTAACAAGGGTCTGCCCAATTTTTCAGTCTTTGAATCTTCTAAGAAAAGTTTCTGCTGAAATGTGTCAAAGGAAGATGAAAAGATTAGCAGGGGAAATATCAAATGCAGATCTTAGCTACCAGTTTTTAAGAAAGCAAATGAGCCTAAAATTGCAGTGGGAAAAAATATATTTTTCACTCTAAGCTGAGTGAAACATCTTCCTCAGATTTCCATCTTGACCTGTCTACCAGAATGTCAACAGCTCAGTTATGAAATAATGATGCATCCTTATTCTCTTGCTAATCACCTCCTCTTGAACAGCACCCCCCATTCTGCAGCAGGAGTGCACTGGCTGCAGTTCTACATTTGTCACCATATCAGTTGTGTACTAAATGCCCTGAGTTATCCAGACCCTATAAAACATAGCAATGAAAGGATGCAAATACATTCCTTCTGTTGCTTTTCATGGTTCTAAGGAGCCTGATTTAGCTACTAAGTTACATGATGTTCGTCTAGTTTGTTGTTTTTTTCAGCATCGTTGCTAGACAGTTGCAGACCTATTTTGAATAACCTGAATAACAAAATTTTAATGCCAACAGTTACCAAGAAAGTTCTACCACCAAAACCTACACCAATGATCGTTGAGGAAAAAGTAATGAAGAAGGAAGGTATGGAACAGCACTTTTCAATTACAGTTTGCATTTTTGCAGCATCCTGAGTGTTCTTGTTCTTCTTGTGAACATGTGGGTCTATGTGTATGTATCTGCACTTATTGTAGTACTCATGCTGAGACTACTCTCTGTTCTTAAATAGTATGTGTACCATGTTTTTATCTTTCTCTGTTTTTAACATGTTTGCGGCTAGCCTTTTGATTCTTGTTTAAACAGCATACAGAATAGAACTGCAACTTAGCTTTTTCTTCATCTATTCTGCCTGCTGGCCTATGTTTAAATAATAATAACCCAGTGCCCTAAAATTTCTTTGAAAAATCACTTTTTGAATTCTTCTGATTAACTACTTCCAAAAGCCTTTGCATGCAATTATTTTAAATTTTCAGGATGTCTGTCTCTTCAGTCCTGAACAGATACTAAACACTCTACCTGTATGCTTATTCTGTGTTAGTGTTTTAGAATGACTGTCTAAATATGTCTAAGACATAAATGTCCAATATAGATACAGAATTGATAAAAATTCATAGGCTGACTACCACTAATGTGGATCTAGAATATAAAATACTAAAACAAAATCCTATCTTTAAAGTACCAACAGTAGAAACCTGGACAGTTTCAGAAGAAAAGATGTCAATTTCTGTACACAGAGAAGAAGAATATTCATATGTCACAGGTATGTACAGAACCAAAAATTTGGGAATCCAAATCAAAACAATATTTCAATTCTTCCTGATTTTCTTATAGTCAATTTTTATGTTTGGCAAATCACATATTTAGACACACTATATATTTGTCTTTTGATATGTACCACTTTTTGTTCATTGTGTTGTGTAGCCTCAGTTTTCATTAGATTCATAGATGTCAACACTTAAACTATTTTATCTTAATAATGTTTAAATGCTTTTCTTTAAAGAGCCAACGGAGCATGAGAAAAGAGTTGAAGAAAGATTCTTTGAAGCTGTTTACCCAATCGAAGGTAGATGGATTAAGAATGATTTTTTAAACATTTCTTTGAATCTCTAGTTAATCAAAACTTCTTGTGAGACTCATTGTGCTGTTTGTTTTCTAGACTATTTTTTAAATATATATTAGCATATATGTTTCAATGACTTGTGTACTGAGCATACATAACATCTTCTTAAACTTTTGAGATTCACAAGGGTCATTGGTATTTCCTATCTCGAAATCTTTAAAATTCCTATTGTAGAATATAAAGAAGTCAAAGAGGAGGAGGAAGAGGAAGAAGAAGTTTCTACAGAACTGGAGATCACTCCTGCTGAAGGTGATTAAACTCTTTGTGTCATCAAGAGCTCCGTTTTTCTGAACTTTCAGATTTTCTGCCTGTACCAGTCTTTACCAAAGGACAGATCAGAAGTGATCTCTTTCCATCTCTCTATGTCTCTACTCTCAAAAGCTCAAGCCTATCATGTTTCTAACTCTAATTCTTCATCACTGCTTTAAATAATTCTTTTAATAGTTTTTCTTTGGATAGTTTTTCTTTGAGACAGCTGTGTGTATCTGTCTGATAAAGCAGCTTGTCTTTTGACATGTAGTGTTTGTAGTGTTTGTTTATCCAGTGTGTTGAAAGTAGCCTGCTGTGATATTTTTACTCTCTCTTAAGTGTTCATCACGTATCTCTTTAAAGTGCCTGAGGTACCAAAGCGGCATGTTCCAGAAGAAAGAAAAACCATTCCTGTCCCTAAAAAAGAAGCTCCACCAGCTAAAGGTATTTCTACTGCCCTAGTGAAAACAAAAACCAAATGAATTGTCTTTCATTATATTGTTTTGTGTATTTTCTTGAATATATGTGTAAATTTACTCTCTATGTGGCTTTGATTTTGCATTATCTTCATATGTATTGTGTCCATTATCTCCATACTTGTGCTTTTTCATTTGTCCTAAAGTTTGTACTTGTCTCAGCTTTGGCCCTTCCCTTTCCTAACAACCTTGTGCTTGTTGCTTGTATTTAGGTTGTGTAGCTTGGCAGGCAAGGATGGGGTGTTTTTTCCCTTCAATAGAGTGCCATTGAAGGTGACAGTGTAGAAATGTGAACTTTGTAATGTTCCATAGTGTCTTTCCCCTGAAGTCATATGCTATATGTCCAAAAGGCTGTATGATATACTGTGTTGCAGTTGCTCAACCTCTTGTCCAGACACTGTGTTCTATAAAAGAATCTTGAATTACTGACATCTGGGTAAGTGGTCCAAAAACTAAAGATCTCTCACTTTGACAATGTTTTTCAAAGTTCCTGAAGTCCCTAAGAAACCTGTTCCAGAAAAGAAAGTTGCTGTTGCTAGAAAGGAAGTGGCTCCCCCAGCAAAAGGTACTGCATCTTTTCAGTGAGGCCTTTAACCAGTGCTGTGCTATTTTTTTTAACTACTGTTCACTTCTCAATGTAAGAATATAGTAAATGTAGTCTTTGTATGTTACACTGTGTGCCTGTCATCATCAAAGACAAACTCAAAAGCCTTAGAAAGTTTACTTAAACAAATTTCAATGTCTTTTAAGTTCCTGAAGTGCCTAAAAAACCTGTACCTGAAGAAAAAGTGCCTCCCAAAGAACCTCCACATGCTAAAGGTATTCTTAGTGACAAACTGTACATGTATCTGTTGAATAACTTTCTAATTTTGTTGTTGTTGTCCACCTGTAAATAAACTTGTTTGTGTCAGACATGATTTTTTTACATATGATTCTCTGTGCATATACAACAATTTTTACAGCCAGGTAACATACTTGAGCAATTCTTTCTTCAGTTAAGAAGACTACTTTAAGACTAAATCATTTTAGAAGCATTTTGACAGGCTGTCAGAGACTGTTTTTTTTTTAATGTGTTGTTCTTCTCTCATACTTCTCTGTGTTAAGTGTATGAATGTGTTATGTAGTGTGTCTTGATATTCTTATGAATGGATTTAGAAGTTCTGTAATAGTCAAATAAATCTTTAAAAAACAGAATTCAGTTATCTTATACTTTATCTTTTTTGAAGTGCCAGAGGTGCCTAAGAGAGCTCCCCCAGAGAAAAAAGTTGCTGTTCCAAAAAGAGAGGAAGCTCCACCACGTAAAGGTACATATAAATATATAAAATTATTTTCTTTTTTTCTTAAATATCCTCTGTATGTCCATTTGTGGGTTTGGCTCTAAAGTGAATCTGTCTTTATGTGCTCTTCAGTTCCATTAGCTATGTATCTTTTGTCTGTTTTCTCAATAACTGTGCTACAGATACAGTCTTAAAAAAATTATTTTCGTTATTAATATTATTATAAATCATATCTCTTAAGTGCCAGAAGTGCCTAAGAAACCAGCTCCAGAAGAAAAATTACCACATGTTCCTAAAGTAGAAGCTCCACCTGCAAAAGGTACTGTTATATCATTTATTGTAGTCTTTAGAACATTTTGTTTGTCTCAGCTTGCTCATATGCTGTCTTTTGTAAGATGAATATATCCCTGTGTAATCTTTTAAGTCATGCTTTTCTGATATGATTCTTTTGTCACTTTTACACACTATACATCCTAAAATCAAATGCTTCTTTTTAAGTGCCCACAGTTCCTAAGAAACCTGTCCCTAAAGAAAAAGTATCTCCAGCTGTCCCTAAAAAAGTTGAGGCTCCTCCAGCTAAAGGTATGTTTTCCAGTAGAATAAAACAATATCCTGTTTCTCCACTTGTTTGTGTTCTGTATTGCATCAGTCATTGGTTTGTGCTTCCACTGTAAATTCTGTTGCTCTGATTTAGTGACAATGAATCCTTACTGTATGTTGTATGTATTGTGCAGCACTTAGAAAACATTATTTCTTAATATTGCGTTTCTGTTACATGTTATGTGCTGAGTATCCTTAAACAATTCTTTGGAAACCTAGATTTAGCATTTTGCAACATTGCTTTCCCAGTGGAATTAGGAAAGCATACATTTAATACTGTTATCTTTAAAAGTGCCTGAAGTGCAGAAGAGAGCCACTTTTGAAGAAAGAGTACTTATTACAGAAGAAAAAATATCTGCTGCCCTTCCAGAGGAAGTCCCACTACCTGAAGGTACATTATGAACAGATACTACTGAGAAACTTGTGCTCTGTCTACAACTCTTAGACCAAGATCAAAAGACACAAGAATCTTGTATGAGTTGTCTTGTATGAGTTTTGTGTTGAACATTTGAAAGATTTCCAGGCAATCATAAGCCATTTACCATTGCATACTTGTCTTGAAAGCCAGGATACCACCCCATTGAGATGAATGGAAACTCTGAGTACAATGATCTCTGGATCAGGCTTTCATGAAATTGTAGGAAGAAATTCAGATGTGTAGTGTTAAGAGCTAATAAGGACAACAGTCTCCATTGCCCTGCAGACAGCATTACTATTTATCTCTACAGTGTTTGCTGCCCATCAGCTCTTTTAGTTCCTCTTCCCTTACTTGTGAAAGGTTGAGATAGGCTCTTAAGTTACTATAAATCCACAAAATACCCACTTTGAGAGGCTGAAATCAATATTTTGAGTGTTCTTATATCCTGTTAACAACTAGCCAGTCAAGAAAACCTACCTATTCTATTGAAAAGATTAAATGAGGTTTTAAAAGCAGATATGGAAGTTATCTAAAATATGAAGATGCAAATATATCTTCATGTTGATACATGCAGTAATAATTTCTGTTCATCTCCTGCAAATTAATTTTTACCCCAGAACAAGATGCTTTGCCTGACACAATCCCTTTTGTAGATGTGCATGTGCCAGAATTTTCTTAATCCTTGACCTACTCCTTCCACCTTATTCCTAGCCTTCTCACTTTCGTATGGATCAAGGAGCAACCCCTAAATCTTTGACTGTTTCCCCCTCTTCTACCTCACTTATCCGCTGTTGTGATGGGAAGTTTGGGGAGCTGAGGCATTCTGATGGTGTGACAGTTAGCCAGCAAAGGATATTTGAGAGATAGGACAGCACACAATAGGGTACATGGGGCATGGATAAGATGTGTAATTTAGAGCAAATCGTAGATATATGTGTGTGCACAGAACTTTCTGTATCGTGTGCATATTTGTTATTGTAACTGTAACTGTAAGAATTGGTCTTCGTCTCCTTCATCCCTCCATTCATCCATCCCTCCATCCATCCATCCATCCCTCCATCCATCCATCCATCCATCCATCCATCCCTCCACCAAAATTACTAAAATAGCAATTTCTTTAAAGAACCAACTGTTGAAGAATGGTCTGAAGAAGAAACGGAGGAAGTGTCTGTTTCCATCCACAGAGAAGAGATCTCTGAAGGTACGACCACAGTTCAGGAGTATTAGGTGTCGTGATTTAACTCCAGCCAGCTTCTAGAAATGCAGAGTTCCCCCTGTAGAGTAGTGAGAAGAGAGGTTGAAGGAAAACTTAATGGACTGTGATAAAGTCAATTTAATATAATAGTAATGGGAGAAGAAAAAATATTATAAATTAATATACAAAATAAAGTGAAAAAGTAGCTCTCACCACTTAAGTATCAGTCCTCATCCTGAGCAGTGACTGCAAATTTCTGCCCCCCCTGGAAAGCCCCATTTTTATATTGCATATGACATCTGGAATATCCTTTTGCCAGCTTGTCCTGTCTTTACTCCTTCTCAGCTTCTCTGGGAAGCTGAAAAAGTCCTTGGCTGATGTATACACCAGTTAGAACAATTAAAACACTATGTGTTATCAGCATTATTCTCATACTAAATCCAAAACATAGCAGTGACTTGAAAAAAAAAAAGATATCCTACATGAAGTAAGGACATTAGGCAAAACTATAAATTATTTTTTTAAGCAAAAATATTGTGGATTTCCTATCTTATTTTGTGTTTCCTATCTTATAAACTCCAGAGATAAGAATATCTACAAATTCTATTTGAAAAGAGTCGTAGATAATCCTGATACAATGAAAATTATAAGGTATTTCTTGGATGTTTAGAATTATCAACCCTCTAATTTTTGACAAAAATTCTCTGCTAGGAGTTCCTCTTCCATCAGCCTGCCTGGATAATGTAAAGATCCTTCAGAATATTATGGTGCACACTGGATCCTCATGCTATTTTACTGCAAAATGTTTCCACCTCTAAATTTCTAATGTTGTGAAGGATGGCAACATACATTGATTGACTCAACTTCCATTACAAGTGACACTGTAAAAAGTCTTTTCAAGGGATGCCTTTAGTTATGGGGTTTTTCTGGTACTAGAAGAGTTGCTTTCTCAGAGTAAATAAATTTCAACATTAGTGAACTACTGGACAGAGAAATGGCAAGTGCTGGTCTAGTTCTTCAAATGCTGAGTATTTTCAAATTCCATGGTAATACAAGATGACAGGTCAATCTCAATTCCATTAAAGTTTCTTGGACTTTTTAGATTGGTTTCAGAGGGAGAAGGATGGTTTGACTTTGTAATACTGGAAGTTTCTTTTAGGAAAGCATGCTGCTTATTCTTGTCTTACAGATCATTTGTTGCCTACCAGGGCCATAAAGGCAGTAAAAGATTATATCAAATGCTTAAACTCAAGTCTTCTTTCATTTTACTTTTTTTAAGTGACTGAAGAAGAGTCTTACTACATTGAGGAGCAGGTAACTGTTCCTAAAAGGGAAGAAGCTCCACCCGCTAAAGGTATATATTCTCTTCATTACAATATAGTTTTTGTTTCATCTTTTTGAGTGTTACATTGCCACTGTATGTTTGTCTTAATGTGTGAGGTTTTTCACTATTCCTCTTTGTAAAACAATATATTGTAATCTTTTAAAGTGCCTGAGAAGCCTAAGAGAGTTGTCCCTGAACAAAAAGTTCCAGCTCCCCCTAAGGAAGTTAAAGGTATAAACCAGATCTTCATCTGAGTGATGTGTCTTCACTTGGGTGATCTACTTTCAAGTGGATTATATTTGTCTTACTGTGTTTTTTGTCAGTCTTGACATGGGTAGTGTCTGCTTCCTGTGATGAATGGTTGTCTCATACTCCATCTTGTTTGTCTTAACTCAGTAAAACATTGTGCTGTGGTACACAGTTACAAATACTACTTCTTAGTATTCTTTCTCATCTTTCTTCTCATCTTACTGATTTTTCTAAAGTTCCTGAAGCTCGTAAGAAAGCAGTTCCTAAAGAAAAAGTACCTGTTCCTGTGCCCAAAAAAGTGGAGGCTCCACCAGCAAGAGGTATATTTGCGGTTTGTTCCTGTTCTCATAAACTTTGCTTTTTGCTGCACTCTGACATATATGCACGTTGATTTAAAAAAAACCCTCATATATCAAATCTCTTTGACATTAAAAATGTACTTACTTGTCTGTAATGTGGCCAGTGTTGCCTTGTTGGAACTTGTGTGTTATTTCATTTTGTGTCTTATGCCTGTTGGTGAAATGGGTTAAATTTTCTAAAGCTGAGCAATCTTATTTTAAGAACCTGCAGAAGAACTGATGCCCACTTTTGAGGTAGAAGTTGAAGTACCTCCATCAACCAAAGGTAAACAAATTGAGAAAACTATTATCATGCATATCTTTTTGTTTGGCCTTTCAGCATTGATGTTTAGTCATTCTATTAATATAAATGTTTGTTTATTACTGCCTGGAGCTCCTCTGGATCTCACTTTCTTTAGACTAATTGTTCTCTTTGTGCTATAGCTGTATAGCACCCTCTTCTGCAGTGTCTCATTTCTCTTGCTGTTTACATTTGGAAGTTTACTTAGCATTTTCTTTTTTAAAAAATCAGATTAAGCAGAACAAACTTAGGTATGATTGCATTTCAAATATTGCAATTAAATAATCTTACACCTCTTATTTTAAAGTGACTGCGGTACACAGAAAAATTATTACAGAAGAAAAAGTTGCAGTTGCTAAAAAAGAGGAAGCTCCACCAAAAAGAGGTATATAATTTTTTCAGAGCTACACAAGACAAGCCTTATTTCAGAGTACTGATTTATGTTTACTTTGTCTAATTGTTTAACACAAACTGCAATGTTCCATGTTTACTGTCTTATTATTTGACTTGAAGTAATGTCAAATCTCTACATGTGTGTTCTGTCATCCGCTTATGTTCATAAATTGTGATTAATTTAAAATCTTTTAAATGGTCTTTAAAAAAAAATCAATAATTATATCAGCAGTTCCCAAGAAACCTGTGCCAGAAGAGAAAGTACCCGTTCCAGTTTCAAAGAAAGCAGCAGCTCTACCAGCTAAAGGTACACAAGCTCCTCTGCAAGTAGAGAAGGCTTGTAAAAATCAGATGTCTGTGTGTGCATCCTACTCACCATCTGCCTTGTTAATCAAATCTCCTTCTCTACTGATATGATTATAAATGAAAATTACTTTTCTCCCCTGAAAAAGAATGGAGAAGATAACACAGAATAGTAATGCACTTGCATTCCTTGTATTTCCTATTATCTTTTACTGTTGATTATTCTGACTGCTTAAGAGCTTTGGAAAGCTGAGTGAAGACATTAACTCAATGAAGAAGTTATGCAAATACCAAAGCATTTAGAAAAAAAAAAAATCAAATCTTTATACTATTGTCAATGTTCAGAGAAGAGTTTCAAACTTACAAATATGTTATCTGTTTGAAAAGTTTGCTCTCCGTTTGAAAGTTTGTCTTGTGTTTAGAAAGTGATTTTGTTATGTGTTCTGATAGTGTGATGTTCTGTGGTTTAATTACATTTCTGAAGAGACTAGAGGAATATTATTTACATCTTGCTCCCATCTCAATGTGTGAATATACTTTTTGATATATTTTAGTCTCTGTATCTATTATTCTAACATTATATATATTGTTTTAGTAGACATTATTTTAACTGTAATTCTGCTGCTACTAAAATTGTGCGGTATTTCAAGGTGTCTAGTTTGGGGATTCCCAGAAAATTAGACGATTTTGAAATAGTTAATGCATATCTGACTACTATGCATAAAAGCTTCAGCAGTTCCCTTTCTGTTAATGTAAATGTCTTTAAGTTTGTATGTCTGATGTGATTGTTGTGTTTATTGTATGTATCTTTGCTATGCAAATGTGTACTTTTTCCCCATAATTGTTTGTCCATAATTCTTCAGAAAGTGCATGATTTCTTTGAGAATTTAGTATTCTTGCAATTACTATCTTTAAAGTACCAGAAACACCTAAGAAAATTGAAGAAAGAGAAGAAAGAGTATCCATTGCTGTTCAAAAAAGAAAAGTATCATCTCCACCGCCAGAAGGTACTCCAGCCCATGGATTAATCAATGAACAGACTCTCAGGCAATACCAACAGAGCTTCAAGCCTACTGCTTTGGTCCCTTTCTTGAAATTCCAACAATAGAATCACAGAATAGATGATTAGGTTGGAAATGATGCTTAAGATCACTGAGTCCAGTTGTTCCCCTAATACTACCAAGTCCACCAATATGATCCACCATAGTCCCAAAGGAACTTTTGATCTTTGAGAAACACTAGAGACATATTTGTCCCCTATTACTCTGGGTGTAGGAGATGTCAGAAAACAGTCACTTGTTTACTAGGAAATCCCAAATGGGATATTTATTATTGTAAATGACGTTGCACTAGAGAAAAATATTAATGTTACACTCTGTCTTTGAAATACCAGCAGAAGAAGAACACTGGGCTATGTCAGAGGAAGTATCCATTTCTCTTCACACAGAAAAGGAAATTTCATACACAGGTATGAATGGACTAAAAAGATTCTATATCCAAAATGACATCTTGTATCTATTAAAAAAAAAGAAAAAAGGGGGAAAAAGCCACAAACAAACAAACAAATAAAACAGTATGTCATGTCCTATGTGTAAGAAAATGCCAAAGTCATTCTCTAATTGGGCAAGTCTAGTAGTCTCTCAGACTAGGTTAAGTTTCCATGCAGCCTTCATCTACATTGTTCAAAATTTTCCAAAGACACCTACTTCAGAAGACAAGACATTGCTGTTCTGAAAAACAGAATATGCTGCTTAACATGCTATGCACTCTTTGTTGAAACAGTCTTAAAAACTGAATGTATTTACACTTAGTCTCTTGCAAATTTTCGTACTCTTTTCTGGAAAGGCTCCCTTCAATGTC
Source organism: Turnix velox (assembly GCA_013400935.1). Classification (NCBI taxonomy): domain Eukaryota; kingdom Metazoa; phylum Chordata; class Aves; order Charadriiformes; family Turnicidae; genus Turnix; species Turnix velox. Next base: position 87,003 of record VZTY01005557.1, read on the forward strand.
TGGACAAACAAACCACCTTGTAAAGCAATCAACAGAAATTAAAAGATGCCTTCCTCGCTAAACAATTCATTCTTTTGCCTTTAATTAGGCCAGAGCTCTTATTTATTCAGTCACTCACAAAGATTTTTCTGTGTTCATCTCATCAAGTTTTTCTCATGTGCCCCATACAAACCTTTTCTTACCAGTGATTCAGAACTCTTGATCTATTACTCAGGCAGTGCAAATTGGTACTGCTGTGGAGAGGCACCAACAAAAAGATTCAGTGACTTTTTAATTGGTAGAATTTGGATTTTGAGGTCCATTCTCTAGCAAGCTTAACTTCACCACTGGCAGCAGGGGATGAAGCAGGAATCATATCACTTGCTTATACTGGAATCTTGCAATGGCTGAAAGGCTTCATGTCCAGTCATATACTTTTAAGACGTCTCTTTGTGTTTCTCGACAAGAATACTTCTGCTTTCAACCACTTCTAAAATGTCTTAAATGTAAATGTACTGTCTTTTAAGTGCCAGATGTACCAGAGAGGGCTATCATTGAAGAAAGAGTACCAATTTATCCTCCCAAAAGAATGGCAAGACCACCAGCCAAAGGTATAATGGGTAGAGTATTAAAATGTGGTATAAATGTTGTTTGTGTCTTGTATATTCCATGTACAGTGAATACTGATATTTCTTTTTATAGAATGTCCTTCCTTGGTTATATTCTTATTTGAAAATGCCTTGTGATCCTTATTATTAGTAAGACCTGTTCTATAATTTTAAAGTTCTTTTAATTGATATCTTTTTAAGTGCCTGAAGTACGCAAGACAGTTGTCCGAAAAGAAAAAGTGTATGTTGAAGTTCCTCAGTATGAAGAGGAAGAAGAAATTCCAAAATATGAAGAGGAAGAGGCCACCAGATATGAGAAGGAAGTAATCCATTACAAGGAGGAAGTCCGCCATTATGAAGAAGTTACTCACTATGAGGAGGAAGTTCCTCAATATGAAGAGGAAGAAGTCACTCATTATGAAGAAGAAGCTGCTTATTATGAAGAGGAAGTTCCTGAATATGAGGAGGAAGAAGTGGAAGTTCCCCAATATGAAGAGGAAGCTCCTCCACCAGTTAGAGGTACACTTTAATTTTAGGGTTTGTGTGAGGAAAAAGTTGCATCTTTTCATATGCTTAATGTATCGGCATTTTGCTTTGACGTGTTTCAGTGTGTTTAACAGTGTGCCTTTTTTCAGCATCTTCCGTGATCTTCCATGATTAATATGTAATATGGAAAATGTGCGCTGTCTGTGTTACTCTCCACTACTACCTCTATAAATTACGATCTTCCATGTCATACATGTACACTCCTCTTTCAAATGAAATCCAAAATCCTACAAAGGAAGTTTAACTGAACTTTATTTCACTCTCATCAGGGATCCAGTTCTGCTATGAGATTGTGTTTGAAATACTTAGAAATATTTACAAGAATTCTGCAATCACAGACTAAAAAAGAAGTGATCTAGGAACACGAGTCTCATTCACTTCCTCTCAGAAAAATCTGAAAACGCTATAGTTGTTTCTTTATGCCTTGAAGGGAGTAATATATTTTCATGGAAAGCAAAGTTACGGTTTACTAAGTTGCCACATGTAAAGACTCTTAAGTTTAGTTGTTTTCCTTAGGAAAGATTGCGATGGCTCTGCTGTAAATTTTCAGTGTTGTCAGCACATGATGAATACAGTATTCACTACTTAGAGAAGGCAATTAAGTCACATCAAGATCTTTGTAATAAAATCTTTCTACTTCGTAATATAACAGTATAGACTAACTCTATCTAATTTCCCCAAATTACATCATCATCTAAGAGTTCTTGAAAATATATGTTTTCCAGTCCTGATTCAAATTATTCCATAATAAAAGATATTTCTATTGGTGGCCTCAATGTCTGAGCAGGAAAAGTCTACATAATAGCAGCTAACACAATCTCTTTGCTATTTTATTTTGTCTTGGTGTTCAAAACATGATAAATCATAGATGTATGTCTGGGGCAGGAACTTGTTATGCTTGCTTGCTATTTGTGTTCTTGTTGGTTTAGAAGTAAATACCTAAAACATTAATGGTATCTTTCAAGTGCCTGAAGTTCCCAAGAAGCCTGTGCCAGAGGAAAAAGTACCTATTCTGAAGAAAAAGGAAGCTCCTCCAGCAAAAGGTATATATTGTCTCTTTACGTTAGCAGACATCCTCCTAAAATGATATTCACAGTATTTTTTGGATGTCTTACATAATCACTCCTTTTTTCTGATTTTGGAGGCTGCTCTTCATATGAATTCTTTATGTTGCTGTCTTGTTTAATTTCTGTTTTGGATAGCTGGTTGTGTTTTTTTTAACCAAAACAATGTTTTTAAAGTGCCTGAGATGCCAAAGAAACCTGTCCCGGAAAAGAAAGTCCCAGTGCCAAAGAAGGAAGCTCCTCCAGCTAAAGGTATATGAATTTGTAATTTGTGGATAGAGAGGTCTTCCAGACTTCATTTACCTTCTTGCTTATGTTTAACATTATGATAGTAAAAAGACTGTTGCTCTTAAGATCTCTGCTATTTCTTGTTTGTATTAAACTGTTCAGTGTCACTGTTTTGTACGTCATGGTGTTTTAGAATCTTATGCCAAGTTCAATTTCCAATATTTTACTAAGTTCCAGAAGTGCCAAAGAAACCTGTGCCAGAAGAAAAGTTTCCTGTCCCTGTACCTAAAAAGAAGGAAGTTCCACCAGCCAAAGGTATATCAGCCTTGACTAAATCCACTAAAAACGTATTTTAAAAATTACTCGTTGTTCACCTTTCCTCTTTAATGTAAAGAGTACTTTCTATTCTTGACAATTCTTTATCATTCCACTTTATTGGTTCATATCTTTACTCTTTACCTTATGACCAAATTCTTAACCTACAATAATATCTTTAAAGTGCCTGAAGTACCAAAGAAACTTGTGCCAGAAGAGAAGGTACCTGTCCCAGCGCCTAAAAAAGCGGAAGCACCTCTACCAGCCAAAGGTATACCAGTTTCGGCTTCAACTGTGTCATTCTTATTTTTGCTCCTTCAACTTTAGATGAGCCTCAGACCTCACCCTAGTGTGTCTAATACTGAACCACTCACTAACCCATGTCTGATCAGGACACTGTACTGTGGCCACCTCTGTTATTAATGGGTGCTGTGCTTATTCTACTCTTCAGAAATTTCCGTGTTTGTGTTTTGTATCATCTCTGTCTTTTGGATCTTAAAGGTTATTTTAAAGTACTGCTGCTGCAAAAACAAATGGTCCAAAAGATAAACCATGTAACTAAATAGCTAGACCTCCCCCTTAGCCTTGTTACATCAGTTTCTCTGCCAGTCTCTGTGTTTGTGAGTTTCCATCTGCGCTTAAATTTGTGGATTAAATCTGTGTTGTCTTTCATACGCAGTTGAATCTTGCCATATTGATGTAGTTATCTTAATAGCAGTTCTACAGTTATCACTTTACTGTGTTTTATGTTACACTGAAATTTAATTTCTTGAACAAAAATGTCTTTAAAGTTCCAGAAGTGCCCAAGAAAGTTCCAGAAAAGAAAGTACCCGTCCCTGAACATAAAAAGCCAGAACCTCCACCAGCCAAAGGTATCTCTTCTTAACTGAACATGAGGATGATCTTTTTTATTGCTTGTTTATTGTTAGAATTCAACTGTTGTACTGTAGCAATCCGTGACAAACGTAGATGCTTCTGTGTAACTTGTTTCTGATGTTCCGAGTTTCCTACAATTAAATACTATCTTTGAAGTGCCAGAAATACCAAGACCTCCCCCTGAAGAGGTACCTATTTTTGTTCCTGAAGAAGAGGAGGAGGAAGAGGAATATGTTCCAGAGATACCAGCAAAAGGTACACCACCCCTTCCTGAAAACTGGCAGAGAGCTTTCTTCATTTGATTGAAAGATCTTCATCTCTATTTATTGTTTTAAGCTGCATTCAAGTCTTAATTATCCCCCTGAGGGGAATTGTCTTTGTCTTGTTGGTCTTTGTTACCTTGTTCCGTGGTTTTGGTAGTTTTGATGCCCTAAAAGTAACTGAAATTTTCTTATCAAAACAATATCTTTAAAGTGCCAGAAGTGCCCAAGAGACCTGTCCCAGAAGAGAAAGTACCTATTGCAGTTCCTAAAGCAAAGAAAATTCCACCAGCTAAAGGTATATCCCATTGTGGAGTATGCAGATAATTCTTTTCCCATTATTTTTTTTATTTAATTTTTGAACATGATTTTAAAAAGTAATTGATACTCCTGTAAAGTCATATCCTTGGTTCGAGTGCTCTGCTGTAGTGAGCAGAATTAGGTCTCAGATAGGGCATGATTGTCTATTTTGACTTCAGTGGGCTGAGAATCAAGCTTATTTTACATTTTAAGTGACTGCTGTCAACTAAGTAATTAACTGTGATATCAATGTTCTGAACTAGTGCGTACATTAATTTAAATGTATTTTAAACCAAATGCCAGGAATAACATTTTATGGACCTTTACCTGGAAAACCTTGAATTCATGGATAACAGTGACATGGACATTGAAAATACATTAAAATCTCAAGTCTTTTAGCTAAACCTATATTAAAGAAAATAAAATCACAACTGACCATAGCAAATACATAACCTAAATATGAAATTCAAATTGGAGGCAAGCTATTGCAATGGCCACCCTTTGATGTTGAGCAAATTCCATTTCAGAAGTTGAGTTTTTCTAAAAAAAAAAATTGAAAAAGAGAGAATATAAGTTTTTAATGTAAAAAAATATTATACTTATAATGTTCTACAACATCTCATTCAGAGCCTATCTTGCTAATATTTTCCACTGGCAATGATGCTGGACAATCAACAATTAGACAAATGAGAAAATCCTCATATAACTCTTACAATCCAATTGCATTTTGCTGTTCCCAGGGAGTATAAAATAATTTTCCCTTTTTTTTCTTACTGTTGTTACTTTAAATTGAGTCTTTGTGTTTCATGTTATGAAGCTTTCTTTGTGATGTTGCGAAAGTAAATTTCTTCAAATAATATCTTTTAAGTGCCTGAGGTGGCAAAGAAAGTTGTGCCTGAAGAAAAGGTTCACATTTTTGTTCATGAGGAAGAAGAGGAGGAAACCATTGCAGAGGAAATTATTACAATAAAAGGTACAAGATCTTTTCTTGCAAGCTGCTCAAGAGATCTTTTACGTTCATTAAAATCCATCTTCGTTTTTTCTTCTAAGATTTATGTAAATCTTAATTAACTTTTTGTGGAGCTTGTGATGTTTTGTGATATTCATGTTTTGTGTTTTTTCATGTTTTTAATGCTCTGAAAGTAGTTTTAAAATGTATTTGCAAAATAATATCTTTAAAGAGCCAGAGATTCCTAAGAAACCTGTCCCAAAAGAAAAAGCATCTGTACCCACTCCTAAGAAACAGGAGCTTCCTCCAACAAAAGGTACATAAATTAATAGATAGGAAAATAATTTGTTGTTATTTAGTGTCTCTGTTTTCCATTATTATAATTTTTTTTATGTTAGTTTTGTCTCCCTGCTGTCTTCCTGTATTTATGTCTCTGAATTCCTGAAATTATTTGTCTTGTTCAAGAAGCCTGTCTGTCACTTATGTTATTTTCTGTTTCATCTTTAAAACATTTAAATATTTTCTATAGATACTTTCTTATTTCTTTATGTGTGTTTGTGTATGTTCTCTGTTGTCTTTCTCACACTGCTGGTGCATGATATTCTTAAAAAAAAATAATGTCTTTAAAGTGCCTGAGATGCCCAAGAAACCTGTTCCTGAAGAGAAAGGACCTATTCCTAAAAAGGTGCCAGCTCCACCAGCCAAAGGTACAGCAGTTTTTAAATGCTGTTATCATTAATAGATTGCATTCTTCATCCAAGTGGAGCTAAGCAAGGGATGTTTCAGTATGTCTGTCGCGTACGATTTGTTTGTCTGTAAGTTTCTGTTCTGCTGTTGCTAAGCTTCTGGGTTTGTGTCTGTTTATAAACTGTGCAAAAGATCACTGAAGTTAGGTCCTATTTTTAAAGTTCCCAAGATGCCCGAGAAGGTAGTTCCCAAAGAGAAGGCTCCTGTTATTTCCCCTGAAAAAGCAGAAGTTCCAGCTGCAAAAGGTATCTGTACTCTTGATTCTAATTAATATTTGCGCTAAAAAAACCTCTTGACCTTCTTCTTTCTAACGTTTGTCTATGTTGTATGAGATTTTGCTTGAATTTGTTAAAGCTCTTCACTACAAAGCTCTCATTGTAGAATGGTGAAGTTCAGTTTCTTGTGCTTTTTTATTGCTTTAAAGTGTTTTTGTAAAATTCCTAAAAGAAATCCTTGTCTTTAAAGTCCCTGAGGTGCGTAAAAGAGCTGTTGTAGAAGCGAAAGTGCCAGCTGTTGTGCCCAAACCCAAAGAACCAACTCCGACTAAAGGTATGGGTATATTTTTTCTTCTTCTATTGTTTTCTACCTTATTCCTAAAATCTTTAGTATTATATATACTGTTTCAGAATCATGTCCTTATTTTTTAATGTAACTTAGGCTTGTGCTTTTTTATGTACATTCTCTGTTCTATGTGGATCATCTTGACTAACTGTAAAAAAAAAAAAATCATAATTTTAAGTTAGTAACAATAATACTGTTTCTGAAGTGCCTGAAGTGTCCAAGAAAATTGTCCAGAAAGAAAAAGTCCCTGCTCCTGTGATGGAGAAGTATGAATATACCTATGAAGAGCATGAGAAGTATGAGACATACGAAGAATTTGAAGAGGTTCAGGAAGCTGAAGAAATTGAGGCATATGAGGAACCTGAAGAACCTGAGAGATATCAGGAGATTCAGGAACAGGAATATAAGGCAGAAGCTGAAGAGGAAGATGTCTATGAAAAGTATGAATTTATGGAGAAGGAAGAGATCTATGAGAAATATGAGGAGGCATATGAGGAGGCTTACGAAGTCCAACCAGCTATAGGTACCAATCACCATTTCTTTATTCTTATAGTTTACTGAGTTCCCAGCTGCTGCTTAAACTTCCTTTGAGTCCTTTTTTATATTTTTCCCCATGGTAATCTCTGTGAGTCTTTCGGTAGTAATGATAAAATCATTCAGATATTATTCTCTCCTGCTCCTTCCTAAGGAATTCTTTCATTCCCTATCTGACTGCCCAAGAGTGTGCAAGCAAAGCAACTGATAATTTTCTGATGCTGTTTAGCTTGTCCTGAATTAGTTTTATGTGCCAGTATTTGTTTCTCTTGTCCTATTTAGTTCCTGTGACTTAGAGATGCTAAAATTTATGTATGACCTTTCTTCTGATGATTTATGATCATGAGGTCCTCCATGCTATCTAAAATGTACCAGAAAGCAGTACACTGATACTTCTTAGCTTTCATTACTCAAGAACTCTGAGATAAGTGGTTGTTCAGTTGTCTCTGCATAAATGACGAGAAGGTTCCTGAAAAAATGAGTAATTGTTTTACTTGCTTCTATCTGTTGCTTACTTGTCTTTGTAATTCCCAACAAATAACTTAAAATCCATAATGAAATATTTTTCAAAGTGCCTGAGGTGCCTAAGAGACCTCTGCCAGAAGAAAAAGTACCTGTTCCTGTTCCTAAAAAAGAAGCTCCACCAGCTAAAGGTACATCATCTATTACATTTAAATCATTGAATTTACATCCACAGCCTTCTGAATACTGAGATCCAGTAATTTGCCCATTCTGATTTGATTGCTAGACCCTTGACTTTCTTTTGCAGTACAGTCAAAGACAAGGATTAAATTACTTAAAAAAACATTTCTTTAATGCATCAAAACTGAGACAAATTGTTTTCTGAGGATAAAGGGAGTGCAGGCAGGATCTTCGAGATTTAGTTTCTGCTGTTACAATATTGGTGACTAGTTTTGTAGTTAATCATTGAAAATAAGCAGATAAATAAATTAATAAAAGTCATTTGAGCTGTAGTGCCATATAAGTGAAAACCTTGTTTCCTATAGAATCCTAAAAAAGTAGAACCTTCTTTAACTTGATGATGTACTGGAGCACTTGTCCTCTTAATAGGTATGCTTTGTATCACACTCTATGAAAGATAAGTCTCAGGAATAGCATCTGTCAGGGGACACCAGTAGAATTTCTGTACTAGTCTGGAGGTGTGTAACATTCTCCGCACAGCACTTAATTTGACATAAATCAATTTTGTGCTTACCTTTACAATTGTTTCTCATATGAACTACCAGAACAAAAGCAGTGGGAAGGAGGGTTGATTTACATAAAGACCTGGAATTAGTTAACAGCAACTTCAAACCTCCCCACATTCTCAGCTGTCATTGATCAGAGCTGATACCCCAGTTAAAAACCCCACCCATCAAGGCCAGTGTTTTTCTTTTGGTGATTACTGAAGGCTGCAGCTGTGTGAATCCAACCAGAGTAGTCCAAATGGGTGGCCTGCAAGGCCACCACTGAATATAAACTAAATCTTCTGACTCTTAGAATTGTTTGCTTTTCATTTAACATCTATTGTTACATAGTATTCATACTGCAAAAGATCTTACAAAAAACACTAATGTCTTTAAAGTGCCAGTGGCGGCGAAGAAACCTGTTTCAAAAGAAAAACCTGCTGTTCCTCAAAAGGGAATTGCTCCACCAGCTAAAGGTACACTTAGTCTTCATTGTCCTCATGAGTCGTGAAGTCTGATTTCAGTCTTTTGTCTTCACTATTTGTTAAAAAACATGTGCATACATTTTGTGTCCCTACCGTGGTTTTTTTTCAACTCTTCTTAACTGAGTCTTTTCCCTGTTGGTTTCAAGTTGTTTGTTGAAAATATGAGAGTCACTTTTCAAAATGTGTGTTCCATTGTTCTGCTGTGAGTGAAATTCAGAAAGAAAGAATATTTTCATATCTTCTCCACCATTTAAACACACAGCCATCTGCCAGGAATTTTTTTTTAATTATTATTCCTGTCTAATCTTCATAACATACACATTCTTTCAGGGAGCATTTAATTCTTTGTTGTTTTGTGAATCTTCCTTCTTCGATTTGCTCTGCTTCTTACTAACTTCTTCCAAATATGAAAGCCCTAAAAGTAAATTATATCTTAAAGGCCCAGCTGTTGCCAAAAGAACTATCCCTGAAGAGAAGAAACCTATACATACACCTGAAATAGAAGTTCCACGAGTGAAAGGTAAAGGATGCAAGATTTTATGGAAAGAAAATACTCGTGTTGTTTTCCCCAACTAACAGCTTTTAAAATTATTCTCATACTTGTTACACCATGGCAAGAGTATCTAGTCTAGTAGCTTCAGTGCCGAATTGAAAACTCAGAATAAAACATTTCAGACGTGGGCTGTGAGTGTGCTAAACAGTAAATACATTGATTTATGAATGAAAACATGCTGAGGATGCATCACTGTTTGTAATACCAGCATGTAAGACTTCAGTGCTTCTATATTTGTGATACACTTGTGATTTTAGTTTAAAACGGGGTTCTGAAGCCAATGCATCGATCGTGACATCAGTGAAATAATAGGGCAAGAACTAGTAAATTAAAATCGCTAAAAATGAGAAAAGTTAATAGATGAGAGCAGAAATTATAAATTTCTTTGCACGATTAATTGTTCCACGAAGACATTTCTAGAACAGTAAAATATTTAATTCTTGAAAAGGCACTGTATTTGAGACTTTGAAAAAGCCTCATTTTCTGGGGTTATTTCTGTCTGGGATTTTTAAAAGTTGGAAATTAGTCTGAGATTACTAAAAGAGAACTAATATCTTTGAAGTTGCCGAGTTTCATAAGAGAGCTGTCCTTGAAGAGAAAGTATCCACCATTATTCCTACAGAAGAGGAGCCTCCTTTGATTGAAGGTACAACAATGGCACCTTTGTCAAGCAGTAAATTACTCCAATTACTTTTTTTTCAATTGTTTAAAAGCAACTTGGGCCCATATCTTTGTGACGCTCTCACCAAATTTAATTTCAGCTTAGCATATTTTAAATTTTCTTTTTCCCCTCTAAAAATGGGTGAAAGAAACACAAATAAGAGAGAAATTAAGTCCCTGATCCAGGAAATCACTTCAGCCACACTGGACAAATGAAATGAACTTAAGTGGGGAGTGGTTTAAGAGGTGTTGAAACTAAGACTCAATTTTTGAGCTGAAATATAGAAATATTAAAATAATTTGATGTTCAAACAGCTTTTTTTCTGTATACGTCTGTATTTTTGCATTATAATTTGTCTTTTTAATATTCTCTTGTAAGCAATACTAAATTATGTGCAATAAACTAATATCTTTAAAGAGCCTGAAGTTTATAAAGAAGTTCCATCGGAAGAAAAAGTCCATGAAGTTATTCCAAGTGAACCAGAATCTATAGCAGCTAAAGGTACATCAACTATTCAAGCAATCTATAAAGCAAATGCATTTGCTCCAGTTATTCATCTTCATCATTCCATCTGTGTTTTCACCTGTAATTTAATGCGTCCATTCTAATCTTTCCTTAGATACTATATCTCTGTCATTCTAATCTTTCCTTAGATACTATGTGTCTGTCATTGCTTCTTTTTTACTTCTATTTTCTAAATTATAATGTTCTTAAAAACTGTAATATCTTTTAAGTGCCTGTGGTGCCAAAGAAAACTGTCCCACAGAAGAAAGTACCTGCTGCTATACCTACAGAAATAGCTCCTCCAGCTAAAGGTATATGACCTATAAATGTATTTTCTCTAGCCTCTTTCAAAAATGAAGTACCAAGTGAGAGATCAAATATGCTCTTTTATTTTGAACAAAACAACTAGGTGCTATATAGTTAATTCAGTACTCAGGGAAAAATATTACAAGGAATGTTTTCTATGAAGTCTTATTTATGTATGTTAGTTTGTTCAAACAGATCAATACATCCTTATGCATCATGAATTTAAAACTCCAAAAGAAAAAAAGTCAGACAAAGAAATTTAGTAGACAGGAAAATTTTAGCAGGGCCAGGGATTTAGCTTATGTAATTTTGACTGCTTGTCTCCGTTTCTATTTCCCAAAATACTTTCTCTGACAATATATTTTTTAAAAGACATAAAAGGCTGCGGTAGAAGCTTTTTTTTTTCATAAGCATTCTTTGCATTCATGTCAGGGGCTTTAATAATTCAGGCCTAAAGTAAGGTTTCAGATTAGCACACAATATAAAGGTTTTTTCTAAACAGCAATAAAGTTTCAGTGTCAAAGAAAGCAACAGATGTTTGAAATGTATTTTTAAGTCAATTGCACTGAAGTTTTGCTCTGCTTTTTATGTGTAATTTTGAAATGTCAAAAAAATTACAACCATTCAACAAAATTTTCTTTGATAATAAAAACACTTCTATCTTTTCAGAGAGGGCATAATCAGACCTGTTAGTTCTTGGAGTTAGAAAGACACTGACCTGCAGAGTTAAAGCCATATAATCTTGTATTATGATAGTAGAATTTTATATTGTTTTACAAAACCTTATTACATATTTCTTAATACTAATTTCTAAAATAATCCAATATTTTTAAGTTCCTGAAGTACCAAAGAAAGCTGTCCACAAAGAAAAAATACCTCCTGCTCTACCTAAAGAGGAAACTACACAATTCAAAGGTACAAGAAATTTTGAGTAGGATTTAAAGGAAAAAAATTATTATATATCAATCTATTATTTTTTGAGAATATTCTGTCTATCATAAACTAGAGTTTAGATGGTAGCTACAATATAAAAACAATTTTTAAAATATTTAAGAACTATATCACCTTTAGTTGTTCTTAAGGGGAAAATCAGCAAAAGGGACAATTTTAAGGGACTCCATTACTTGGATCAGTCTGAGGAGAAACGGAATAATGTAGGAAAAGTTATAGGGTTTATATAGATACGGAGGTAGGGTCCAAATCTTTTCATTCAAGTAGCTCAGTTCAGGACATATCCCACATCTTTGTTCTGTCAAGCTGCAAAGTTAGGATCCAGGATAGCATATTTGTTTCTTCCCTCATTTGAAAGAATCCTGATTTGGAGGATACATAACTTAAAATGAGTTTGAGTATTTGATTTTATTTAGTTGTTGTATTTCGCATCATCAATATCCTGAAGATTTCTAAGTGTTTAAACTAATATCTTTCAAGTACAAGAAGTTTATGAGGAGATGCACATAGATGAAGAAATTTCTACTGTTTATAGAAAAGAAGAAGCTCCAGCATCCCGAGGTATATATCTTCTCCATCTCCTCCTGAAATCTGTAAAAAGTCTTAAACTCCAGGAATTTTGGTTATATATGTTTATATTTAGTTCTTGTTCAATGTGACTAACATTTGTGTTCATTCTTTTAGTACCTTCCTTATATTGTAAATGGGATTTTTTTATGACCTGTCTTTCTATTCTGCATAAATTCTTAACTTGAACTAATATCTTGAAAGTGCCCACGCCTGTTAAGAAAGCTGTCCCAGAAGAAAAAGTACCTACTGCTGAGCCTAAAAAACCAGAATCTACTGCTGTGCCTCAAAGAACAGAATCTCCACCACCTCAAGGTACTTTGAAAGGATAATGGAAGTGATATCTTCTACTCATAATATCTTTTCTGTTCCTTACATAATTTCTGATTTAGTAGTTCATGTTCCATTTGTGTCAGATTTGTGGCATTTATGTTGTTTTTGTCCCTTTTCCTGTTTCTCAACTTGTATTTATGTCATAAAACTAAAACTAAATCTATCTTTCAAGTGCCTGAAGCACCCAAGAAAACTATTCCTGAAGAAAAACCTGTCCCTCTGCCTAAAAAGCCAGAAGTTCCACCTGCCAAAGGTACAGGTCAATAAATCCCCTTCTTTCTTTTTCTACTTTTTTTTCCATACTTTGTTTGTTGTCGTTCATTAAAAATGTGTTGAATTTCTAAATTTCTTTTACACAAGAGTAACCCATGGTGATGGCACATAAATTGCATCAGAAACTAGTCAATGGGCCTAAAAATATGGAATAATCTAGTGGAGTCAATATGCTGTGAGATTTACTGAACTTTCTGCAAAGTTTCTAAAGTTTCGAATCATGGGTGCTTGTAGTTAGCTTAAACAGCTTCAGAAATTCTATCAATACTCAAGCAAGATGTATATATGTTTTTTTCTTTATGTTGCTCATATTAAATGTAGGGGTTAACAGATGTAACTTTGTATGTAAATTGCACTTGGCATAGAAAGCAGTTGTTTCAATTAATTCAGACATTTCAACAGTCTGTATAAACTAGCAGTTTGTGTGGCATATCAATATTGCATGACAAATCATCTGTTTGAAGTTGCTTCTGACTGTTGTTTTTCAGAGAGGCAGAAACATGGGGACTTTTCAGAACCTATAACTGTTGTCAGAGCATCCTTATGCATCTCTTTGTTTGGTCTTGTTGCTCTGTATGTGTTTTTGTAATTCTTAGATGAGCACTAATATCTTTAAAATGCCTGAGGTATCTCACAAGTCTGGCTCAGAGATGAAAGTAAGTGTTGCACTGTGTAAAAAAACCAAGAGTAACACCACCTGGAGCTTAAGTGTCAATAATGGTAATTCTCTGAGATTTATCTTTCTCTTGCACAATAGCATTTATAGTAAAGGAAAAAAATAACTTTCTTTTCATTTATTAAAAAGAAATCTCTTTAGCATGTAATAGTACGCAACATTTTTTTCATTACAAATCTCTTATTATAGCTGATCTTATCTCTTTCCAAAATGCTTCTTGGAATACTCCTTCTTAATAATTTACCTATTTTAAATGCCTTAAATGTAATAGAACTAAATGCTGTTTTCTTTAAAGTGCCAGAGGTGACCAAGAAAATTCCAGAAGAGAAGGTACCTGTTGCTGTGGCCAAAAAAGAACCACCAGCCAAAGGTATGTTGCACTACAGATAATTAAAATTTGGAAGAGACATAAAAAATTAGCCTTGATTGTGCAAATCAGGTTTTTAATACTTTTTGTGCAGTTCTACATATACTAGTATTTTGAAAATTCTTCTTTTTGAAATATATCTATAATCAGTGTACCAGTGTGCTAGAAACATTTGGCAGAGATGAGACTGATCCTTCAGAACCACAGTAGAATTATTAAAAAGAAAACAGGGTTTCTGTAAAATATACCTGTCTGATGATGAAAAATTAGTACCAAAAGTACATTTAATCATTTCAAAGTACAGAATAATTATACAGATCCTTAAAATAGGAGGAAACTCTCTATATATAGATCAGAACTTGAGACCAAGAAGCCATCATGCATAGAAGAGTACATTAAGGAACCTCTGTTTTGCAATTTCTACTCAAATATTAGCTATAATGTTACTTACAATTGCTGAAAACAATGTCCTTCTTTTAAATGCCTGAAGAAGAGAAAAGAGAAAATCAAAGATGCTCTTCCTAAAATTCCCATAGTATCAGCAGCTAAAGACTCTTGTCATTAATAGAACTATGGCAAATAATTTGTCTTACTTTCTCTTTTTATCTTGTAAATGGAAGTTTTGTGTTTAATTTCTGGGAGCAGCTGCCTCTTTACTCCTCTCAAATGACTATGACTGAAATTGATAGCAAAATAGTAAAAGGTATTATGTTTTAATGATGTTACCTGGTGTCATTTTTTGTATGTTTATTTTTCCACTTTAATGCTATTTAAATACCTCCACATTCTTAGTATTAACCCGATTTTTAATTTTCAAGTACCAGAAGTGCCCAAGAAAGTCCCAGAGGAGAAAGTACCCGTTGCAGAGCCTAAAAAACCAGCAGTCCCACCAGCAAAAGGTACCTGTCTTGATGAAAAAATTAATAAAGTTGTCACTCTCTTATTGTTTTAACACTGCAAAAGTCAGTATCTGAGATATTTTTTTAGAATTTTCTTTTGTTGTCAAAGTTTTTTCAGATGTAAAAATGTGTTGTGAAAAAAAAAATTGGGTAGTAATATTTTTATGCTGCTGTGCTTTGATGTTGTTTGTGGAATTCTTATAATAAAAGTTATTAATATTTTTCAAGTGCCTGAGGTGCCAAAGAAAGTGGTCCTAGAAGAGGTTCCAGTTAAAGTATCATAGAAACCAGAACCTCCACCAACTAAAGTTAACTGTTGTATATCACCAATGAAAGAAAAGCCCTTCACTGTCAAGGGTAACATTTTAACATATTGTTAATTTACTTTTAAAATAAATGCTCTATAAAATGTTTTTGTTAATTTGAATTGTAGTTTTAGCAGCTGTAGCTCAGAGATACATTTGAGAGAACTATAAATTAGAGAGAATTTCTGTTGATTTTCACATCCAAACGCACTGATATCCCTGAGGTTTTTTTCTTCTTGGCGTCTTAATGCTGCAGATTTATGTTTTAATTTCATAAAAATAAAATTAATTACTTTCTTTAAAGTGCCTGAAGTGCCTAAGAAAATGGTTCCAGAAGAAAAAGTTCACATTGAAGTTCCTAAAAAACCAGAACCTCCACCACTTAAAGGTATATGTTCAATGCTGAGAAAATACTCTTTTTTTTAAAATATTCTAATATTTATAAATTAGGCAATTTATTCTTCACTTTTGAGAAGCACCCAATAAGCAGCAGTGGCTAATAACAGTCAAGACTAAAAAAACCTCACAGGCTGTTTATAAAGGGTATGTTTTTTCTGACGCTGTTTGATAATTTTCTCCTTGGAGCTACTGTCACCTGTCAATTTCTATTCTGCCAATTCCTGAAATTAACACAAATAAATATCTTTAAAGAACCAGAGGTGCCAAAGAAAATTGTACCAGAAAAGAAAATACCTGTGACTAAAGAACCGGAACCTGTTGTTGTCCCAGAACCAGAGGCTGCTCCTGAAGTACCAGAGAAAGGTAAATCTCTTATAAATACTAATAAAATAGCAAAAATAATATTTTTCCTCTTTTGTTTAACACTCTGATTTTCCAGGCCTTTTGTGTTCTAAGTTATACTTGTTCTGTCTATAAGCCTGTATGTGTATGAAACTGATATGTGGGTCGTCTTGGAGAATCGAGACAAATCTTGGATGCCTGAATTGTCTCTGTTTTGGGTTATTCTTACTATTCTACCCACTTGGGTTCATGAATACAACCACAGCTAATATTTTTAAACTGATGCAGTAGAAGAAATTACCCATTGTAGTAGCTAAGAGCAGAAGTTATCAATGTACTTGAAGTGCTAGAAACTCCACCAAGAAAAAATTGATGCTATCACTGCTGATCATTGAAAGAATCCTCAGCTTATTACCTGCAATCTTACTAATATCTTCTGTCCTGTCCATTCTGTTCATAATTATTTTTTATTTTATTTATAGCTTAAGTTTTACTATCAGTGCATTTTTACACTTGTACATGGGGGCATGAGGCTTTGGGGGGGGCAGGGTGTGTGCATACAGTTGAGAGAAAAGGGAGAAAAGCCAAAATGTGGCATATTCATCCTTGAAAAGGTCAACACTAATGATGGATACTTGACTTTGTTAATTTTTTGATTGTAATTGTGATTTTACGTCCTATGATTCACTTCAATTTGGTATGATTGCCTGTATAGTTGTTAAATTTAGAACTAATATCTTTTACATACACAAAGTGGACAAGACAACTTTCCCAGAAAAGAAAGTACCTGCTCCAGTTGTCCGAAAAATAAAGCCCACTGCAGGACTCTCAAAACCAACGCCTGAGGAGCTAGAACCTCAAGAATTAGATACGGTTAAAGTGGCCCAAACACAGAAGCTTGTTGTGGCAACCCAAAAACTTGAATATGTTGTGGCATCTGAAGAGCCTGAGACTGTTTTGGCAGCCCAAAAATCAGAAACTGTTGTGGTAACACAAAAAACAGAGCATGTTATGGTGTCTGAGGAACTAGAGTTTGTTGTGGTACCTGAGGAACCCAAGACTGATGTAGCATTCCAAAAACTAAGGCATGATGTATTGCTCCCAGAACTAAAGCCTGTTGTGGAATCCCAAAAAACAGAGCATGTTGTACCACCTGAGAAACCAGAGGTTGTAGCACCTAAGAAATCAGAGTTTATAGTAGTACCTGAGGAACCCAAGCCTGATGTAACACCCCAAAATCTGAAGCGTGGTGTGAAACCCTCAAAACAAAAGCCTATTGAAGAATCCCAAATGCCATTCAGGGCCTCAGAGGCACCTGAGCTCACTGTGGTGTCTGAGGAGTCAATTTCATCAATCCAAAAATCAGAGCGTGTTGTGGTGCCTCCCAAAACAAAACCTCTTTTACCACCCCAAAAACTAGAGCTCATTGTAGCACCTGATGAAACAGAGCTGGTTGAGGATTTGCAAAAGTCAATCACCGTCGAAGTGTCCAGAAAATCAAAGCGTGTTGTGGCACCATGGAAGCCAGAACCTGTTGTGATGCCTGAGGAACCAGAACTGGTTTTAGCACCTCATAAACTGGAGCCTTCTGTGGAACTTCAAAAATCAAAGCCTGAAGACGCATCCAAAGAACCAGAGCCTCTTCTGGCACCTGAGGAACCACCGCCAGCCAAGCTGGCTGAAAAGCAAGAGAGCATAGCTATATCTAAAAAGAAAACAGCTCTACGGTCTAAAGGTATCTCTTATGAATGGGATCTTTTTTACTACTTTTTACTGTTTCACTGCTCATATTAAATCTCACTACATGTAACCTAATGATACTAATATCTTTAAAGAGCCCACAATGCCCCAAAAGGCTGATCCAAAAGAGAAAAATCCTGTAGCTGTTCCTGAAAAACCAGAACCTCCATCAGCCAGAGGTACATGATTACATGATAAACACAGCTAATCTTCTCTTAATTATTATCTTAACCTCTTTTATCCTGTTTGTCCTTTCAAATCTGAGATTTTAAATGAAGCTTTCTAAACAAATGACTCCAAGAATGAATGTGTGCCAAATTGTTACTTTCAGACATTTCTGTTGTCATCCTTGTTCCAGTCTGTGTTTATGTTCAGTTGTGTTGTAATTGAACAATGAAATGCACTAATATCTTTGAAGTGCCCAAGATGCCTGAGAGGTCTCTCCCAGAGGACAAAGTGCCCATTGCTGTACCTAAAAAGCCAGGAGCTCCACTTGCTACAGGTACATACAACCATGATTATCACCATAAGGAAGGATTTTAGTGTTTGTGAGGATTTTTGGAATTACTTAAATTAGACTGAATATAAGAAAACAGTTTTTTACTGTTAGGGTGGTAAGACACTGGAACTGGTTGAACAGAGGGATTGTGGATGCCCCCTCCCTAGAAGTGTTTAAGGCCAGGCTGGATGAGGCATTGAGAAATCTGGTCTAGTGGCAGGTGCCCGGGCCTAAGGCAGGGGTTTGGAATTAGATGATTTTTAATGTCCCTCCCAACTCAAACCATTCAATGATAAATTGACTTTTCACTATATTTATCTAAAATGGAGACTGGAATTTCTGTGTAGGGGCATCAAATGTTTCCTCAACTAAAACAGTTTGAATATTTATTGTACTGGTTTTAGTGGCATATTCAAAAAGTTTAGGAGGTAAGATTGGATCTCATCAGCTGTAGCAATAAATAAAGCAATTATGATCATAAAATCATAAATTGCCTAGGTTGGAAGACACCTTTGGTGAACTCCTGTCTAACAGTAAATGCCAAAACTTTATAGAGTCTAACTAGAGAATGACTGCACAAACTGTTGTTCACATTACTGGTAGAGATGGTTTATTATATGACTGAGTGGGATTTGGCAGATTTAATTTTATAATTGGACCCCTTGATCTTAAAGGCTTTTTTTTGCCAACATAAATGACTCTATAAGAAAGAACAAAATAATTAGCATAGGAAACAATTAAGAGCAATATATAGTAACTGGAATAGAAGCCAACTGTAATAGGAAATAATGTGTGTAGCAAAACAATAGAGGGAACGTACCAAGAAAAGAACAAATATAGGGATAATTTCCAAGTGAGAAGCAAAAAGATGACAGTAACTGAAAAATAACAGCAAAGAAAACAGTCATGAATGACAGATGACTGACCTAATCACCTGTTAGGAAGAATGTGTATATTTTCTGCACTCTCCCCTTGATTCAGAAACTAAATGCATTTTCATCTTCCCCCTGGAATTCTTGACATCCATGTCATTCCAGATTGTTGAAGCAAAGGATAACTGGTGCCTGACTGTAACCACAGCACTTTCTCAAAGACAACTGCATGCATGTGCTGTTGATAGTCTCATTGTTTCATATACGAAACTAAAATATACTAATATCTTTGAAGTGCCCAAGGTGCCCAAGAAAGGTGTTCTGGAAGAGCCCACTCCTGTCACTGTGCCAAAAAAGCCAGAACTTGCACCAGCTCAAGGTACCTTTCACCTGGTACATCAGCCTGTATGAGGCTGTTTCTTAGTGTCTTACATGTTACTTCTGATGACTGTTGTCCTGTCCATTTGTCACTGCTCAGAATGAAAGATGCTGTGTACAGAGGGGGTTTATCCTAACGCACAACCTTCCCTCAAGCTGTATTTGAGTGCAGACAACAGCTCTCTCACAGAACCCCTGTGGCAGCATCACTGTGTTTGTGTCCATGTCTGGTTTGTATAGATGTGAGTGAGAGAGAGAAACATGGGTCCATATAGTGAGAGCAGTCTGGTTACTTTCACAAATGCATCTCTAGTTCATGTTTCACTGTTCATCTTCCTGTTTAATGTGTAAAACTGACTGTTACTAATATCTTTGAAGTACCTGCGGTGCCCAGGAAGGTGACACGTGAAGAAAAAGTATCTGTGGCCATAGCCAAGGCACCAGAACTTCCAATGCCCAGAGGTACCTGTCTACATGGATTACTAAACTAAGTAGATTTTTCTGCTTCTTAAGTGTTGTCTTACCCTCTCTTGACTTTTCTCTTCCCATATCTGAGACTCACAAAGTTGTGCGTGCTGGGTAAACAAAGCTGTACATGTGTGGGTGGGTTTGAGCAGGTTGTTGTGCTCTTCTGTGTGTGTGTTGGCCTGGTTTTTGCTTCTCCTTGGTACGCATTGTCACCAATTAAAAATGAAACCCACTAATATCTTTGAAGTGCCTGAGGTTCTTGAGGAAGAGCTTCCCAAAGAGGAAGAGGAGGAGCAGGAGGAAGCACCAGAAGAGGTGGCAGCAGTTGCAGAGCCTGGAGAGCCAGAAGCTCCTCCAGCTGAAGGTATATGTTGGTGTTTGGAAAGAGTCATGCCCTCCAGGCTGCTGCAGTACTGAGGGCCCTTTTGTTGGGGGGGTGAGAGGAGCATTTGCTATTTTGACTGTGGAGAGAAGCATTCGATCTTTTGTCTGTATGTGCCTGCCCATGCCTCAGGACAGGGTGGGGCTCTCTTCTCCTGCTTTGGGTCTGGCTTTGGGTAGTTCTCCTGAAGGAAGAGGGGTTGCAATAATAGGGCTCTTATTGCAAGAGGTATACTTTCTTGTGTTACTGCTTGCCATTTGTCTTTTGCTGAGCTTTAGCTCAGTCAAGTAAAAGGAACTAATGTCTTTCAAGTGCCTGAGGTGGTTCAAGAGGAAGAACCTGAAGAGATGCCTGTGGTTGTTCCTCCAAAGCCTGCAGCAGTGCCCAAGAAGCCTGTGGCTGTGCCAAAGAAACCAGAAGCTCCACAAGCTAAAGGTATATCTTCAATAGAAACTTGGTTTTCATTTTTACTGTATTGATTAATATGTTCATTTATTATCCCTTCTTTTGTATGAGATTTGTTACACGTCTGTCCCCACCTCTGCTGTGCCTGTCTTTTGGATATTTAACTAACCAACCTATCTGTTTTGGGATATCTAAACTCTTTGATTTTATTGTAAGTGTTTTGATCTTTTACGGCTATGAAAATAAGAGGAAACAATATCTTTAAAGTGCTCAAGGTGCCCAAGAGAGATGTCCCACCAGAAAAAACAATTGCTGCTCTACCCCAAAAACCAGAGCCACCATCAGCCAAAGGTACATGTCATTACAGTTAGTATTATCACTAGAAAAAAACATGCTCTTCTGTATTTGAGTTGAACTAATTTTTCTGATAGTGACCCATCAGAGATAGCTGTATAAAAATTACAAAGTGCAACTGGAGTATTAACAGCATGACAGAAAAACTAGATTCAATTCCTTGAGAAATATCTGCAGCTTTCTGAACTTGATTTTATAAACTTTCAGAACTAACATTCACTGAATTCTTAGTTTAAACAGAATAACACGTTTTGAAGAAGAGCCTGCAAATAAGTCTTCAGTTTAAAGAACATTGTGCTGCATCCATGAATATCTCAACAGATTGTTGCTGGTTGACAGCAGCAGTATCAGTTTTCTACATCTTTAAACATAACTTACTGCCAGTGTCCATGAGGTAGATTTGCTGGAAAAACATTGGATATATCTATCTACTGATTAACTTACTATTATATGAAAAAGTCATTAACACAAATATTTCTTGTAAAAATTGAAATTGAACACAAAGTATTTCTGTAAAAATTGAATCTAAAAGACATGAAGTGTGATAAATTGACATGAAGAGAAGGTGTAAAGAACTGAATTAATTGATAGGGAAAATGTGGTAATGATAAATCAGCTGTTGCATTTCCAAACTAAAAATTTTACAATGACAACATAGTAATGAATGATACATGACTGATAGTCAAATGCAGTAAAATTTCATAAACAAGCTTCTGATCAGCTGTTATGGTCATGTTCTCTACATTTTCATCTTGACTCAGAATTCCCATCTCCTCTGTGGTATATTTGAAACCCTGGTTATTCCACATTTGAAGCAAAGGATAACTGGTGCCTGACTATAACCACAGCACTTTCTCAAAGACAATTGCATGCATGTGCTGTTGATTGTCTCATTGTTTCATACACATATGTAGTGCCCACAAAACTAAAATATACTAATATCTTTGAAGTGCCCAAGGTGCCCAAGAAAGGTGTTCTGGAGGAGCCCACTCCTGTCACTTTGCCAAAAAAGCCAGAACTTGCACCAGTTCAAGGTACCTTTCACCTGGTACATCAGCCTGTATGAGGCTGTTTCTTACTGTCTTACTTCTGATGACTGTTGTCCTGTCCATTTGTAATTACCTGAAATTTCAGTGTTCTGTTCTGTCAGTTAGGAATCCAATTATTTATTACTTTTTATATAAACACCCAAAATTACATTTTGTGCTTATGTATTCTGAACCAGCACATACAGAAATTTTACAATTTAAAACTTGTGATCAAGTTTTTGTCAATATGGAAAAATTTTATGGTCTTAAATCGACACAGTGTATTTATCCATGACTCTTTAAAAAGTCTCAGTTTCTCCACGTTTGATAGATGTGAATTTTCCAAAAAAAAAAAAATACTCTGGAATGAACCTATGAGGAGAGAAAGAAGTGACAGCCTAACAAATCTTAACAGAAAGTGCTGATAATTTTAGAGTTTATAATGCCGAAGTGTTTATAACAGAAGTGAAATGCACAGGCTATGAAGGTTGTCATACTGAAATGAAAATTGAGTTAAGAGAGCTAAATAGGATAAGAAAAAAAATCAATAAAAACAAAATCATGAAAGGACAGAAGTAGCAACAAATAAGGAATGTCGAGTTCCTCACTCTGTCATTCCCCACACTGCTGAATGCAAAACATCAGCAGATTTATGAGGAACAGCCCAGATGAAATGAAGGCTGAAGATGCTCCCAGAGAAAGGTCAGATCTCAACAGGACTAAGAATGACAGCCTCTCCTCCCAGGGAGGGAAGGTGCTGTGTATGGAGGGGGTTTATCCTAATGCACAACTTCCCCACAAGCTGTATTCGAGTGCAGACAACAGCTCTCTCACAGAACCCCTGTGGCAGCATCACTGTGTTTGTGTCCATGTCTGGTTTGTATAGATGTGAATGAGAGAGAGAAACATGGGTCCATATAGTGAGAGCAGTCTGGTTACTTTCACAAGTGCATCTCTAGTTCATGTTTCATTGTTCGTCTTCCTGTTTAATGTATAAAGCTGACTGTTACTAATATCTTTGAAGCACCTGCGGTGCCCAGGAAGATGACACGTGAAGAAAAAGTATCTGTGGCCATTGCCAAGGCACCAGAACTTCCAGCGCCCAGAGGTACCTGTCTACATGGATTACTAAACTAAGTAGATTTTTCAGCTTCTTAAGTGTTGTCTTACCCTCTCTTGACTTTTCTCTTCCCATATCTGAGACTCACAAAGTTGTGCGTGCTGGGTAAACAAAGCTGTACATGTGTGGGTGGGTTTGAGCAGGTTGTTGTGCTCTTCTGTGTGTGTGTTGGCCTGGTTTTTGCTTCTCCTTGGTACGCATTGTCACCAATTAAAAATGAAACCCACTAATATCTTTGAAGTGCCTGAGGTTCTTGAGGAAGAGCTTCCCAAAGAGGAAGAGGAGGAGCAGGAGGAAGCACCAGAAGAGGTGGCAGCAGTTGCAGAGCCTGGAGAGCCAGAAACTCCTCCAGCTGAAGGTATATGTTGGTGTTTGGAAAGAGTCATGCCCTCCAGGCTGCTGCAGTACTGAAGGTCCCTTTCCCCTCTGTATTTTGTGAGGAGGGGTGAGAGAGGCATTTGGTCTTTTGTCTGTATGCGCCTGACCTTTAGTTCTGTCAAGTAAAAGGAATTAATATCTTTCAAGTACCTGAGGTGGCTGAGGAGGAAGAGCCAGAAGAGGAGGTGCCAGTGATTGTTCCACCAAAGGCTGTGGCTGTGACCAAGAAGCCTATGGCTGTGCCAAAGAAACCTGTGGCAGTGCCAAAAAAGCCTGTGGCTGTCCCCAAGAAACAAGAGCCTGTGCCTGAGCCAAAAATACCTGAGCCTGTGCCTGTTCTTAAGAAACATAAAGTTCCTACAGTTAAAGGTACACAGTGGAAAAGCCTCTCCTTTTCCCTGTTCTATGAATACTTTTCTCCTTCTTTCACTGATGTCCAGTGTTTAGGTATCTAAGTGAATAATCTGTCACTGAAAATCTTTTTCTTTGTGTTTTGCATGCCTTGCTCTTCATGTCATTGTTAGCTCTATATCTTCATGTTCACATAAATGAAAATTTANCCCTCTCTTGACTTTTCTCTTCCCATATCTGAGACTCACAAAGTTGTGCGTGCTGGGTAAACAAAGCTGTACATGTGTGGGTGGGTTTGAGCAGGTTGTTGTGCTCTTCTGTGTGTGTGTTGGCCTGGTTTTTGCTTCTCCTTGGTACGCATTGTCACCAATTAAAAATGAAACCCACTAATATCTTTGAAGTGCCTGAGGTTCTTGAGGAAGAGCTTCCCAAAGAGGAAGAGGAGGAGCAGGAGGAAGCACCAGAAGAGGTGGCAGCAGTTGCAGAGCCTGGAGAGCCAGAAGCTCCTCCAGCTGAAGGTATATGTTGGTGTTTGGAAAGAGTCATGCCCTCCAGGCTGCTGCAGTACTGAAGGTCCCTTTCCCCTCTGTATGTTGTGAGGAGGGGTGAGAGAGGCATTTGGTCTTTTGTCTGTATGCGCCTGACCTTTAGTTCTGTCAAGTAAAAGGAATTAATATCTTTCAAGTACCTGAGGTGGCTGAGGAGGAAGAGCCAGAAGAGGAGGTGCCAGTGATTGTTCCACCAAAGGCTGTGGCTGTGACCAAGAAGCCTATGGCTGTGCCAAAGAAACCTGTGGCAGTGCCAAAAAAGCCTGTGGCTGTCCCCAAGAAACAAGAGCCTGTGCCTGAGCCAAAAATACCTGAGCCTGTGCCTGAGCCAAAAATACCTGAGCCTGTGCCTGTTCTTAAGAAACATAAAGTTCCTACAGTTAAAGGTACACAGTGGAAAAGCCTCTCCTTTTCCCTGTTCTATGAATACTTTTCTCCTTCTTTCACTGATGTCCAGTGTTTAGGTATCTAAGTGAATAATCTGTCACTGAAAATCTTTTTCTTTGTGTTTTGCATGCCTTGCTCTTCATGTCATTGTTAGCTCTATATCTTCATGTTCACATAAATTAAAATTTACTAATATCTTTAAAGCACCTGAAGTGCCTGAGAGAACTGTCCTGCAAG
Source organism: Turnix velox (assembly GCA_013400935.1). Taxonomy (NCBI): domain Eukaryota; kingdom Metazoa; phylum Chordata; class Aves; order Charadriiformes; family Turnicidae; genus Turnix; species Turnix velox. The sequence continues at coordinate 111,925 of VZTY01005557.1, forward strand.
AGCAAGTGTCTCTTACAACACCTAAAAAGCCAGAGTTTAAAAAGCCGGAGCTTCATCCAGCTAAAGGTATCTATTGGTAGGAGGCATCTCCTGGGAAGGGTTGTTTCCTATTCTTGTCTTATTTTTGTTCATAACTGAGTTTGCAAAATGTGACAGTTGTGTGTAGACTACGTTTGTGTGGACTGTTTTGAGAACAAATATTCTTTAATGATTATGGCCACTGTCACTTCCTGTGAGCTTCTGCGTGTTAGATGTCTCTCTTATTTGTTCTACCTATGTTCATTTATATACTTGTAAAAAAAAGGAACTAATATTTTTTTAAAGTGCCTGAGGTGCCCAAGAAACCTGTCCCAGAGGAGGAAGTACCTGTTGCTGTTCCTAAAATACCTGAGCCACTCCCAAGTGAAGGTATATGCCATTGTAGCTCTTACTGCAAGGACAATAGTTTGTCCTGTTCTTACAACCATAAGCCTTAGAATAAATGCTGTCTTTTTCTTTCCATTTAAATCTTTCAAAATTTTTCCCTTCGTATTTTAGATGCTCCCAGTCTGTTTTTCTTGCATCTACTGTTATTTTCATTTTTAGAAATAAAATGTCACTTTCAGAATTTTCAAGTGAGATATATTTCTAACAAAATCTATCACTTTTTGCGATAATGATCAACTTCCACTAAATTTGGGTCTCCTAAAACCTTATAATTGAATTATAATCTTAAATTACTTGGGATCATTGAAGTTTTTATTCTTTCCAGTTACAATGAGTCATCCTCAAATTTAATGTTTAGATAATACAACGCAAATCAAAAATACTGTTTTTCTGACAGCCATAATTCATTCTTACGTAGAAAAATAGTAATTTTTCAAAACCATTTACTGTAAAGGTGATGGATGCTGTGTGATTACTTATTCTAACGTGTACTTGTCTGTGTCTATATGAGTAGTTTTCTTTTTAGTGATATCTGCATAATTGTTCATGTAAAACAGTCTTATCATTGAAAACTTACACAAGTCATCAATATTCTTTAAAGAATATGAAATCATAAAGGAATTTGAACCTGAACAAGAAGAAGCAGAAGAAATTCTGATTGCAGAATTAGAGGAGGCTTTACCACCTGAAGGTATACAAAGTACCTATCTTGAGGCTGTCAGACACCCTTCTTTCATTACTGTGCAGTTACTTTTCTTTGTCCGTCTGTATGTTGTGGTTCTTTGTAAGTTAGAATGTTTTGGGAATTAGTTCTAATCTCTTAATTGTAACTACAATATGCAGATATTTTAAATGCTTTCTCTTTCTTGTCAGTGAGAGGCTTCCTGTCATTTGCTTTCCCCACCTTTGTTCTTGTGTTATTAGCACAAGTTCGTAAAGTCATCTTGTGTGCTTGTTTTGTGTGTGTTACAAAGCCTGAAGCTTTTTCAGCTCCCATTTAATTCAATGCCACTTTTTCACTGTAAGTGGAAAGAGACCATCTTTAAACTTGTACATTACTCCTCATGTAATTCCTGTGGTAGTAAATTTATAGTAAAGCTACCTAATGTTATTTAAAGCACCAGCACCTGAGAAGAAGGTCCCAGAAAAACGAAAACCACCACCACCTACTCCACCAACAGAAGATATTAAAACAGCAAAAGAATTACTTAAAGGTATAATTATCTGCAGCCACAATTAACAGTGGGAACTCATACATATAATCCATTTAAATCCTACTTATGGATCTTGAAAGGCATGCTTTAAAGCATATCACCTTGGATCTTTCTTTTCCTTATCTAATTTACTATTGCTCTAATGGTGCACCTTATTAATTCCTCATGATTTTTTTACCAAAGCATACTAAGTCAATATACATGAGTTCTTTTAAATAATTACTGAAAAAATACCAATTTATTTTTTTTTATCTTCTCCAAGTTAACACATTCTACTATTTTTAATGTCATTGCTCATCCTTCTATCTTGTAACATGCTCTTACTAATCTACAGATCATCTGACTTCTTCTAAATAGTTAACCAGCTGGAATCTTAGCTTTGTAGCTCTTCTCTTTCTATTATGTCAATTCTATTAATCAGTTGTTTGTCTTTTTAAAAAAATTCTTTTCTCTTTTGAATCTAATGACGTGTATGGTAAAATTAAAATAATTTTCTCTAAAGCTCCTGAATTGGGGAAGAAAGTTGTGACTGCAAAACCTGGTGAGCCTCAGAAATTGGAACCCCCACCTGCTAAAGGTACCTAATTAATAAGCAAATCTTATGAAAACTAATAATCTTGTACATTACTCTTCATGTAAATACTGGGGTAGTAAATTAACAGTAAATCTGCTTAACTCTATCCTGAAAAGATCAGATTTAAAGTACTCTAAGTCTTATTTAAATTTGGCTCTCATGAGATGAAAGTTGTAGTTCTCACTATCTTCTTCTTTAATATGCTCAGAAATACCAACAAGCTGTCTATGTTAGATGGTGCTCAGCAGTGGGCTCCAGTCTTGGCTGTGTGTCTGCATGTTATATTTGTGTTCACACAATTCATGAGGTGTGAGAGACAGAAGAGTGAGAGAGTTTTTGTGAGTTTTGTCATTTGTGCAGAGAATTGGTTTTGCTCTCTTTTTAGGGAGAAATAAAAATCAATATGCTATGTAAATATATAAGGCATTGTTCAAACATAGCTTATTATTTCTCTGAAATGTGACTAATTTTTGTGGGAGGATACTTTCCAGAGATGGAAATTAATAATTAAGCCACTTGTCAAGTACTCCCTCATATTTTATGTATATAATAGAGCTTAAGACAAGGTAAGCAGTAAACCTCTCTTCATTCTGTTCCAAGTTCAGAAATAAAACTTGAGAACATCATAGATGGGCAGTTCAGATTAACCGATTTGTAACATAAGCCAGTGATGAAGGAGGAAAAGGAGATGAAAATGTTACTATGTCTGTCTTTGAATACTTAATCTTTATTCTTTTGTCAAACCATACTTCTTTTTTGTTGATTTGTATGAAAATTTCCTCTTATGCATAAGCCTAGAAGAAGACTGTATGTAAATAATGAAGAAGCATCAAAAATACTGACTTCAGCCTTGGTAGATTTACTTTTGCTTGTAATAGTTTGTGTGTTTGGAATGGTTAGTAGCTTGTTAGCTCTTAGTGTTGTGCACACATACTAAAATCTGCAATAATATTCCTTTAAGTGCCTGGACTTGTAAAGAAACCCCGCAAAGTAATTCCTGAAGTTACTCCTCCACCAAAAGAAGAAGTTGTTTTGAAAAGAGGTATGGCAAAATGGTTCTGTGTTTTTTTAAAAAAATATGTCATATCAATATTGTTCTGTGTATTCCCCTAAGTGACATTATTTCCCATGTGTGTCATGGAAAATTACATTAAGAAAACACTCTTCTCTATCTATATCTTAGGAGATTAATTTATAGTTGCAGAAATTAAGAGGGGATATCCTGAAAATCCGTAAGATCTGAAGGATCGGTGGTAAAAGAGAGATGAACACTGTGGTTCCCTGTAGCTCTCTTCTGTTTCTTAATCACTATAAAGTCTATAATAAAGTTGACACTAAATATTTTCTATTGAAAGTGCAAGTGTTATTAAAGTCACATATGTAGAATCTATATTCTCTTTCATGTCTTACTTGAAAAGTACTTGACAGAACCTTGTGGTAATGTTGTACATCACTCAACTGCAACGTGTGGGGCCTTCTGAATTACTTGATGATCAATTATTGCTTAAAAAATAGAAACAATCTCAGTTCTCTTTGAAAGAAAACACGCCTATCTATCTTGCAACAGGCTTTCAAATTTCAAACATAATAAAATGCAGATATTCGGTTTATCAGATGAGAGTATCATAAGATATTCAAGACTAATACCTGACAGAACAAAAATAAGTTAAATAATGGCTAAAATTAAAACTACATATTACATAAATACAGCACTGGAAGCTGTTGTCTTGTTCTCTTACTAAATTCTATGGGATTTTAATCTTGCAATATTTTTTCCTTAAAACCATCTGTAACTGCATTTTTAAATACATAGTTACATGTTATAAATCATCATTTAAATATGACAAGAAATTTATGATAAAATACTATACCAAATTTTATTCTGCCATAGACAGTTAACATTGACCTCTTTCCTATGAAATGCACTGCTCTTAACGAAAGTCTCTTATTGCTATCAATGGCTTTGAATTTCAAAAGGCTTTCAGCCTTTCATATCTTGAAATCTTCCATTGCATTCCTGTTTCCTCATGATTGTTGATACATTTTCTATCTTATATCTCCTTCTGTCTTATCCTTTTGTTTGCCTGTGCTTAAAAAATTCAATTCTTTTTCTTCTGAAGTTCTTAAAAAGACACCAGAAGAGGAAGCACCTAAACCAGTAAAGGAGCCTAAACCAGAAGTCAAACCAGTACCTACACCAGTAGAAAAAGTTAAGAAACCTGAAGGTACTAGATTGCATTCAATTCTATCTGGCAAAATAGAACCAAAACAAATAAATCTACTTTTAAGTAGTGTTATCTGAAACTTAGAAACATAAGTGAGGTATTAAAAAGTAATTAATTGGTGACACCTAAACTAAAGCTTTGCTGTAAGCATGGCCATCTGCCTTTGGGTTGGAACTCTGCATTTTGGGAGTGTTTTTCTACCTTCACTCCATATAAAAGAGAACATCACAAATATTTTAGAATAATGATGAAAATATCACTGAAGTGATGCAAGCATTAGTTTAATTAATATTTTGCTATTATTTGGCTTTTTGTCCATTTAGTATTTCTAATTTACTGAAATCCCACTCTTAAAAATACACGTCCCTAAAGCTAAGGACATCTTAAAGTTTTTATGACTAAAAAGAATTAATTTTTACCAGTATATTTGAGATCATTGTATTTGGGGGTTCAAGGTGATTGAATATATCTTACAAAATAAAAATGTTTTCAAGTCCCAGAAGTTCCTAAGAAGAAAACTGAGATACCTGCCATTAAAAAAGAGGAGAAACCTGTGCCTGAACCAAAAGGTATAGATGTGTGGTGTTCTTTTTCTTCATTGCAGCAACTCAATGATATTCATTACTGATCATTGTGTTGTAATTAACCTAATGCATTGCTGTCATCCAGTCTGTCCATGATTGTTGTGTCATGATTAACTGCTTTGCATTCTTCTGGATTTCTTGTCATCTTTAATTCTTCTGAGCTTGAAAAGTTCATCTTTTTTCCATTGTATCTTGTTTTACGAGAGTTGGTCTCATATTAATTTCTTGCTTTCTGGCTAAAAAAAATATAAAATAATTCCATGATTCTGTGATTAACTCTTTTACTGCTTCTAACTTGAATGCTCAGTGGGATTACAAAATATGTAAATTAACCAATTTGTAATTGTTGTATTTGAAATGACAGAAGCTAAGCCAGCAACCATCCCAGTTCCTGCACCTGAACCTAAACCTGCAGTGGGTAAGAATTCTCTAGTCATAAATACAACCTTTCTTGTTTCTAGTATTTTCCATTCAGAGATTTCTGGATGAAAGTGAGATTAAATAAATGTCTTTAGTATCACTAAGACTGGAACTGTCACACAATCTACAGAACATTTTTAAAAAATCAAATATTGATCACATTATTTATTAAAACAAATGTATACAATAATTTAATTTTTTATTTTTTTCCTAGCTCTGAAATCTCCAAAGCCAGCAGCAGAACCAGCAGCACCTGTTACTGCTCCAGTGACAACACCAGTGGTTGGAAAGAAAGCAGGTATTTATGTTTATTTGATGCTGTTTAGGGTTTTTCTCTGTGAGATATATAAACACCTTCAGGATAAAGACAATGGAGAGCTATACAGTTATATAACTGATTCATTAGACAAAGATTTGAATGTGTTCAAGGATCATGTTCTTCTAGGTGCTACCAACTAATCTAAAAGACAATGTCTCTGATACACCATTGAGATGTATGTGCACTCTTGTTTCTGGATGGTGATGTTTGTACCTTTATTAATTGTCCTACTGTGAAATTTGTGTATTCTGTTGATTCCTTGATGTTGTTTTTGTTCTCATGTATGACTTGTGATCTGCCTCTTATATTTCCATGTAGCAGAAGAAAGGTTGTGTCTGTTTCTTCTGGTGTTCAGTTTTCTACTTTTTATTTGTTATTGAAGTTCTGAGGAAAAGTGTGTCAAAGCACTAGAGTTCTTGACATGCTTAGGATCCTGGATCATACTCAGCTGTGAAAAAAGAGCTGTGAGGAATCCAGGTCCTCTGAAGGAGGTGGACAGATAAGACTTAGAAAGCTGTTGTTTTCTTCTAATTTTTACCTGGGTTGGATTTAAATTGGCAAACTGGTGGGATGATATTGTGTAATGTGACAATGGTTCACTCAGGTCTTCTATACTGTTTGTGTGTCTTTCTTTTGTTTTGTGATTCTGTTACAAGTTTTGTGTGGTGTGGAGGTGTTCTATGTTCATTTTATTTCAGGTATAGCTGGAAATGTTGTCTTAAAGTATATTGTTCCTATTTGTTATTCTTGTGGATTTTAACTCTCTGAATTACCTGTGAAACCTTTGTAGCTGCAGAAAAGCCTGAAACACCATCTGTACAAAAGCATAGAGGCAAAATGCCTCCAGTAGAAGAGGAAAAACCTGAGTCAGTTGTGTTAAAGAAGTTCTCTGCTGAGAAACGCTTGCCTGTAAAAGAGAGAATAAGTCCTAAGGAGACCGTTCTAGACATTCAGACAGTGGAGCCATTTGAGCTTAAAATCTCAATTGAAACAGCTGATGGAATACTGAAGCCAGAGGAAGATGAGCTGGAGAAAGTATCTCTTAAATATGTTGTCTTGGCTCCTGAAGAAGTGGAGCCAGGAATTACTCCTGTAGTTTCAAGAAAGACTACCATCACAGGTGAGAAAATAGAAGTTGCAGTAGATCACATTACTTATGCAAAGAATGAACCACAACTATCTGATGAAGAAATTAAGTTGGTTTCCATACCATCCAAACATATGGAAAGAGATTCTATGGAAGAAAAGGAGGATGAAATGAAACCAGTTGTTCATAGGGAAAGTGCTGTAGAGAATGCCTCTGGCAAATCTAGTGTTCTTCACAAAGGAAGGATTCATGTGCGTGAAAAAGAAGAGGAAATCGAATCAAGTGATGTACCTAAACATGTGCCTAGGGACCAGAAGAGACTAACAGGAAAAGTGAAAAAATCAAAAATCAGTTTGCAACCTGAAGAATTTCCCATTAAGGATGAAAATTCATTTGTAAAGATCACAGAGACTGGTATAGTTGAGACTTCTCTGCTTAGAAGTGTAGAAGAGAGAGGAGGTTTCTCTCTAGGGAAATCTGAAGTTCCTCTTGGAGAATCCATGAAGGAGCATGACATACAAAATAAAGGTCAATGGATGAAGAAATCTGGTACCACTGCAGCTGAAATTCCTCTAGATAAAAGTCTTAAAAAAGAAGTAAAGAAACTGGATATTATTCAAGATGGTGAGAAAGATGCAGAAAAGGCTGATGTACCATCTGCACTAGAGCAAACATGTAAAATGTCCCCTGTAGAAAAGCCCAAGGAAGATGAGAATCTTATTCAAGGTGGTGAGAAAGAGGCAGAAAAGCCTGATGTGCCTTCTGTACTAGAG